>JABTEF010000023.1:20966-464517 GCA_017311265.1 Pneumocystis canis | reverse complement strand
CTAAAAGAAATGTATCTTCTTCTTTGAGTCTATCGCACTTTGGTTCAAGTTCGAAACAATCATGTTCTTCCGGAAAATCTCGTCTAATGTCTAAAATATTATTTAATTGACCAGTTTTATCTCGAATGTCATTGAAAAGTATATCACAGGTTTCTTTTGGGTGAGCACATAATGCAAGAAGAATATGATTTTGATTCTTTACTTGATCGCACACCTTTACAAGCCTCTTTTGACATTGATTTAACCCGTCTTTAAACCAGTCTGGTCTTAAATCTTGAAACTCTCCTCGCATTTGACTTTCCAGCACCTCATAAGCTGCCAAATTAAGTCCTCTTTTATAACACATAGCTTGTACATTCTCACATGCTGGTGTAAGGTTATTGTTATATCGACTTAAAAAAAAGCATCCTGATTGTAACTGTGCACACCTTTTACCATAAAAGTCTGAGTACAGTTTATGCCATGAAATAGTTTTAGCTTTGCCATGACCATTATTTTTGTTGAAGAGCCTAGTATCTTTAATACGTTCCTCGAGAGTCTTACGTCTATTTTTAAGTTTGCCTTCTAATTTCTTGCACTCCCCGTCTATTTTGCTGCATTTATACTCTGAGTCTCCTGATAATTCTTTAAGATAGTTGCATTTCTTTTCTTGTGTTTTACATTCACCTACATCAAAATTCCCATTTTCTTCTTTCTGACTTAAATATAATATCAAATCCTCCATACTTGGATGTAATCCTTCAATCAATAAACCTAATTTTGCTGCTTCATTATATAATTCTTCCAATTCAACCTTATCTGCAGTATCAGGCATTGGTTCAATGGGAATCCAGAGCTGTTCAAGTGGAGTATAAATAATGTCGTGCTCTTCTTCACAGTGAGTCTTGAGTTCTTCACATTTAGTTTTACTTTCTTCACAATTGGGTCCATAGAAATGGCATTGTTTAAGAAGAGGATGGCATGTACCCTTTTCAACTTTCTCTAGATTTGTTCTGAGAGAATCACACTTTTTTTTGGCTTCATCCTCAAGATCTTTGCACGTCTTATCTGAATCAAGACACAATCGCATTAATTCTTTACTGAATCCATTTAATCTTTTGCACTCTTTTTCCAGTTTCTCTTTACATTCTTTATTTTCTTGTTTCAACCCCCCTTTAAGTGCTCTTAGAAGAACTTCTTCGGCTACTTTGTCACGTTTTAGTCCATAACATTGATTTCTTAGTTTACTGCATTCTTCTGTTAGTTCCTTTGAGCATGCTCCCTCTAAAAAGTGGCATTGTGGTTCATATTCTAAGCAATTTTCTTCGGTAAATGATTGGTTTGTAAGTGTTTTTTCTAACTTTCCTTTGAAATCTCTGCATTTTTCTTTAATTTTATCTTTTAGATCTTTGCACTTGTTTTTATCTTTTATATTTCCATCTTCGCAAACATTCTTTAGATTTTCATGTACCTCTTGAGATTTTAATTTTGCTTTATTTAGTGATTCGCAGTATTCCTTTAGTTTGTTTTCGCACTCAGCTTCATCTACTTTTTCTTTCAAAATCAACGCTAACAACTCATCCTCTCCAATCTTCTCCCCCATCCCCCCTTGGTCCCTCTTCTTAAGCATCTGCACCCCCTCCTTGCCCAAGTCTATGTCGACCCATCTCTTATTGAGGATATCGTCACGTGGTGATAAGAGGGTCACGTGATGATAACGTTTTACTGTGTGCTTCGTCACGTGATGATAAGTTCTTTTAGGTAAAGTGGATTGTGGGGTACTTGGTGATAAGGACTACATTATCATTTTACAAGTATCTATTACGGGCGCTTAAATTAAAAATAAATCATTGAAAGAAGAATCATTAACACTATTCTTTTCATCTCCCACTCATTCATTTTCATTCCTTTACCCGGTATTGCCTCTATTACTTCTCGTATATTTTGACGAATATGGTTGGTTGTAGATTGTATCGGTAGACATTTCTTTGGATCAAAGGTGGTTATTCTGGATGTACGGTTGATATTTGTATTTTAGTAGTGGTATGCGTTGATGTACAAGTGATCTATTTATTGGTGGTATAAATGGATGTACATATTATATTCGCTGAAAGAGTTACTATCTTTCAAATAGTATCATCGGTTGCATCCCTGTTGATCGTCGTTGTTCTTATTATTGTTGCTGTTGTTGTTGTAGACATTGCTGTAGTCATTGGTAATAACCTTAGTATTAGCGGCCTCAAGTTATTGCAGATCTTCCTAATCTCTTTGTATGTTTTTTATTAGCTGTGTATTCTTTAAATCTACAATCAAGTAACTTTTCACATTTTTGTTTTAATTCAATATATTCATCTATTACGATTGCCACTAAATCGGAAGCGTTTGCTTTTACCTCAGTAATGAGTCGATGATTGTAAAACCATTATGAAATTGCATTAGAAACACTATTTGTTTTACTTATGGTAACATTTTTTGTAACAAATAATAAAACAAGATTGATATCTTTCACAGTTTTTTCAACACGTTTTTTAAATTTATTATAGACTTTTTGTTGCTGATTGAACCCTTTCTTTGCTTTCTCCAGTTCAGTGGGTAATATCATGCATAGTTTTCATACTTCTTTAACTAATCTTTTGTATAATTTTTTCATAACTAAAGTATTATTTTTTGTTTTACTATCTGCATAAACTAATTAGTGTATTGTTCTTTGTTTTAGTCCATTTGATACAATGTTCTTCGGTTTGTAGCTACATTTATTTACGTCGTTTAGATGTTCTCTAAATTCATATTTCAATGCATCTTCTAGATCTTTTCTCTTTTGATAGGGTTTACAGTAGTCTTGAATGAGTGGACAAAATAGGTTATTTTTCTCGTCTTTATTTAATTTGTCTGGATAGTTAGATAAAAGTGCATCACAATAAAGTATCCATAGAGAACAAAACTCTTTTAACCCATTGATATCATTTTTGGTTTTATTGAGTTCATTAATAAGATTAAATTTTTTTATATTTTTAGGAAATATCCTGCAATAATATCAGATATTAGAAAGCATCATATTATATGTATCATTTTACAATGTACAGGAAAAACTGAATCTTTTGTACATTTTTCTAGACCAACTTTTGCATTTTTGATTTGATATAAAGTTACAATTCTTTTTGTTCTGCAGATAACTTCTCTTTTAATAAAAGATTTCTTAATTTTTGAAATTTTCTTAAATAATAGTAATTCTTTCGTAATGTATTACATGGTTTTGAAAGCCAACTAATATCTTATTCGAGGTTATAACATATTTTTTCATATTTTATGCACTAATTTTAATTGAAAATTCATATTTTTTTTATATATTTATTTAAAATTTTATATAAAATGAACATTTTCAAAATAAAACCTTTTTCAAACAATCACATTTGATATTTTTAATAAATAATATATCTAATAGAAAAATAATCCTTATTTTTATATAATATTGATTCATGATATTATCTTTTTTTAAACTGTAAATTATAAAAGTTTCAAGGTTAAATTTCTTAACTTTTGTAATTTCTCTGTTTGATAAATTTTATTATGTTTAGATCATATTTGTATTTCTTTGTATATTATTTTTTATTTTTTATTGTTTTTTCATAAGAATATTTGAAGAAATATTATTGTATTCTAATTATTCGATATTTTCTTTAATAATTTTTATTTTTATAGATTTATTTCTTATTGCTCGTTCTTAAGGATTCTAATGAGTTTAGTGACAGAAAATTCGATTTACGGAATTAGAAATGTTTAGAGAATATGTTTAGTAGTTTAAAATATATTTTGAGCCTTTTCATTAGAATTAGATATTATATAGAATTTGTACTTAAAATTGTGCTTAAATTTGAAATTTGCTTTAAAATTGTAAAGTTTTAATTTTTGATAAGTTTACTAATATTAAAAAATAAATCTTTTAATAAGATTTAGGAGCAATACATAATGTATACATATTATAATAGTATATTAAGGGAATTCAGAATGCATTTATTATTAATAAAATAATTTAATAAAATAATTCGCGGTATTTATAAGATACTTGAACAACAGAATCAACTGCCTCAAAATCTAATAAATGTAAATGTTTTTAATATTTTATTATGATTATACCTATATCTTTTTCAAAATTTATAGCAGTTAATACATTTACAGAAAGATCTGGGTTAATTTTTCCTATTATTTCAAATGTATTTCCTTCAATGAAGTTGGAATCCTAATTGAAGATTAAATATGAATTTTTAAATTAATGTTAAGTTTACACGATTTAGATGGATTTCTACTAATCCTGAACAATCTACTAAGGCAGTATCTCCTTTTAGCTTTTTAACTTTTACAATCATTCGTACTGTTTGGTCAATAAATTGCTCACAAAGAGATGCACTAAATTTATTTAATAGATAAAAATATAATTAAAAGTTATTACTTAATTCTAGGTGTTGGCTTATCCATGATTTGGCTTTTATAAATTGTATTAAAAATATCGTTACACTAATAATTTGCACGATTTTTGAATATTTTTATATTAATATATTTTTACATTTAAAATAAATCTATATTTATTTATTTAAATAATGTATTAAATTCCTGTATATAAAATTGTTTAGAATTTATCATGAATTTATTAAAAGTTCATAATTTTCTAAAATTATTTCAAGAGTATTGGTTATTTTTAATATTTCTGCTACTTCACTTTCTTTTAAGTGGTTTTTAGATTGGTTTTCTTTGAAAAAAACAATAATTTCACGATACACTGAATAAAATTCTTTGCCAATACTGTGTGCTATTGTATTTTTTAGCCCCAAAGAGATTATGCAAGAAATTAAAATTTTAAGTATTATACAAATTAAATATATATGTTTATTTAAGATATTTTTGTAATTTTCTTTATCTATAATTTATTAATTTTTTATGATTTTCTTGAAAAGTATAATAAAAAAAATACTTTTTATGTTATTTAAAGTACTTTGAATAAGATCTTTTTTCTTTATTAAATAATCAAATAACTCATTTTTTAAAACCTCTCGAGCACCAATTCTTGTTTGACTTATTTTAAGTATAAAAGCAAGTTTTGCTTGTATGATAGTTTCTTCCAATGAATTATCTATAAATTAGTAAAAAATATTTTCTAAATTAAAAGCATTACCAAATTTTGCAAGCATTAATGTATTTAATTCTTCATTTTCCCAAAGTGATGCTACAAATATACGTAAATAGTTTTGATGAATTAAAGCATCCCATAAGGAAACAAGAGGAATTACAGTGTCTATTTTTCCTGCTAAGTTAAGAATTAAATAAGAAAGCATTTTCGACATCCCAGATCCGTATATAGCATCTTTACATATAATACGCATTAACTGGTTATTACATAACTCTATTATTTGAAAAATATTATCTTTTTTTCCGAGAGTATTTATGTAATTCTTAGAAAGTTCACTGTTAGTTTGCTGATTTTGTTGAAATTTTAAAGAAATAAATATTATTTTTAAGTAAGATATTACGGTCACATATAAATTCTGTCTAATTGTTTCATTTGTATTAGGATTTTGAATGCCAAGTAAAATATTTTTAAAAAAAAGTAAATACTTTTCTTCATATATAATATTTTCATTAATATGTCGAATTAAAATTAAAATAGCTGAAGTACAAATTTCAATAATATTTTTATCTTTTTTTTTAAAAAATGCTAATTTGGCAGTTAATATTCGTAAGCTTTCTGTAATAAGTGAATTTTTTTGTGATTGTGTTAAATAAATAGCGCAATCTTCAAGTAAAATTCCTAAAAGATTGGTCCATCCTTGAAAACAAAGTAATTTAGCGTTGTTTATTTCGATTAGAATATTAGAGATTTTAATTTGCGGGATTATTTCTTTTTCTATAGTTGTAGATGCTGTTTTTTGGTTATTAAAATCTTTTTTGTTTTGATTTTCATGAGTTTTGAGTTTTAAATATGCTTTAATTTTTTTTATATCATATAATAAATTTGATAATTTTGGAATATTTGAAAACATTTGTTGTGTTTTTTCCAAAATATATTCATGATCATCTGTTATAATATCTAATTCAAACAAATCTAAATATTTTAAAATTTGAATACCCTGATTTAATAAATGTGAATTATTTTTTTGATTATTTTTGTCTGTCTCGTTATAAAAAGTAAGAGCTTTTGTATAATATTGTTGAAGTGTGGTAGCATTATATAGAATTATTTTACGCAGCTTAATAGCTATTGTATGAAGCAGCCAGGCACGATATAAAAGAATTTTAATAGGTTTCAATGAAAATGTATCTAAATTACAAGAATTTAATTCTGGAAGCGTCCATGTTAGTGGTCCAGGTGACAATAATTTCACTAGAATATTTTTTTTCTTTAAAATGTCGTAGATAATATCTGATGTCAATGGTGATTTGGATAATAAAAATATGATATGCATAATAATTTCCATAATAGTGTTTGGTGAGTGATTTTCAGGTGAATCTAATAAAGCTTCTTCTATTTTTGAAGAATTTTGAATATAAGATAATAAACAATGTAAGATTGAAATTTCTGAACCAATTTCTCCTTTTTCTGTTCCAATATTAGATGTTCCATTGTCTAATATTTGAAACCCCAAAAAAAAATGTGATACTGTAGGTGTGTTTTGATGTTTTTGTAGATCCCAGACAAGAAATTCTAGAAAAGCTCTGCTTGCGCTGTTTTGATCTATATAAAAAGGATTTAGAAAGCGACTTTGTTCTATTTGAATAAGATTAATCACACCAAATCTTATTCTTTTTGATTCATCAACTGTTTCAAGAATACTTAGCAATCTATTTCTTTTAAAATTATCAGATTGTTTATAATTCTTTATATTAGTTAGTTGAGAACAGTTTGATAATTTTTTTAAAATAGAAACTGCGGTTTTTGAAATATTTAAAGAATCGAATCCAATACATAAACTTATATAAACTATAATATTAAGATGGAAAAGCATAATATCTTCAAATGTCTCAAAGCTTAATTTGTTATGGTTGCTTAGCCCTATATATGTTGATTGGTGTGTAGTTATATATGAGTTCCATTTCATAAAAGGCAGTTGTAATTGTAACACTAGGTCCAGTATATCAAGAGATATATCTAAGCATAAGAGCCATAATGAATCGCTATGTGTAACTTGTATCGCTTCTAAGGCAATATGGATAAAATCAAATAAACATATATATATATTATCGCGATACATATGTTGCATAATTCTATTTCCTGGATGTAAATTTAGGTAAGATGAAAGAGATAATATTTTAATGAGTTTATTAATCTCTATGTTGTTAAAGTTGAGAATTTCTGTAATATTCAGACTAAATGTTCTTAAGCTTGATTGAATGAATTTTAAACATTCCGAAAATAATTGTAATCCTCCAACTTTGTTGTCTAATACTAATGAATTTGATGTTAAAAAAATATCCATTACCAAATCAATAAAAGGTTGTATTCCCGGATCTTTTCTATTTAATCCTAGATTTTCTGGAAAAGGAAGATTATTACTTGAGTCATTTGTAGGCATAATTAAATGATTTAATAATAAAACAAACGCTATTGCTAAAGACAATGAGTTTGAGATGAATATTCTTAGCGTTCGGTCTATTTTTGTATATGACTTTGACCAATCATTCAATTTATGAGGTGCTATATATGTAGAAAGGTTTAAATAAACTCCATTATTTTGTTGATATGTCCATTGATCAAGTAGATTCCAGATTGTATCTCTAATTTCTGAATTCTTTCCTGATAAAAATGCAGTTAGTGATAGTAAAATCCCACAATACATATCGCTTGATAATCGACAGCTTAATAGACTAAAAAATATAGGAATTGGATTATATTTTTGATGAAGGGTGTTAGAAATAGTGGGACAATGAGATAAAATACAAGTAATCAGTTGAAAATAAGATTTCAAAATGCATTTACTATCGTGATCGATCTCTAAAAAGTCAATAGTTACAGTTAACATACGGGAAGAACCAAGAGATGAATTAAGATGTGTTGGCTCTAGTTGAGAAACATAATATCTCAGTGTATCAAAAATATATTCCCACGTAGTATTATTTTGCGTCTTTATGGTTTCTATTCCTTTTGCTTCTGTTAAAAAATCATATGCGTAGGCGCTACATTGAGGTCCATTTCCTAAAGATGCTAACATTGTAGAAAAAGCTGTTATCATTAATGGCGTTTGGCATTGTGATGACCATAAAATAAATCCATAAAGGTCACTTTCTCTGTCTAACCAAAATGCAAGTGCAGAATCTTGTCGATTTTCATAAACTAAAGAAATAAGGTAAAAAAAAGCTTCTAAACTTAATTCTATTTTATCTTCTGTATTAAAATTTAAGGATTGTTGTGTCATTATTAGATCTTCTTCAACAAGTTTCATATTTTTTAATAAATCAGGCATATCACTAATGAAAGAATGAATGAATATTTCTATTTCATAAAGCATAATTTCTTGAAATACAGAGGAAAATGTTAATTCCGGAAAATCCATTCCTTCTTTGAGTTTTGGATAATTTAAAAGTAATTTATAATCTTCTAGTCGCAAAAAATTTTTGGTTTTAAAACGGAGAGTATCTATTATTACTTTTATCATTACTTCAAATGCTCCAGAGGATATTGCCTCTCTACTTGGATTATATATATCGTCGTTATATTTAAAGGGTAATGAAATATCGAGATTTTTTTTACAAATTCCATTAAGTTTAGTAGTCCACCATAATTCAATAACAGATTTTAAAGGACTTATCCCCCATTTTTCTTGATTTTGATGTTTTGGGTTAATTATTCCGTTTATTTCATGAAGAATTTTAATATCACAATAAGTAAAATTATTATCTGAATTATCTTGGTTCTCCGAAAAAGATATTTCGCTCTCTAATGCAATAAAGTTGATTACTACTGGAAATAAGTGAATTATGAGTGAATCGTATTGATCAAATAAGGAAATCCGGTGAATAATTTTTTTAAAATCGTCAATACTAACCATATGTAAATTTGAAAGTCTATATAAAATGATTCCATAAATTTCATGTTCCTGTAATATAAAAAACTTCTTTAACCTTATTTCTTCCATGTATTCATCATTTTGATTGTATTCGCTAAAATTTTCGTTTTTTTTTTGATAAAAAATATTAGATATTTGTGTTCTTAAATCTTCCATAGCTTGTAAACATTTCATTGGGTAAGATTCAATCTTTTTTTTAGAATCTTTAGAATTCTCCTGAAAAATAAAATGAATCACTTGTTTAAAATATTTTAATAATTTGTTATCGCCTAAATTGTTCTTTGCATATAGTAATATCATTGATAGACAATTTAAAAGATATTTTCGTCTGGAATAAAAAAGGAATAAGGAAGTTTGTAAGATCGATCTATCTAAATTTTTTGCATTTTTAATTCCATAATGAACTAGTTTTGCTGCAAGAATTTCATCAAGATTAAGTTTATTTGATACATTTAGCGCTTCTGAAATAAAAGTATCATTTAGTTTATATTCTATGCTGTCTAGATGTATTGTTCCTATTTTTTTAATTATTTTGAAAACAAATTACAAAAATACCTAATTTAAGCTTTGCTAAACTTTGTTCTGATTTTTTTGGTGTTTGTAAAAGGGTTTTAAAGTCATTATGGAATGATTGTAAGAGATGTTCTAAAAATGTTTCTGAAATAAGGGTTCCTTCTGATAAATTTAATAAAGTTTCATAAAGTAATTTACAATTGTCTGGATCCCATGTTTCTAAAAACATTATTAAGTGATTTTTTTCGAAATTAATTTTAAACAGTTTATTATAAAAATTTTTAGAAAAAAAAATATTTTGTTAAAAGTTGGTTTTTTAAAAAAAAAACATATATAATTATTTGTTAAAGATATTTTTCTTGAGGTTTCTTAGAACTAAGTAACATATGTTTAGGAAGGAGAAGTTACTTTTGACATAAATGCAATTTTATTTAATTATTTAGATGGTCTGATTTTTAAATATATATCCTTGAATTTTAATATTCTGAAGATTACACTATTTTTATTTGATATCAATGACTGAAATAGCATTATTAGATATTTGTGAGCAAATACTTTCTGAAAAACCTAAAATAAAATTAGATGGTTTACGTAATTTAAGATTCATATTAAGTAATTATAAAAACTTACAGTTTATTGGAGAAAAGTGTTATCAGAGGTTATTGGAGTCTTTAATTAAGGCAGTAACTTATGAAAAGCATAATAATGTTGAAAGAGTGAAATTAAATAATACCTCCATGTTTAGCCGTCTTCAAGAATGTGGAGCAGCTTTAAGAACTATTATTGAATTTGGAAATAAATTTTTGAAAACAAAAACTTTTTTTTTTGTGCTAAACCATATAGTTGATACATTATCTATTACTGAGGGGATTGTATATCAAGCAATAAGTGTTGATTATATTAAGTGTTTAAAATCTATTCTTTCTCATCCCCCTCATGTAGAACATCTTAATGTTTGTGAATGGGAGAAATTAATTATATTTTGTTATTCATTTATTAGTAATCTTCATAATGATCATACATTTTCTGATATAAATGTGTCATCTAATAATATTGAATCATCTAGCGGATATAATCGATCTTCAAAGCAGAAACAGCGTTTAAAATATGAAAGTATTGAATTAATGTATTGTTTGCAAATTCTTGTTAGTTGGTCTGCTGCTCCATTAACTAATTGTTTGTTTAAACTTACTGATTTTTTATTAAATTTTTTATCTTTTTATAGTTCAGAAACTAATGCTCATTTATCTGCTTTTATGACTCTTAATTCACTTATGCAAAGGATATCAATAAATAATCTTGAGATTTCTTCTCGGGTTGCTCATGATATGATAAGGATTTGTATAAAACTTTGGGGGACAAAATCTTTTCTTTTAAAAAATCAATTAATTATAGGACTTACATTGGCTTGTCCTCATTGGTATAAAGAATTTGGTGGATCATATCAAAATGTTTTAGAAACAGATCTAGTTAGATTATTTCATTGTATTCAAATCGATTATACTAGTCAAAATGATACAGAAGCATTAAGTATAGATGATATTATTTTACATTCACCTGTTTCAGAGAAAAATGCCAGCTCTTTTTTTTGCTTTAGCTCTTCATTACGTTGTTTAGATTTATTTCAAGTTACAAAAAAATCTGAACAGTCTTTTTTTATTCTTCAAATAGCCGCTTATATAATTCAAATATTTCAATCTAAAAGATTTGATTTGGAGGAACATATATATGAAAGTAATGTTAGTGAGTGTTCGAAAATGCATAGAATTTTTTCTTTTTTTGAAAAAAATGGGGATGATTTATATAGATTATCTAATTCTACTAAAATATTTTGGCTTCAAACAATGGTTTTTTTTTTTGAACGATCTGGAAAATATTATGATGATTTTTCTAGTGTTTTGACTTATTTTATAAGTCTGTTTTCAGATAATGATACTACTGTGCAAACATGGGCACTTTTGGGTGTTGGTAGTTTTGTATGTTGGAAGAGTTTTTATTATCAAATGAGCACTTCTATTTCAGATGTTTTAGAGAATGTGGATATTTTTCACTTATGTTTACGAAAGTCTGCAGTCTCCGCTACATGTAGATCAGCATGTCATGTTATTTCTCTTCTTTTAGAACTTAATTTAGTAAATACTACAATGATGTCTTCAGTTTTTAGACATATTTTTGATTCTATTGAAATAAATGGTCCTGCAATTCTTTCCGGCGATAGTTATCGTTTTCTTCTTCTACTTTTTTCTCTTTTAGAGCAAAATAATTGTTTAGTTGGAGTTAATGGTTCTTTATGTTTACTTCATTGGTTTTTATCACGTTGGAATTCTATGGATTTCTTAAAAAGATCAAGTATTTGTCATTTTTCTAATTTTCCAATACATACCGTTGAATTTCTTATTAATTGTTGCTTGAATTCTGGATTTATTATTGGGAATAGACGAAATAATCAATTTGATAGTATTGGATTGTTTTCTTTGAAACAGAAAAGTTCTAATGATGTTTTGTCATATTTACTTATGCATGAAGTAAATATTTCATATGAACAAGAGTTTTGTGATGAATTAAAAATAGTGAGAAATAAATCTGTCTTTTTTCAAAGTAAGTTTGTTTTGGAGAAAGTTGCGTTTATTGTTTTATCGATGCAGAATACAATTAAAGCCGTTCTTGACAGATGGACACAATTACTTAAAAAGCTGACTCATGTCCATGTAGATGTTTTTCGATCTTTTGTTCAATTTTCTTTTGTTATTATTTTATTTACACGTTTTATACTTATTGTTGGTGAAAATATCCGAGAATTTCTTGAAAATTCATTAAATTTGATAAAAGAGTTAGTAAAGTTTTTAACTTCAGAAAATTGTTCACGTGAACAAGTTGATATTGTTCTTTATTGTTTAAATAGAATTCCTTCTTTGAAATTTGATATTTCATGTATAGAAAGGGATGTTGCGAATGTTGATAAAACGATGTTGAATTTATTTCAGGAGGAAATTCATATATTACTGCAAACATTAAAACAGCGTAATAGTTTTTTTCAATTGCAAGATTCTAATCGTATGATAATGGATGATGATGATAGGTCGATGGTTTATCAGGAAAATTTAGAGAAAGGTATTCCATTATTGAGAGAGTATATAGATGCAAGGTATTCTGTTAACAGTGTAAAAGCGGGAGTCTTGTTGTATTTGGAGATTGTTTTATTGAGTAATGATCCATTAAATATTTTTAATATGTCAGAATTGCATTTAGAAAAAACTGTTTTATTTGTTCTTCTTAAGTCTCAATTTGGAGACAATCTTATTCAACTTGGATTTTTTTTAACGACTTATCTCTCATATATTGTTGATAAAATGACTGAAGATGATATATCTGAAATTTTAGAGAATTTTGCAAAAACTTATTTAACTCAATATGAATTGGATAGATCTGATGTTGTTATGATAATTTCTATAGATTTGCTTATTGTTACGGTTAAAAAATGGTTAATTACGGATGAGTCATCTTCATTAAGAAAAGTTTCCGGTAAAATTTTTGAATGGATATTAAAAGTTGCTTTAGAAAATCATTTGGCATCTTTTTATACACGTATACGGATGCTGAAGTTATTGAATGCTATTTTCCAAGTTAGTAAGGATTGTAATTTAAATTTAGGGTTATTAAATATAACTCCTGGTGGTATATTTTTGCAGTTATTAAGGGATCATGATTCACGAATTTTATATTTGGCAGCTATGATGATTAAATTTATGTTTGAGGGATCTAATCCTAAAGAACATTCAAAGATTTATTTTGATATTGTTAGTCAATTAGAAGTAAATGAAGAAAATTCTGAAAAAATTGCATTGAGAGCTCTTGTTTTAAGCAATATCATAATTGTTTCTGAATATGTGAGGAAAGCTGCTCTTTATAACTTAATAGAATTAGGCAAATTTGACTCTATTTCTTTATTTGTTTTAAAGTGTCTACAATGGTCATGCAAGTCATTATCTTTGGAATCTGAATTAAATCTTTTTAATTTATATCGCTCTCAAATTATTTGGTCATGGCTTAATTTTGAGAAAAAATTGGATAAATTTCCTTTTAAAGTACTGAATTTTCCTTCTATTAATAATTTTTATTCTTCGAATCTTGACGAAATAATACCTCAATTAATATTATTAGGAAAAAACAAATATATTATTGAAATATCTAATTTAACTCAAGTATCCTTAAAGAGAAAAATCCATGATGTTTTTCATCGGATAGTTGGATATACTTTGTTATTTTATAATGAGAAAAATATAGATTCAGTACTAATATTTGATCTTTTTCATAAAGATCATTTGGGTTATGAAAATTTTAAATATCTTTTAAAAGCTAAGTTTCCTATGATAGTTAGTGTGTTATTTGAATCTATGAAAGATGAGATTTCTATATCGAAAAATTTTCTACAGTTTGATTTGCAGCAAGAAGCAACTAATTTTGATGAGATATGTGGTTTTGGAACTTTTGATGGATTTTTACCTGAACCATCCCGTCCATTTTATAAAGTTAAAAGTGTTTTAAAAAGTATACAGGATCTTTGTCGGTATACGGATATATCAGTGCAAAAACTAAATGATTCCTATATAATAATATATGTTTTTCGGCATTTGATGTTAAATTGTCGACTGGGAACATCACCAAGTGAAAAATGTTTACATATACGGAAGTTTAGAGTATATATGTGTTTTTTAGATAGGAGTTTGATTCGTGGGTATATTTTGCAAGTTTTACTTGAAGGATTACAGAGATATTTGTGTTTTTCTGAATGTTTTATGGATGTTTCAGGAATGCTTCAATATCTTTTAATGTGTGGATATCATTGCCATGATTTTTCTACACTTAAGTCTACTATTTTCTTAAATGTTATTATGAATCTTATAAAATTTGGAACTATTAATACTAAATTATATTATTCTAGTGGTTCATTTGTAGATAAACTTTTTTTATGGATTATTAAATATTGTGATTTAATTGCTGAGATGCAGGAGCTTTCTTTTATTTCTTCTTTTTTGAAATCTTATTATAGTATTGTAATTTCTTCTGACAAACTTTTAGTTGAAAAATCTCAAAATATTAAAATTATTTCTGAATCGTTGTTAAATAATTTGGAAATTTTTGACAAAAATTCAGCTTTATTTTTATTGGAGATTTTACAAGATGATTCAATGTTTTTATTATTTGAAAATGATAATTTTATAGAAATTAAACGAATACTGTTTTCTATATGTGATATGTCAAAAATGTCTACTCCGCTTCTCCAATATAATGCACGAATTCTAGGTCAATGGTGTGTAAGAAATAAAGTTATAAATAAGACAATTTATTTAGAAAAGTTCATGAATGACAGAAAATTATCTAAATTTAAAATAAGGACGTCTATAGATCCCAGGTCTAATATTTTATCAATAGTATTTTCTCTCCTGAATGAAGGTGATCATACTATTGTTGTAATTGTGGAAAAGGCATTAAGAAATATTTTTGAAAAGATATCTTTAAAAATATTTGATGAACTTGTAGAAGAAAAATATAAAGATATTGCTTTTATATATACGTCAAACCTGTTTGTTTCTGAGCGAAGTCAGTTATTAGAAAATCCTCTTATGAAAATTGATGAATATTATTGGAAAGATAAAACTATATCATTTTCTGAATGGCTTCGATTTTTACTCCGGATTATTTTGCATAATTTTAATGATGATTTTTTATTTAGATATTTGGGTGATCTTGTTGAATATGTTGCAAGTTTTTCGGAAAAAATTTTTATTTTTTCAGTTGATTATTTACTGCTTAATAAAAGTATTGGAACAAGTATATCTGTTATAGAAGTTTTAAATCAAATTGTGAATTTTGTTTTTTCTCAATACGATGATAGTTTTTATCGCCCGCATATTCTTTTAATGATAGAAATGATACTTTATCTTCGATCTCAAACATCTGAGATACATTATTCTGGATTTGATTTGAATTTTCGATTTGAGATAAATTATTTTGATGCTGCTCTTGCTGCTGCATCTTGTCAGCTTTGGGAAACATCATTATTATTTATCTGCATTTACTGGACATTAAATGATTCTATTATCGATGATAAGATGCTTAACTTGCTTTCTATTGTGTACAAAGAAATAGATGATCCTGATTTGTTTTATGGAATACCTTATATAGTATCTCTAGAAAATATATTGTCTAGGCATAAATTTGAGGGGAATGGATGGAGCAGTCTTTTTTTGCATGCTACAGCATTAGAGAATGATTATAGAATGTTACCTTTAATTAATGAGAGTGAACATGTGCTTGGAGTAATGGAAGCTTTTAATATGTTGGGTTTTCGATCATTTTCCAGAATGAATCTTTTTTATTCTAGGAATAATATAACTTCGAGTTTTATAAAAGATCAATATTCATCTTCATGGAGACTTGAACAATGGGATCTTCCATGTGCACCGCCAAGTTCTAATTTTGATCATATTATATATAATATTTTGCTGTTAATTAATAGAGGTGCTGTTCAAAATATCTTTTCTGATATTTTAAATAGTGGATACTCCGCAATGATAAATACTGAGAGTTATCCTTTTATATCTGATAAAAGAATAACTGGTTTAATAATGCTTACGGAAATTGATGAGTTTTTTTCTGAATTATCTTTTACTGATGTTTGGTTTCGTTGGCAATCTCGATTATCTATTTCTAATCCTAGCATAAAGTAAGGATCTTTATTTAACGTTTTTTATTTCTCTAATTTTGTAAGATTCATTAGTATTGAACCTATTTTATCTTTAAGACAGGTCTTATTAAGTTCTGTTTTAAAAAATCCATCACTTATGAAACATTCTGTTAATAAATCTTTAATTCAAAAATGTTTGATAAAAACTCTTATAGAATTGTCTCATGTGGCTCGCGTTAATGATAATTTGCAGATTGCATTTTCAGCAATTGCATATGCAGAAAAACTTTTGAAAATTGATTTAAAGCTAAATTCTGAATTCTTATCTTCTGTTGCAATTCAAATATCGAGAGTATTATGGGACCGGGGGGATAAAGCCAATTCTGTTAAATTATTATGTGAGATAGCTAATGGTGAAAATGTTGATATTTTTGGGAAATATGATGTATCACCTGAGTTATTTGCACAGCTAGTAATAGAAATTTATTAAAGTTTGTTAATTATTATTAATAGAGTTAGGCTTCATGGACATCAGAATTAAGATTACAGAGGCCAGATTTTATTATAGAAAAGTATTTTAAATCTGCAGTTAGAATGTTGAATAATAATTATTATGGAAATGAAGCTGGTTACGTATTTTATAAGTTTGGTTTTTTTTGTGATAAACAACTTGAATCGCATAATTTTCGTGAAGATTTTGAAAGAGTTCAGAAATTAAGGAAACAGAAAAGTGATGAACTTGCAGTATTGGATCAGATGATTGATAATGCTTCTACTTGTGATAAAGAAACTTTACTTCTTCATAGAGCTAAAACGAAAGCACTTTTTGATATTGATGATGTGGAATTTAATCGTTTGATAGAAAATAAGGAAGTTTATTTACAAAAGAGTATTGAAAACTATTTAAGATGTTTAATTTCTTGTGATATTTATGATTATAATATTTCTAGATGTATGAGTTTATGGTTATCAAACTCTCAAAATGAAGGTGTTAATCAAACAGTATCTAAACTAGTTTATAATATAGCTACGCATAAGTTTTTAATTTTATTTAATCAACTTGCATCTAGGCTTTCTGAAAATAATAGTCGTTTTCAATTTATTTTACATAAGCTAATAAAGTACATATGTGTTGATCATCCATATCATAGTTTGTTTCATTTGGTTTCATTAAGATATTCGGCTACTAAAGATGATAAATTAGGATTATTAAGGAAAAAAGCAGTCGATGCTGTTTTGTCTGAACTTTTATCACCTAACGCTTTAGGAAATATGCTTAAACGATTCATGAGTCTTTGTTCTGCATATACTGATTTTGCTATTTACAAGATGAAAAGAAAGGAATATGGGTCAAGCAAAATCTCGTTTTCCGTGTATCCTAAATTTAGCGTATTTTTGGATGATATTCCGAAATACAGTCTTCCTCCCCCAACAATGGATATATCAATTCGTAATGATTGTAATTATACTGATACTCCCGTTATTTCTCATTATGTTCCTTATTTTATGCTTGCTTCAGGTATTAGTTCACCAAAAGTTATAGAATGTGTAAGTTCTGATGGTCGGTTTTATAAACAATTGGTATTTTTAATAATTTTTTATTTTTTTATGTTAATATTAATTTATAGGTTAAAGGAGGTAATGATAATCTTCGTCAGGATGCTATTATGGAACAAGTTTTTCAACAAGCTCATTCTTTTCTTCAGAAAAATCGTTTGACTAGACAGAGGAATTTGGGTATACGTACATATAAAGTTCTTCCTCTTACAGCAAATACCGGTATTCTTGAATGGGTTTTATATACTCTTCCTATTCAAGATTATTTATATCCTGCTCATGAAAAATATAATCCGAAAGATTGGACTCCTATTCAGTGTAGAAAAGCAATAGATAATGTTTCTAAAAAAAGTAAAGAAATTAGATGTCAGACTTATGAGCAAGTTATTTCGCATTTTAAACCTGTTATGAGGCATTTTTTTATGGATCATTATTCAGATCCTAAGGATTGGTTCCAAAAGCAATTAAATTATACAAGAAGCACGGCAGCCATTTCGATTCTTGGTTATATATTAGGTCTTGGTGATAGACATGGGCATAATATATTAATAGATAAAAAGAGCGGAGAAATTGTTCATATAGATTTAGGACTTGCTTTCGATCAGGTATTACATTTGTTTTTAATAATATTTAATATAATTAGGGTAAACTTTTACCAATTCCAGAAACAGTACCATTTCGTTTAACAAGAGATATTGTAGACGGTATGGGTATTACACGAACAGAAGGGGTTTTTCGAAGATGTTGTGAGTTTACATTAAATGTTCTTCGGGAAGAAGCGTTCAATATTATTAGCATATTGGAAATTTTAAAATACGATCCGTTGTATAGTTGGTATTTGAAATTGTATTTGTAAAGTTAAAAACTTATATATTGGATTAGGACAATATCCCCTTTAAGGGCTAGAAAAATACAAAAAAATGAAGTATTGGTTAATGATATTGATCAAAATGACGTTAATATGAAGGAAAATAGTATTGACGGAACTGAGGCTGAAAGAGCTTTGTTAGTGGTATC
Source organism: Pneumocystis canis (assembly GCA_017311265.1). NCBI lineage: Eukaryota > Fungi > Ascomycota > Pneumocystomycetes > Pneumocystales > Pneumocystaceae > Pneumocystis > Pneumocystis canis. The sequence goes on along the minus strand of JABTEF010000023.1, from coordinate 445,710 downwards.
TCAAAAGTTATCAAAAACATTAAGTGTTGAAGCTGTTGTAAATGAGTTAATACATGAAGCTACAAACCCGGATAATCTCGCTTTGTTGTTTTCTGGTAAGAATATATATTATTGTGTATATTTTTTATACAAATAGGATGGGCTGCATATTTTTAGATAAATGTGTTTATAATGAATTTTTTTAATTTATAAAATCTAGACATATATGTTGATTTTAGAAATAATATAAAGTTGATGTAGACATGTTCGCTACAGATTTTGTTATTTTAATTCGTTTCTAGAGTAATTTGTTTATATTTTTGATTATTGATTTATAGAAGATTTTGTTTCGTGTTTTAATTTTTCGAATTCCTTTGAATCTTTAATAGCTTGAGCTTTAAGCCATAATAGGTTATTTCTTTCTTCAATGTTATAGAATGTTTTTTTTTCTATATAATTCCATGATGAAATAGTTGATGAAGGTGTTCCTCTTTCTAAGAAATGTTTTTTAAAAATAGATAATTTTTTTAAAAGCTGGTAAATATTTAATGATTCGCCATGTGGAATTCTTTCGGGATTTGAAGGTGTTATACAATCCATATTTGTTTCTTTTCTTAGTACATGATCTATATCTATGCTAGAAAAAAATGCACATGACTTAATTATTAATATACTATTTTTAGTAAATTACAAAATACCTGAGGAACATCATTGATTCCAAGTTTTTGACTAAACATAGCTCTTGTCCAAAGATTACTTATTTGCAAAGCAAGTGCCAAAATATATTTATCTTCCTCATGTACTAAGTAGCGGATTTCATCATGTACGGTCAAAACTAGTCTTGCGTTAATTTTATATGTTTCTATTAAATATTCCATTGAAATAATCAATAAATGAAGATAATCAACACCAGAAGATTGAATTGCCCAATTTATTCTTGATGTCATAAACCTTCCTGGATTAATATTTTTAAGTAATAGTGCTTCTGTTATAGAACAACCCAAGACAGGGGTTTGAGGGATTTCTTGGTTCGCAATTTCCTCTAACATATTAAAAACATAGCTTTCTGTGCCACCATGCCAAAATTGTTTCTGAGAAAAATGTTTTAACATATAACTTTTATTTTCTTTGTTTTCTTGAGAAAAAATGCATGTTATTCGTGATTTTTTTCCTTTGGTAGAATCATAAAGTTTTGTTGCTATTTCTTTAGCTTGCTTTTCGTTTAATTTTGTATTAAATCTTTGTAATAATTGAACTGCAAAACGAATACCCGCACCGTATATTCGACTATAATTAAAGATCTTAGGAAATTAATGCTAAATATTATAATATTATCAATTGAAAATACTTTAGCATTATCTCGTGATATTCCGAGTATTTTAGCAGTAACAGAATGCATATCTGTTTCTGCTGACTTTGTGCCTTCTAAAGTCATCCATCCAATGGCTGTAGCTCCATGCATTTTGAATTGAGAATCTCCAAAAAGACTAGCAATCCATAATTCTTCTGAACTAAAGAAGTAAATATACGAATAAAAGAAATAAGACTTACTCAACATCTGCACCAACAAATTTATACCCAAATGGAGCTCTTATCATTGCTTTTAATTCAGAGCCAACCCTATTTCTTTTTATATTACTAGCTGTTAACCATGTGTTCTCTACTGCACGTCGAGTAATAGTTCCCATGGGAATTATTTGAGGTAGAATTATTCCCAAGCTATTCTGATTATTTTTAAGTCCAATATCTATTTCATTATCCCATATTACTAATTGAGACATAATTCTTTCGCGAGAACTAATCCAATAAGAGCATGCCGCATTCATATCTAAGGCTTCTCTTGCATATGAAATTTCTGAACTTAATAAACCGTCTTCAAAAGCTTTTATGTAACTTTTAGACAAAGGTGAGCCGCAACGGGCGGATGCTCCACTTTTATTTGGAATTTTAAAGTACGTTGCATTGCTATCGTATCTAAGAATATTAATTGATTCTTTTTTCATATCACACAAAATGAAGTTTTCTGATAGAAATCTTTTTATAGCTTCTTCATTTTCAACTCGAAAAGTCCAACCATATTTGTTAGACCAAAATAAAGGATATCCTTCCCAATTTAATCGTAATAATAATGGGGCAATTCTGGAACGAACAGTAATGTTTATTGTACTATTATTTGATGGAAATAGATTTTTATACCAATTTGGAAATCCAGGTTTTTTTTGCTTTTTTGCTAGTCTTTTCTCGCCTGTTTTTTTATCTGTTACTAGTCGTATAGGTTTAATGGTCCAATCTAATTGTTTTAACCACGGATCATTTTTTATTGTATTTTCATTATTTTTCTGATCTAATGCATTTTTTACTAATTTTATAAGTCTTTTATGGATAGATTTTGAAAGATCTTGAAAGATCTTTTCGGATTTGGTTGTATACGATTCCCAGGATTTATCAACCGGAAGAAATGATGATGATATTTTTAGGAGTGCTCCAAAACTTGCTGGATGTGGGCAAACTTCTAAAAATGAGGGAAAAACGCTTTTATAAATTTTATGAGTAATATCTACATCGTTAGCACAGTAGTTCATAAGCATATTGAGTTGATTTTGAACATATTTTTTGTCAAGTTTTTCAAATAAATTTCTAATATATTTATTTGGTTTAATATGACAATGAAGCTGAGCTACTTCTTGAAGACTATTTGCGGAGCTTTTAGACATCCATAATTCTTGTGTATCGTCTTCTTCTAATTGTTCTAATAAATTAAGAAGTGTTGGTGTTAATGACTCTTCTTGAAATTTTTTTTTAAGTTCTTTGTACTTTTTATGTCTTATCCATGTGGATTTTTGTCTAGAACACATTCCATTTACAGCAATATGTAGGGACATAGTATCTATAAACGCGTTTTCTTTTTTTTTTATGCTATATTCTTCTTTTATTCGGATTCTATCATATCCAATATTATGCCCAACAATTATTCGTTTTCCAATATCTCCTATAGGTATGAGTTGTCTATGTGATACCTCTTCGATAAGCCATGGAGACAACCATCCATACCATGCATTTTCTGTGGCTGCACATGCAATAACTGCGAATGGATTGTTTTTATATAATACTTCTACATCAAATACCATAGATTTTTCGCTAGGATATTCTATAGGTTTTGTAGTTCCGTCTGAATTATATTGTGTCCATCCTGGTCTCATGATCCAAGAATGTGGTTTATTTGGTAAAGTTATTGAAGCAAATTGTTTCGAATAACTAAGATAAGGTTCTGAAACTTCCATTGCTATTCTATAAAAATGCTCTTCTAAATTTTTTCCTTGTAAAGGTGGAAGATCAAGTTCAATATCCTCAGTAGGTTCTGTATTTTTTCCTAGTAGATTATGTTCTGTTAAATGTTTTCGAGAAAGTTCAATTAATTCATTATTTGGTGGTTGTAGTCCGTGAGGAAAAAGTTGTGAATGCAAGTTCGAGCTAATATGTTGTATTCCAAGTTCATTGAATCTTTTTTTTAGTATTTCGTTCTGATTTGAGTATTTTGTTTGATAAACTTCTGTTAAATGTTTATTCTGTGTATTTTTCAAGTATGTAGAAAAAAATGTTTTTTTTATAATATTTAATTTAGATTTTTGTTTAAAAAAATAATATTTTTCAAATTTTGAATATTTTTCATGTTTAATTATTAAAAAATTGTTAAATATCCTCATTATGTAACTGAACCTGTCATAATTTTGATATATATATATATTTATTGAAAATTTTGTTTATATATATGTATTTATTTATTTATTGATTTATTAATATTTTTATGAATTTTTAATTTACAAATGGTTACTTAATTTTAAATATTAAATTCTTATGAAGTAATATATAATAGTTTGATAAGATTTTTAAGCAATTATGTAAGATAGTTCAAGGCTTTTTTGTTAGAAGTTTTAAATTTGTTTAAATGATTAATAGCATTAGAAATTGTATTTTAAAAATCGATCTTTTTAAAATATAATTTTATTTTTATATTATTTTTTGTGGTATACTGTTAATAGATAATGTGAACTCTTACTTTAAAATTTTAACAATTTATATTTCTATAAGAATTTGAAAATTTTTGATTAAAAAACAATTTATATTTTTTAATTTTTTTTTTAAGATTTAATCTTTATTTATGTTATATGTAAAATTATATTTTGTTGGAATATGTTTCTTAATTTCAGAATTTTTTAATACTATGTTGAAAATGTTAAAATATGTTTTTTAGTTAATGGAAATTTAAAATAATATTAATTATTTTTAGAATTTAATTTTATAACAATATGTTATTATATATTTAGTATTAATTGAATTTACTTGTAATAAATTTGTACTATTTTAATGTATATTTATCTTAATGTGTTAAATAGTTTATATGAATATTAATTAAAATATTGATATTAAGAACAAATGTTTTTCTAATTTCAATAAATGCTAAATATATAATATAAAGTTAAAAATGCATAAAAATACTTGTTTTAAACATATTTTAATTTTTAAAAAATTTAGAATATATTATGTAATTAAACCTAAAGATAATAACAGTTGTATTATATATGATAATTATACGATATGCAGTGTTATTAAATATTTATGAATATAATTACTGTATATAAATTAATAGTTTTAAGAAATTGAATGTATTATGTTTTTAGATAAAAGGAATATAGTGAATAATATTTCAAAAAATCATGTTGATATATAGAGTACATATTGTTTGTAAAGTTAAAATGATGACATCTGTATTTATTTTCCTAATCCATAATGTTTTATAATATTGTTTGCATTACCAATTTCTTCAATCTTTCCTTGAATTACAATTGTAGGTTCACCTGTTCCTAGACCTTTATTTTTTATTGAGCCTGTCAAAATTCTTTCCGCAACTCTTTGTAAATCATCGACTGTTAATGATGATATTTTTTCACACATTTCTTGAGCAGTTATTCTTTTTTCATTCATTGTTTGTGCTTGCCTTCCTAAATCTTCCAAAATAATCATTTTGCTTTCTAAATTCATCATAAGTGAACTCCTTAATTGATTTTTTGCTCTTTCAGTTTCGATTATATTTATACCCTTTCGTCCCTTGTGCATAGTAAATGCTAATTCTTGGCAAATTACATTAATTAGTGCATGAGCAGAATCATGTTTACAGCCTTTATAATTAGAAATAATATTATAGAAAATATAACTTTACTTGCAGATATTCCGAAAATTCCTGAATCCGTATAACTATGATTAAATGAGGTACAATTTTCTATCCATCCATATTGATTTAACACATTTAGAAAAAGTCTTGAATACATTCCTTTACCAGGACCTCCTGCACTAAACGATCCCCCACCTCCTAAAAGAATTTGAAGAGTAGCCAATGCGTAAATGTCAGGATCCGATAGAGCCATACCTTCAAAAGCAATACATATATGAGTAAATTCCTGATCTGGCTTGGATAAAGGAATATTCATTATTCCACCTGTATAATGTGCTGGTAAACATATTTCTTTTGAAATATCCTGAGATAAAGATGATAAAATGGATGTATTTGTTGATGAGGTTTTTTTTTGAAAGGGTAGTTTTAATGACTTATTTTGTAGAATAAAAGGATTATGAGATGTTTTATTGCTTTTGAAGTTACCAAAATATTTCTCTGCTAAATCTCTAGCTTTCTCATGTTCAACTCCTACAAATGCTATAACCATTCGTTCTGGACGATAAAACAGATTTCGATAATCAGAAATAGTAGAAAGTGAAATAAAAGGAAGTCTTTCTTCTGGACAAAGTAATGGATTTCCTAAGGTATTGTTTTTGAAAGCAGTAATATGAACCATTTCTGGAAGTATTAATTCTGGTTTAGATGTTATTTCTGCTATTTCATATTTTATTGTAAGTTTTTGTTCTTCTAAATCTTCTTTTGTAATAATTGGATAAAGAACAGTTTCTGACAATAATTCTATCATATTCTCAACATCATTATTAAAAACCGCTGTTTGATACATTAGTGACTCTCTAGAGGATGAACACATAAAGTTTCCTCCTAAAGATTCAAGACTATTTATCATATTTTCTGTGCTTCTGTTTTTGGTCGCCTTGTCTAAATGAGATTTATGTTTAATATGATAGTTACTAACCTTGAATGAAAGTCTGTCGATAAGATGACTCGTCCCTCTAATATTGTTGTATTCATATCTTGAACCTGCATCAATGTATACCCCAAGAGTAGAAAAATGCCCAGGAATAGCTTTGGAAATAACGCGAACCCCGTTTGACAGAACAAATGATTTGCTTATCTCAGAATTCTTTGATATAATATTAGAATAGTTTTATATTTTAAAAATATTTTTTACATTTAATTCATTAGAATTTTCTATAATTTTAAAATATGTTTTTCTAGAACTATTAAATAATTTTTGTTGAAATAGATTCCGTATTTTGTCTTTTGTAAAAGCATGACTTCTAATTCTTTTATTATATGTGAAAATGATTTTAAGTTGCATCTTTATATTTATTTCGAAATTGGGTATAATTTTTTATCTGAATAAATTTATATATATTTGTATTTATAAATATATAATGTGTTATTGATAAAAGTCAGTGTCTTAGACTTTTATGGTTTAAAGTTGTTATTTAATGATATATAATTATAATAAATGTAACAGTAAAGTATTAAAAAAATTGTAATTAGTGACTTATTTAAAGTTTAGAAATATTTTTTATTTATGGTTTTTTGGAGTTATGGTTAATTATTGTAATAAGTTAAATAATATGAATAATATGTTTTTATTTTTAAATGTTTTTTGCACTATAATTAAAATAGTAGTTGAGTAAAAATTTAGATTTATTCAGAAGTGTTTGTGAAAGTTTTGTATAATTCATTCAATATTAAGATTAATATATAATTTGTTTTATTTCAAAATTTATAGCGTTTTTTAATTTATGAAATGAGGAGTAAAATATATTTTGTTTTAATTTATTTTTAAATATTTTTATTATTGAAAATGATTTGAAAAAATATTAAAATGATAAAAGTTTTTTTAAATTAATATTTAAGATAATTAGTTTATTATTTTAATAAATTTTGGTTTTTTTTTAATATTTCTATTAATATTCATGTTTTGATTACTATTTTTAAAATAACTAATTGAAATCTATTTTAAAGTATTTTGATAAGATATTTTAAAATTAATTTAAAGTTATGATAATTTTTCAGAAAGATAATGAAGTGTTTATTAATAATTTCAACATTCAGAATTATAATAACAAATGTTTTTTAAAATAAAAAATTAAATTTTATATTAAGGCGTATATGCAGTATAAAATAATATATTTGATTTAAAGTGATATTATCCTTATTAACACAAAAGTTCAAATATATAAAAACTATTTTAAAAATTAAATGATAATAGTTTGTTAATGTTTTTATAAGAATTAAATATGAAATTATGGTTTGTATATTAGAAAATTAAATTGTAGAGTTGTTTTGATGAAGTATAATATTTATCTTTTCATGTGTTTTATTCATAATGTTTCTTCATATTATTTGTTTCTTTAATCATGATTATTTTATTTAATGCTATTTATTGTTTTTTTTATTTTTTATGTATTTTTTTCAAGATCATCTTTAATTTCTTGCATAATAATATTCACTTTTTCTCGAAATTCTTTATTCATAAATACAGCATCATTCATTAATTCCCTTGCATTATTATAAATATTACTCCTATAAAAAGATATGTCAAGCATATAGAATTTTGTATAGCTTACTTATCAATTATATTATTAATCATAATGGTAATTTTTTCACGGTCTTGAGTAAATAAAATATGATTATTGTTTATTTCTTTATTAATTATTTCTTCAAGCTTAGATTTAAGTTGTAATCCAGCATCCTGCCTAATTTAGAATGATATATTCAATGGAATTGGTAGTACAGAATTTTTGTATATTGTTAAGATTTCTTTTCTTAGAGAATCAAATTTTCCATTTAGTTTGAATTTATGAATAAGTTCCGTAATACTGATTTCTTTTCTGTCCATTAACTATTTTCTGGATTTTGGATTTAGATTACAAATTATCTCCCAAGCTTAGGAGAATTTTTAGAATAAATTGAATTTTATATTATTTATTTTCATATTGTAGAAATATTTTTTTAAAATATTTCGCAAATTATTTTGAAAGGTATATTTTTAAATAATTAAAAAAATATTAAGTTTTTATAAAAAAAAATATTAAAATGAATTTTATAAAATATTAATGTTTGACAATTTTAGAAAATATGATGTTTTAAATATTTTTAAATTTATATAATGATTTAATATAAATTAGATTGTTTAAAATGATTATAAATTTGGAAATTAGTATCTTTTTTTTTTCTTTGTAATATGTTTTTTTAGTATTTTTCGTTTATTCGTTAATTTTTGTTTGCTTTTTTTTTGGACTAATTTTTTATGTATAAGCATCATAAAGTTCTTTTTACGGGATTTTTTTTTGTTTGTAATAGAATGATTTCTCTTTGTTTGTTTTTCTTTTCTAGATATATATACATTTTCACTTTTATAATTTTCCTGGATATCTTTCAAATGTTCTTTTTTGTTTTTTTTATAATATTTTTCTAGACTGTTAGTATCTGAATATTCTACTGCAGTTTTTCTTCTATAATTATTAGAAAGGAATATTTATAAGGCATTAGTATACTTTAGTAAACTTTGATGCTTTTTTATTAACATATTTTTCTGTGTTTTAAGTTTTTCAAGTTTTGAAAAATTAAGAGAAAAAATCTTTATTAGTTAGTTATTGATAGTATTTTTTAGAGATAAAAACCATAGAAGTTTCTAAATTAAATAATGAGTTTGTTCCTGGTTTAAGTGATATTTCTTGGAAGCTATTTTTAGATATTTTTTGATTATTTATATATATCGGTAGTCCTACTTTTGTAGGATTGTTTAAGTTATTCTTGGTCTTAATCGAGACAATATTGTTGTTAATATTAATCCATTCTCCTAATAATTTTAATTTTTCAATATTTTTTTGAACATTTGGTTCTTCGAATTTTAGACTTTCTTCGAAACTCATAGACATACTAGTAATTCTCCCTCTATCCTTTTTTTTAAGCAATTCTGGGGAAATTTCACGATAAAGTCCTATTAAACCCCTAGCAGCTATTGCTATGCTTTTATATTTACTTTTTTTGTATTCTGAAAGACTTTGAAGAAGTTCCTGTCTCATTGCTAAAGGTTGCTTGGAGCAAATATTTCTTATGGCATTTAGTCTCACACATTAGTATTAATAACATTTAGATAAAATTGATATTTACCCTAGACAAATTACTTCTGAAGTGACAGTATTATTAATAAATTCATTTGCTATTTTTTCGATTATGGGTTCAATATCATCAGGGGGAATAAGATCATGACAAGCTTGAGCTGTATATGTAATAAAATATGTAATATCTTTTTGATTCGGATTGAGATACTTCAATAAAAAAGTGTATATTCCTAGAATATTAAGTTTATGTATGTCAATCAATTTAGATAAAAGCTCTAGTAGTAGCAATTTATGTTTTAAAATAAGATGTGTGTTTTTTTTTGAGAAATATTTTGAAAATAAATCTTCAGCAAATCCCTGAGGATCTCGTAACAATTGGATAGCAGTGAAATTATGTGATTTTTGTTCCTTTCTATTTTTTCTCTACAACACCATAAGCATGTATAATTTTATTTTAATATAGACCTTTTTCATATGAATCGCTTTTAAAATTTGTTTTTTTCTCTTTTTGCTTTTTTTATTGATAGAAAATTTATGATTGTGATCATTTATATTTTTTTGATAATTCCTTTCGTCATCATTATCACTATCATCAGACGAAGTATAAATGTTAAGAAAAAAATGGATTCCACCTATCATTATTTTGGTATTTGAATGCAATACTGCTTCTTTCATGATTTCCACAGTAAATGCATCGTTCCATAATTTTAATTTCCATAGTTCTTGACATAGTCTAACTGCCCAAATTCCAGAAGATGATGATTCATCTTTTTTATTTTTTTGTATCATTTCAAATAAAATTGTTTTGCCCATCTTATTTATTTTTTTATTATGCGATTTAAGGTTTGAATTTTTTATTTCTGATAATATTGCTGCAAATATTCGCATATTAAGTGATTTGGTGCTGGATGTTGACAAAATAGGAAAAATAACTTTAAGTAAATAGTTAGAAGAAATTATATTTTTATTTTTTAAAAGGATTAGGGATTGAACAATTTTTTCTTTGGTTTCGTTATGTAAATCATTTTGAAAATTTAATAATAATGTAGCTATATCATTCGGGAAATTTTCAGTTTCTCTAGGATAGCATGGGCACATCTGTATTAAGTTAGAAAAGAAAAATTTCAGAAAACCTTAACTTGGGATATAAATATAATAAGATTCGAAAAATTCTCATTTTTTTCTCCCATGTTTTCTATAAAAATATCTCTCATTGCTTGATAATGTTTCCATTGTATAAAAAAATCTTCTTTATAAGATTCCGGATCTCGTTTTATTAAATTTTGTAATTTTGGGATATTAGTTTGTAAAAAGAAAGCTGAATGAAGTTAATAGTAGCATTGTGTTATTATTATCTACCTTTGTTTTTTTTTTTAATCATTTAAGAATAGTTTTAAAAAATTAAAAGTTGTTTTTATTAATAATGTTTAATTAAATAAAAATTATAAAAGTTTTTTAAAAAGAATACATAATTTATTTTTTGATATGGGATAATATATCTTTTGAGAATTTTAAATGTTTGTTTTAAAATATTTTGAATTTTAAGTTGATTTTTGGTTTCCGATGAACTTCGATGTCACAAATAAATTCTGATATTTCTTTAAAAGATGAGCTTTTCGATTGTTTTGGGAGTTCTATTGAAAATAATCCCGAGATTTTAATCGAATGTTTATCTATATTAAAACTTCATTCGATTTCCGTTACAGAGCTCTTTTATAGATGGGAGTCCTGGTGTTTAAAAATGGGTAATGAACCAGAGTTAGTACTTGAAAATATTCGACTTTTTAAACAAGATATGCAATATGGGCTTGAAAGGAAGTCCAATTCGAAAATAAAGCATTTGATTAACCACAAAGTAATAATGATTTTTGTATATATATATATATATAGTTAATTAATATTAGGACTGTAATAATATTGATTATTCTCAAAAATTAACTCATAAGGCTTCCGAATTTAGTAATATGTAAGTTTATTAATATTGCATTTTTAAAATTTTTAATGATAGTTTTTCAAATATTATATCGAATAATTTTGAGAAAAGCTCAAAAAAATCATATAATTTCTTGGATTCTGGTAAGAAAAGGAAGTCTATGGTTATATAATGAATGTTTATATAATCATTTATGTTCTAGTTTGCTAATATCTATAGAAAATAATAATGACGTATTAGCTACTTCTACTTTCAATTATCGTGCAAATTCTGGTAAAATTATGGAGACTTTTAATCCACATATTTCTTTTGGCGATGTTGGAGATCATATTAATGGTTTTGTGTTTTTGATATTAATGTTTTTGTGTTAAATAAAAATAAGAAAAACAGAGAAAAATATCTTTGGTTGCTAATTTTGATCCAAAGAAATATTCTTTTAAAATAATGTATCAGAAATTATCAGAGATGTCAGAAAGTTGTATAAGTTTTTTATTGTTAAAATTTTAATTTTTATTAGTTCTTGATGATAAGATCGATATGTTTACTGAGGAGCTAATTAAGTATTATGGTCTTTCTCAGGATGATTTTGGAAACCCTGCCCATATATCACATGTGTGTGTTTTTTCTTTTTCTTTTTTTAAACTAAATTTGTTAGAATGAAATAGTGGCTGTAGGGAGAATTATTTGTGATTCTGATTCTGATTGTCGTTTGAATACTACCTCTATAATTTTGGAAACTTCTCGTAGATTTGGTGCAGGTAGTCGTGTTTTATTGCATATTGACAATCTCAGTAGTTATGCTCTTTTTCCAGGACAAATATTGGGGGTTAAAGGAATTAATTCTAGTGGTGTTTATTTTTCTGTTCGTGAATTTTTGATGTTACCTCTTTTACCTTTTTCTATGACTAGTTTATTAGATTTTAAGGGATATAATAATTCATTGAATGGTGCATCTCAAAAGATATTTATTGCTTCTGGTCCATATACTGTTGATGACAATATTTTATTTGAACCATTAATAGAGTTGTGTAATAGAATAAAAGAAATAAGGCCGGATGTTGTTATTTTGGTAGATTTTGTTGTTAATTTATAAATAATATTAATTTTTTATAGATAGGTCCGTTTTTGGATATAAGACATCCATTAATTTCTTCCGGGAATTTTAATATAACATCTTTAAAAGATGATATGGGATCATTGGATGATTTATTCAAACATTGTATTAGTTCAAAACTCATGGAATTGGATTGTTTAATTGTCATGATTCCCCATGTTCAAGATGCATGTTGTAGACATGCAGCATGGCCTCAAGATTGTTTCAATAAAAAAAAGTTAGGATTAGTAAAAGTTAATTTTTTTGACAAATAGATTATTTCTAATTCTTGCAGAATGTAAAGTGTATGCCTAATCCTGCTTTGTTTTCTTTAAATGAGGTTATTATTGGTATTAGTTCAAATGATATTCTTATGTCTTTATCTAAATCTGAAATTGTTAAGTAGATAAATTTATGTTTATGTTTTATATTAAGTTTTTAGATCCCCTTTATATTCGAATACATTAGCACGGCTATCTTACCATGTAATACAACAAAGACATTTTTATCCGCTGTTTCCAGGTACAGCATATGAAACTTTTACTGGTGGTGCAAATTTAGATATTGCTTTTATGAGATTGGGTGAATTTTCATCTGTATTACCTGATATTTTAATATTACCTAGTGATCTTCAATATTTTGTTAAGGTAAATTATATATATATATATATATTGTGTTATCAATTAAGTTAAATATAGAATGTTTCTGGTATTGTTGTTATAAATCCAGGACGTTTAGCTAAGAGGCATGCTTTTGGGAGTTATGCTGTTATATATATAAAACCTCGAGATTTAGAAAAAGTTCAATTAACTGGCACTGAATTAAGTGATATAATGCTTCCTCATGATATATCGCAAAGAATCAGAGTTGATATAATTAGGATCTGAGTTTGTATTTTGGTTTGTAATTAATTATTGGGAAAGAGAATATGAAATTTTTGTATTTTTGAAAAAATATTAAATTATTAAATGTAAGTTTTAGTTTTGTTTTTGAAGATATTATGCTAGAAGTATGTGATTTGAATAAATGTTACAAAATGAAATAATGTATTAATAAATAGTGATATTTTTTTAACATTTTTATAATTTAAATTTTGATTTAATAGGATTATATGATCACGTATTATTGTTGAATTTTGGCTATTGTGATGTTGTTTTAGTTTTAATTATTATTATAACATTGACATTTTTGTATAATAAAAATTATTAGAAAAATTAAAATATAATATTTTGTTTTTTTTAGTTGATAATTTATATGTTTATTAGTTATTTCTAATAAAATTTTTAGTTTATGATTAAATGAATTTCATGAATATTTTATTGAAATAATAATGAATAATTAATTCTATAATTTTTTGTGAAATTTGAAAATATTGAATTTTCAATAAAATACTTCAAATTGATATTAGTTATTGGTAATATTTTTATTTAATTTCTTGTTTTGATTATTATATTTCTTTTTTATATTTTTTTATATTAAATATATTTTTGCAAGACAATAACTAATTACATATATATCTTGTTCGATGCATTATTTTGTTATGCTTTATTAAATGTTATTTAAAATTTTTTATCTTGTAAATTTATTATTTTTGAAAAATTATAAAATTAACTTGCAATTATTTTAAGTGGAATATTTTATACAGTTTTTAGTGATTTAATAATGTATTTTATACTTTATTAATTCAGAGTCTGGTATTTTTCTGTTTTATTATGTATAAATGGTTTTTATCTTGATTTACATGAAAGTAAAATATGGTTTAAAAGTTTATAGTTTTAAAGATATTTATTAAAAATATACTTATTTTAAATATTTTATTGAAAATTTATAAAAAAAAAAAAATATTTATGAAAAAAATATGTAAATTTTTTTATATTTTAACCTTTTATTCTCAAAGATATAAAAAAAAAATTAATAGGTTGTACTACACAGGTTTTTATATTGAATGTTATAATTTATTGATTTTATCAATCATTTATAGAATTCTAAAGATTTTTATTATATAATGATATTTATTATTGGATTATTAATTTAAAATTTAAGGTATATATAATAATTATTCTTATAAGTTGGAATTTTCTTGAATTAAGTTTTAAAAAAATCAATAGAATGTATAATTTTAGCTCTTAACAGTATAATAAAATTAATTTAAATAGTTATAATACATTAAAATTATACGGCCTATATTGTTTAACATAATATTTTTATTAAATTTTAGGTAAAATAGAATAATAAAAACTTGTCTACTATATAGTATTTCTTATAATAATAAAATGATGATTTTAGTAGAATAGATGATTGAATTTTGAGGAATATGAATAATTATTATTTTTTTAGAATAATGATTGAGGAAAAAAAGTTTATAAATACTTTAAAATTCAATGATAAAGAAATTGTAAAATATTTATGATATTATTAGATTAAAATTAGAAAGTCTTATATTGATTTAATGTTGAATATGATGATTTATATTTTTGAGAATTTGTATTATTGAATTTTTAAATATTCTAAATTATTAAGAATTATTGATAATTTTAGAAAGTTGCATATTTAGATTATATTAAAAGCTGCTTTGAATAAGAAAGGTTTGAATTTATTACATGGTGATACTGTATAAATAGTCAATATTGAAACAGTAAAAGTGTTTTGATGATATAAATTAGAAATATAGATTAAATGATCTGCTATGTCTTATAAAATCGTGTATAGGATGTTTTGCTACTAGATTATTGGCATCAGTTATTGTTTTTCAGGTAGGTACATTTATCTAAAAGGAACAATTTAGGATTCATCTGCTACAGAATAATATATGATTTAAGTAATTTGTTCTAAAAGTTAACAAAATGTTAAATAAGTTGAAATTATCTGAAATTAAAACAAGTATAGGACTAATAATGATACAAATTAATGGGAATTATGATAAATATTTAAAAAATTTTAAAAAAGAAAATAAAAATGCATGATATTTTTGAAAAAAAAAATTTACGCAAAAGAAATAAAATAATAACTTATTTAATTATTATTAGGAAAAAAATATGTATAATTTTTAATAAAATGTTAAATATTATTTGTAGTTTTGATAATATATGTATTTATATGTTATAAATTAATATATAATTTTTTGAAAAATATAATATTTTAAATATAAAGTTGAAGTTTTAAAATATGGAAAATGTTAATATGTCCCTAATATTATTGTTCATTAATATTTTTGAAATTATTGTAAAAAAACTGCTAATATTACTGTTTTTATTAATATTGAGATGATTTTGAAATTGCATATCAGGTAATATATGTAAATTATGTGATTTTTAATCTTGATATAATGTAATTCTTTCGGAATTTTGATTATTAATTTATTTATAATTTAATAATGAATTAAAAAAAAAACCTAAATTACTAAATTAAAAATATAAGTTATAAAAAGTACGGCTTTTAAAATTAACTTGAAAGTAGTTTTTAATGTTATTTTAGAAAAAAACATATAAACTTAACTATAGCTAATACAATTATTATAAATGCTAGATGTTATAATGGTTTTAATTTATATAATAAGTTATAAAAAACTTAATTAAAATACTTTATGATATTTAAAATATACATTAGTAATTCAAGAAATTATTTTTAGCTTGGGAAAAGTATTATATTTAATTGGTCGTATATAGAAAAATAAAGTAAAATATATGTATATATATGTTATGAATATCATTTTATAGATATTTAATTTTTGAATTTTTTTTATTATTTTCAATACGTAAAGGTTATGATCGTTTTATCGTTTAAGTGTTCTTTGTTTTTCTGCTCGAGAAATTATCTTTTGATCTATAAAAAGCCCCTAATATTGAAATTAATTATTTTGGAAATCAGAAAAAAAAAGCAGAGTTAAATACCTTTCTTTTTCTTATATCATTTATATATTTTCGAGATATATTTTCTTTGTTTTTAAAATTCTCAACATTGCCTTGTTTTTTAGTTGTAGGTATCCAAAAAGGATCTTGGTCTAAAATTTCAAACCCATTGAATAATAATTGCGGATTAGCTGCACCTGATGTTTTTTTCCGTATATCTTCTGAAAAGCCAAAAGATTCAACTACTGGTAATAATGCTTTTATTGAATACATAATTCCTTTTGATTCTTCAGAAATAATACGCCCTTTTCGTTTAGAAATAATTGCATGAATTTTTCCTAAAACATTGTCTAATTATTAAATTATAAATTATATATGTTTTAAAAATATAAAAAATACATACCAGGTGCTTGAATATCGCATTTATACATAGAAAGCATTAAACGAGGAGACCAGTCCAAAAAACCCTGTTTAATTCCATCTTTGAATGATGAGATTAAATGACTAGTAACTTGTCCCAATTTCGAATTATTTGAGATAAT
This sequence comes from Pneumocystis canis, assembly GCA_017311265.1. Classification (NCBI taxonomy): domain Eukaryota; kingdom Fungi; phylum Ascomycota; class Pneumocystomycetes; order Pneumocystales; family Pneumocystaceae; genus Pneumocystis; species Pneumocystis canis. Next base: position 429,033 of record JABTEF010000023.1, on the reverse strand, counting down.
GTCGCCAATATTTCCGGAATCAATATTTTCAATAAATATAGAAATCCCGTGCATCGGTTCTTCTGCCAAAGGTCCCTGTAAGACTGATAGTTGAAATCCTGTATTAATGTGTTTTTCTATTTCATCAAATGATAAATCATAAAAATTATGGTTTATATTAAAGCTGTCTTTTGTAGAAATATTATTGTAGAAACTAATCGATGTCAAATAATAGTTTTAATTTTTTTTTTTGATACTAACAGCTTTTGCATTTTTCCTGTATTATCTACCAGTATGTTCGGTCCAATTTTATTAGGTCCAAAAGCAACAATTCTATATTGTTATTATGTTCCTAAATTTCTTATCTTAGATACAACCTTTCATATATATTTGTCCAATCGATATCTGAATCTTCAGTTGAGTTAAATTTTTCAAATAATTGTTTTTTAAAAATTTCTAATTTTAAATTACTATTAATATCTGTCAATGAATAATCGTCAGTTGCTATACTATTGAATCGAGAATGTGAGTAAGCGTTTTTGATGATTTTTGAAAATGAATATATATGTTTTGTAATATCTTGAGGTAAAGGATACACTCTAAGTCTTATTTTTATATTTGCTAAAGGCACTGTAACTTCTACTAATCCTCTTAAAAATCCATTTTCTTTAATATGTATAGAGTCTATATATATTAATATTAATTATAGAAATGATGCTGTTCTACCTTTTGACTTAATGATAGTTTCTCTAAATGGAACACTAGGTTTTGAAATATGTATATTTATATCAGTGAATTTCTCACATAAATCTTTTAAACATTTCTACACATTTTTAGTGCCGTAATTTATGTAAAAAGTCTTACTTCTAGGTGAAGTTCACCTGCTGCTAGGACTATATGTTCTCCTGAATCCTGGTATTGTATTTGAATACATGGATCTGCCTGATTAAGTAACTTAAGTCCTTTCATAAGTTTTTGCATATCTGAAGGTGATTTAGGTTCAATAGCTACTCTAAGAATAGGTGTATTATTTATAGTACTTGCTAGATTATAATTGATAGGTACTGACGAAATAGTTCCATTTTTGATAATACTTTCTTCTAGACCTCCAAGTCCAAAAATGTTACCTGCGTAAACCTTTTTAATTTGTATTAATTCTTTTCCCATAAGTAAATATAAGTTAGAGACTATAATTTTAGAAATATTATTTTCAGGAGTTTTAGGATCATAATTTGGTTTAAGAATAAAAAGTTCTTGTCCAACATTTATAACTCCACTATATAATCTTGAAAAACCTATAAAACAATTTGTTTTTGAATGTTTAGTATTTTTTTTAAAAAAAAATAATTCATTGTTCTCTGAAATAGATGGTGATGAACTTACGTTATCTGTCTCGTACAGTGATGTGCTTTTTGAGTATAATTCTATTTGTTCCTTTAGTTTTTCATTTTTTAATTTTGTAGATATAATTTCCTGATTCTCAGGGAGCTCTTCAATAGGTACTGGGACCAATTTACTAACATAACCTATAACTGGGGATAAATTGTTGGTAGAACATTCCATAATTGAATTGTATATATTTAATGGAACTGAATTATAGTTAGGACTACATGATATTATATGAGATAAACGCTGTTTTTGTGACTTTTTTGGTGAAGGTATTTGATCAATTATACAAAGTATAACTGATATTGATAATGGAAGCCATTGTGAAAATATTGATGTGAGAAGACATTTTGAATTTTTTGAAACGATTTCTCGATGTGGAATATTAAGATTAAGACTGTTAATTATTTTCTCAATTTTATTTTGATCTCTAATGTATGTAAATAATGATTAATATAAATGTAGTTTTGATGTTTGACTATACCTATTTAAAATAATTGAGTCATATACAGTCCATATGTTTTCTAAAATAAGCTTAACAAACATTGGTTTAAGAATTCTTCCTTTTAAATCTTTTGGTTGTAAAATATGTTTTGTTTTTGGATCCAAATAAAAAGAACCCCAAAGGGCTTTATTTAATATAGATTGTTTTATTCCTAATTTTTTTTCATATATTTCTGAGAATTGATTTATTCGGAATGCCCAACCATCTAAAGCGCTAGAAATAATAACATTTCCTTTCTCTGGTGAAAAAAATACTTCATTTGTTTTTTCATATGATGATGAATGAATTTCATCTGTAACATTTATTTTCTGTTTTTCTAGTAGATCGTTTGTTTCTAGATCTTTTAATTTTTCTTCTGTAAAAAAAGAATTCATAATATTATTTGTTTGGTTTAGTAGCTTTAATAAATGTGTATATGCTTCTTCTGGTGAAAGATGTAATTCCAGGATAAATCTGTCAACTTTGTTAAATATTAGTACTGGTTTTAGTTTTTCTGTCCATGCATGTCGAAGCATTGATATTGTCTAGAAAAATGATAAATATAATATTAATTTAAAATAAAAATATACTTGACTACAACATCCTTCGATAACATCAATGATAATTAAAGCACCATCACATAATTTTGATGCTGCTGAAATCTCATAATTGAAGTCTATATGACCTGGTGAATCAACAAGATTAATTAAATATTCTGAATCTTTAGGCTTAATGGATAATAATTTTTAAATTTTAATGTACTTACTGGTTTCATTTTTTTCTAGAATTTTTGCATACAATGAAATTGCGCTAGACTAATGATTTTAGTTTAATAATGATTTTCTTATGATTATACTTTCATAGTGATTCCTCTGGTTATTTCATCTTCTCTGTTGTCTAAATATCTTATAGATCCTGCTACTTTATTTGAAATAATAAGATTAGATGCAATAAGTCTATCTGCTAATGTTGTCTAAAACTATAGTTATAAAAATATATTAGAATGATAATATTAATTTTCCTTTCCATGATCAACATGTGCTAATAAGCATATATTTCTTATATAGTTTGGATTTTTTTGTATAGTTGTTAAAATATCAGATGAAACAGTTGGCATTATATTTTGTTTTTTGATTAAAATTTGTTTTTTATGTAAAATAATTAATTTTAAAAATTTTGATATTTAAATGATAAATTTTGTGTTTTGTAATTATATTTTTTTTTACTATTTGATCGTGTTATATAATAATTATTTTGAAATTAATTTATAATAAATCATTGTAAATTATAAAATATTTTATAATGTTATTTTTTATGCAGTACTTATATGATGAAATTATAATTAATATAATTAATATAATAATTTAAAATATGTTTGTTATTTATATAACTGTATGAATTTTAAAAATATTAATTTAATATAGAATTTTTTTGAAAAGCAAAAAAAAAAATAGTTTTGAATTATCGTTTGATAAAACTATGTTTGATTTTGTATGTGGTCTTGGTTTTTTGAAAATCAAAAAACATATAATTACTTTGCTAAAATCTACATATATATATGAAAGTAATATATTTTTTGGAAAAAAAAAACATATTCATCAATATAAACGATTTTATGGGTCTATTTTAAGTAGAAATATAAACAACAATTGGATTATGTCGAAATGTGATTTAATTTATGCTAATATTGTTACTATGGGACAAAAATATGGATTTTATTTAAAAAATAATATACATCAATGTGAAAATTTAAAAAAATGTAGTAAGAAAATGAAACAAAGATATATTCATATTAGTAAGAAAATTGTACATATTAGTTGGAATATAACTGAACATGATTTAAAACATCGACTTAGAATTGCTATGAGATCATTGGATAAAGGCTATAATATTGATGTTTTAATTGGTTCTAGAAAAATTAAAGGAGAGTTTGAATTACATAAACGGGAAGAAATGCTTAAAAAAGTACGGGAAGCATTTTTACGTAAAGGAAATGAAAGAAAGCCAGCAATTGGTACCATGAATGGTTTATATACTTTATATTTTGAACCAAAAAAAAATATATCTTTAACATAATATGAACTTATTTAAATTTTAAATGTATTAATATTTTATAAATTTTTATATCAATATTTAATTTTTTGATTATTATAAATTAAAAGTATACAAATTTAATTATAATAATAAATGAAATGTATAAAATTAATTTAAAAATATATATCATAATGAATAGAAAATTTAGATAATATTATTAGATTAAGGTTCTAAGTTATTTAATCATAATATATCTAAAATTATTTAATTTAATATTTCTTTAAAAAATTCAGATGATAAAAATTGTATAGATTTTTATATTATTAAATTAAAATAATGGTATTTGAACAAAAATAATCATAATTATCATTAAGAAAATCAATACAACAAAAATATATATTTTACGATTTGTATTATTATAGATATAATGAAAGATGTATATATTTTTTTATAAAATTAATATTTTATAAATTGATTGCAATAATATCATGTTTATATGTATTTTATTATAATTATAATTATTATTTATAAAATGTATTTTTAATTATTATATTCTGATACATATATATATATTATGCATATTTTCTAAATTGAGATATATAATTATATGATTATTACTTCAAATATTACAAGAATAAAAATCGTTCTAAATGAAAAGTTTACTATGTTAATTTTTATTTTCATCACTCATAATATATATAATTTAAATTATATCAAAATTAAATTATAATTATATATATTTTCAAAGATAATTATAAAAATTAAAAAAATTAAATATTAATTTTATAAAATATATATTTAATATCATAAATATAATTAACGAAATACATCGTATTTTAAAAAATCTAAATTGTTTTTAATTCGTATAAAAATAAAAAAGTATTTAATATTCATATTATTATTTATTTAATTATAGATTTCTAATAATATAAATATACATTGTCAATTATATAAATATTTTAATTATATCATTTTTTTTAAATATTATTTTTAATTGATGGTAGCAATATTATAAATAGTGTATAACATATTATTTTTCAACGTTTTTATTAAAATTTAATAAAAACTCATTTATGAGTCATAATTATATTTTATGCGTATTTTTTTTTCTAAAAAATACTATTATATAAATTAATAAATTTAACATCAACAAAAGTATTCATTAAATCATTATTACATTCATTATAAAAATCAATATATTTATAACATTCAAATAGGAATAATCATTTTTAATTAAGACCTACTAAGCGCTCAACTTTTAATTTATGATTACCAACATACATAATTGGTACACCTGGAATTTTACGTATATGAACTTTGAGATTTTTATCATTAGTTGCAACAATATAACATTTATTTTGTGTTATTCTAGATAGTATGCAATCATCAGCATAAGTGCCAGAATGAGAACATGGTAATCTCTCAAAACATGGATCACGAGCAATTCTATTTAAAACTTAAATATTCATAAGTAAAAATAAACCAAATATTAACCTTAATGCAATTCTAAATTTGTTACCCAGTTTTTCAAGTTCAGCCATAACACAATCAGTAATATACGGAATACATTTCGCATATAAACAATCCATCATTCCTTTTATAATATCTATTTTATTTTTAATACAGAAATTAATAAAATTTCTATACTATCTATTAAAAATCTCTATATAATAAAAAATAATTTTATCTTACGTATCCACTAAAATATGATAAGGGGGGCCCAAAGATTCATTATATTGAAAAAACAATGAAGAAGCAACTTGAGGTCTATATAATAATGTTATATTTCTATATTTTTATATTTTTTACTTACATTTCATAAATACTATCATTTATTTTTTTTAATTCAGATTTTTTCTTCAAATTACTTTAAAAAAAATAAATTTTTATAATTAACCATATACAAAATACTACATACATTCTTTCATCATGCGGATTAATTATTCGTTTTATAGATAGATTTGTTCTTTTTATTTTTGGCATTTTTTAAAATTCTTAGATATATTTTTACGATAATTTTATTAAAACATAAAACATTTTTTAAAATTATATAATATATCGTTGAAAATATTGAATAAAATATCAAATGTTATGAAAATATAAAATTTATTTAAGAAAAAAAAAAGATATCATCATTCAAAATATAGTATAAATATCAAAATTATATTTTTAGAATTTTTTTACATTTTATATTCTAATATATACATTATACCTATTAATAAAAATACAAGCTTTTCATTCAATAGAATATATTAAAATCATAATATTTTTATTAGAAATATTAATATTAAAAAATTTTAATAATATTATAATTATTAAAATATTTCTAAATATATCACAACTGTTTATGCAATATTAAAACTTAAAAATACATTTAAACAATAGATAAGAGCTATATTGACTTATTAAATACCACTCAAAACACACTTTTTAAATATATAAAATTTAACATTTTCTTTAATAGATAACAAAAACTTAAAACCATAAAACATTATTCTACAATTCCTCATGAAAAAAAGCATTTACGGGAAGCTCACCAGACCGTAAAATCAAAATGTCATTAATTGGTCTATCATTATATGCTTTTTCACAATTTTCAATTTTTTTAACAACATCAAAACCAGTAATAACTTCACCAAATACTACATGTTTTCCATCAAGCCATGGTGTTGGAACAACAGTAATAAAAAACTGACTACCATTTGTATCACTTCCGGAATTCGCCTATTATATATTACCAAACATATTTTATTACAGTATAATTTAACAACCATAGATATCATTCCCGGCTTTTTATGATGCAATTTAAAATTTTCATCAGGAAACTTATCTTTTAACAACAATTAGTGATAAACTACATATTATTTCAGCCAAACCCCCATAAATTGATATACCACCAGTTCCATCACCATGGATAAAATCACCACCTTGTATCATAAACTTTCTACAGTTAAAAAATTTTATAAAAAAATATTAAAATATACATCTTTAATTACACGATGAAATTTTGATCCCTGATATCCATATCCTGACAAATTTAGATCTCTATACAAAAATACATGCAATTTTTACCGTTTTCACCAGTAGAAAGTACTCTAAAATTCTCTACTGTTTTAGGAACTAACAAAATATAAGAACATAAAAAAATAAAAATAAAAAATAAAACCGATTTCCCCATACAACCCTATCTCAATTCTACCTAAGTATTCATCATTTTGTTGAATATCAAAGAACACACTAAATTTAACAGCTTGATATTATATTATTTATAATTTTGAAACATACATATTAGTAATCAAAGGATCTTTCTCCGCAAAACATTGAAACAGGAACACTCCGAGAAGAAATATAAGTTTTAAAGTCATATATACGTTTTTTGTATAAAATTATTATAATTTTATTATTTTTCAAAACGAATTTAAAATATTTCAATATTAGCTTTTTATTATCTTATATTAAAACAAGAAATCAAAAAATACAATAAAATAGTATAAGTTAGAATTATTTATTTATTAGATTCAGTTAACTGCAATACCAATTAATATCTATGTTTTTTTTAAAAAAACTATGTATAAATACAATCATCTATTAAATTTATCTAATATAAAATATTTATTTATATCAAATACTATAATATAACATCAATTAAACATTATATTTTTATAATTATATAATTATTAGTATTTTATAATTATTTAAATACAACAAAAATAATCGCAATATACAATTAACATTAAAAAAATAAACAAATTAAATAAGCACAATCTAAACATCATAGAAATAAATATACCTTAAAGCATATAGTTTTCATTAAAAAACTAAATATAAACATATATTATAAAATAAAAATAATTTAATCAATAAAATCATTTCCTGTTATCATTATATTTATAAATTATATTATATTTCAACATTTTTTTATTCTTCAATAGTAAAAATACCATTTTTATCAACCATTTTTATTATAAAACCTTTAAAATCAATAGGGAGTCTCATTTTTATTTCATTTAAACATTTCCTCATCAATTTTAAACCCTCTTCCAAAGTAATATCTTGCTGATAATATTTATCCAACAAAGACAATACATAGTAACTCCCATATCCATGACATGCATAAGAAACAGGTGAAAAAGTAGCAAGATGATCCAAAAAATAAAGTCCTACCGTTTTTAAAACAATATCATATCCTGCCAAAAGAAGATTAACACCATATGGACTCTATTTTTTTTTTAAAAAAAATATCATATTAATTTTAACCAAAAATATACATGTGATCTTAAGGTATCAGCCATTTCTTTCCGAAGAAAATTAGCAAGTGCTTTTGTTCCCAATTCAATATCATTTTTCATTTCATAAAGTTGAACATTTGCCTTTAAATTAGTAACAATCAACTTAGCTCTATAATACTAAAACCTGAAGATATTCAGAAAAATTTAATGTATCACCATCCCTTCCAGAATATAAAAGAAGATTATGAAAATTTAAATTTTTTGATTTATCGTCTAAATCATTAAGTACAGTAATTCCACGAACAAATGCCTTATTTGATGCTGCAAGTACATACTCTGGAATATTAAACAAACAAATAAACAGCATTACTTTTTTACAAACCTTTCCCTTTAAGTGCTAAAATACAATCCATTATTATTTTTCTAAATATTATCGTTCAACTTTTATACCGAAATTACTTTCAAATTTAGTTCAAAAAAAACCCATAAAATTATGATTGATTCATTCTTTACAAAATCATTAAATATTAAAAGAAACTCAATTCATAAAAAAAAAAGAAAAACTTCTAATAAAAAAAAAGAATTTAGCAAAGAAAATATTTCTAGCAGTGAAAATGAAAATAACAAAAGAACAGGAAATATTGAGTCAGAAAATAGTATAGATAGATATACAAGTGATTATTCAAGTTCAGATCAAGGATCTGTAACAGAAAAACGCCTTAAACTAGCCAAACAATATATTCAGGAAATACAAAAAGAAACAGGTGATTTTCCTTTCTTCAAACTTAAATATTATATTTACAATATAACCAGAAAATTATGATTTTGATGCAAAAGATATTGATAAAGATTTAATTTCTGAAAGATTAAAAGATGATGCAGTATTTATAATTTATTTTTACTATATTCCATAATAATTTAATTCAGATAGAACATAAAAAAAAAATGTACATATATATTGCCGATCAACTCGATACTTCTAATCAACCATTAACTAATTTCATTCAGGGACATAAACTTTCAGTGACATCAGTAGCAATCTATGAAAATTATATTTACTCAGTTTCTAAAGATGGTCTTTTGCAAAAATGGGATATTACTAATATTAATAATCCTCAAAAACTTATATCTGCAACAAGCGGAAAAAAGAACAATGAAACGTTTCAAGGACATATTTCAGAAATCACAGATGTTAAAGTTAGCGGTGATGGAAATTGGGTTGTTACATCTGGAAAAGATAAACGTATCGTTGTAAGAAATTCATCAACACTAGCTGTTAATTACATATTCAAACATCATCGTGACTCTGTTTTGGTTTGTAATCTTAGAATCGTATTATCAAATTTAAACAGAAATATATAGGCTTTAACATTTCGTAAAGGCACAAATCAAATGTACTCATGTTCTTCAGATAGAACAATCAAAATATGGTCACTTAATGAAATGGCGTATATACAGACTCTTTTTGGTCATCAGGAAATAATCCCTGATATTGCATCACTTTCTTTAGAGAGATGTATAAGTGTTGGTTCTAGAGATAGAACTGTAAGACTTTGGAAAATTTCACAAGAATCTCAAATGATTTTTAAAGGGGAGAATAAAAAAAATGATATCGTTCAAGAAGGAAGTATAGATTGTGTTACAATGATTGATGAAAATAATTTTTTAACTGGTTCTGATAATGGGTAATTACTTTTTTTTTTTTTAAAATAATTCTTACTTATCATCAGAAATATATGTTTATGGTCTATTCATAAAAAAAAACCAGTTTTTACTATATACTATGCTCATGGGTACGATTCTATAAAATCATCATCTCAATATTCTGCAGAAATCAATACATCATCTCATCCTACTCCACAGCCCCGATGGATTACTTCATTAACATCTCTTCCTTATTCTGACATATTTTTATCAGGCTCATGGGATGGATATATTAAACTCTGGAAATTATCATCTGATTTAAAAAGTTTCTCTTTAATAACAGAAATAACATTACCAATTGATGGTATTATAAATAGACTATGCATAACAGAAAAAGGGAAAAAAGCAGAAAATGGAATTATAATTATTGCTGCAGTAGGAAAAGAAAATAGACTCGGAAGATGGTTTAAAAGTGAAGTTGGAAAAAATGGGATCAAATTTTTCGAAATTAAAAGATTAAAAAGAAAATAATTAAAACAAAGTTTTTTAACATGTAAATCATCTAATAAAGAACATTTCTAAACGCCAAAAACAATATATCATTTTATATTTTTAATATAGTTATCTAACGCATAAATGGGGTTATTAAGCTAAATATTTTAGTAACTCAAGAAATATATAGAAATATACCTCTTCTTCAATCCTCAAAAGCTGATTATATTTTGCTACACGTTCCGAACGACATGGAGCACCCGTTTTAATCTGACCAGTACCGAGACCAACAGCAAGATCTGCAATAACTGTATCCTCAGTTTCACCGCTACGATGCGAAACCTAAATATTTGTATAAATCAAACAACATATATAATTTAAAGATACCATAACGCCCCAATTAGCAGCGAAAGCACTTTTGCATGCATTTATACTTTCAGAAATAGTTCCAATCTGATTAATTTTCAAAAGTAAACAATTACATGCCCTTTTATCAATAGCTGTTTCTATTCGATGAACATTCGTGACAGTCAAATCATCACTATGATATTAAAAGATATAAATACTGTAAAAAACAAAATATTACCCGACAATCTGAAACTTAGCAAGCGTACGCAAATAAGTCCAAGCATCCCAGTCATCTTGATCGAATGGATCCTCAACAGAAATTATAGGATATTTATCAGAAAGTTCCAAATAAATATGAGCAAGCTCCTTTGACGTTTTATATTGCGAAGGATCACTTTCAGGATTCTTAAAATCTAAATCGTACTTCCCGTTTTTGTAAAATTCACTTGCAGCAACATCCAATGCAATTTTAATTTTTCCAGTATATCCTGCCTTTTCAATAGCATTAACAATAAGTTCAAGAGCTTCATCAGCTGTCTGAATATCCGGCGCAACACCTCCCTCATCCCCAACATTTCCAGCTAAAATATTAGTTAAAACAGGAAGATATCTAACAGAATTTATTTTACAAGATTGTCCATATTTTTCTTTAGTAAGCTTTTTTAAAATAGAATAAACCTCAGAACCCTGTCTCATAGCTTCTTGAAATGTAACAGCATAAATAGGAAGAATCATGAACTCCTGAAAAGCTAACCTTCCACCAGCATGTGATCCTCCATTAAGCACATTAAAACATGGAACAGGAAGAACAAATCCCTTATTAAAACCTGCAAGATCAGAAAAATGCTGATAAAGAGGAACTTTCTAAAGCATAATAAACATAAAATATTCCTTAATGAGTAAAATTATAAACCTTTTCTGCTGCAGCTGCCTTACATATAGCAATAGAAACACCAAGAATAGCATTAGCTCCAAGTTTTGCTAAAAAATATCAATAAAAAATATTTATAACATTTCCATAAATTACATTTATTAGAAGTACCATCAAGATTATTAAGAAATTCATCTACACAAAATTGGTTTTTAATATCAATATTCTTTTCCAAAAAAGCAGGAGCAATAATATTATTGACGTTAGAAACTGCACGAGTAACACCTATACTCTATTAATTTATCAAAAATTAAATAAAAACTCAATGACCTTTTCCAAACCAAGCAGAATCATTATCACGTAATTCTAAAGCCTCATGAATTCCCGTTGACGCTCCTGAAGGCACCATTGCTCGATAATTCCCCATTTCAGTGGTGACTTCAACTTCAATAGTAGGATTACCTAAAAAATAAATTTCTGATTTAAAAATACATTCATAATAATTAAGTATACCTCGTGAATCATAAACCGATCGTGCATGTATCTTAAGAATTCCCATAGATATTTTTTAACACTAGTATCAATTCTATAAATAACAATATTTTAAAACTTTATAAAAAATCCTTTATTTAAAAATCAATATAAATATTATATAAATATTTTTTTACGTTAGCTATAGAAATAAAATATATTTAAAAATTTCAATAAAATGTAAAATTAAATATTCTAAATTCAGCAAAATAATACAATATTTATTATAAGTTATATTTATTAGATTATTCCTATAATAAAAGTATAAGTTATTAATAAATACTATTATTAATATTTATAAGTTATAAATTAATCTTTTTATAAGACTCAAATTCATACATTTTTCACTTATTATCAATATATTTTTTTAAAAGCTTTAAAATTATTCACATTCAAAATATATAAAAGAATTATCCTAATTTTTTAACAACGTCTAATTATTAATTTTGTATATAAGTATATCTATGAATAAAAATATAAAATAAAATCAATTTATTAATATAAGATATTCATTAAATATTAAACAAATAATATTTTCACTTCTTTTAGTAACTAATAATATCGTTTCATGATCAATATAAACTATTAGATTCATAAAACAAAAAAAATATCTTAATACGAGACAATCTGTTTCTTTTTTATTCCAATTAATAAATTAATACTCTAAATTTAAATATAAAAAAACCTACTACATAGTCCCCGGTCGGATTTGAACCAACGATCTTAGGATCTGCAATCCCACGCCTTAGCCGCTTGGCCACGGAGACATCCACTTCATATTTTTTAAGTTTCAAAAAATATAAACCCTTAAAAATTATAAATTAATAGTAAAATTCACAAAAACTTTATAATTTGATTAATATAATTATTTTTAGTATTAAAATATATTTTGAGTATTTTAAAAAATACAAAAAGATTTAAATATACATATATTTTATAACATATATTTTATAAACTTAATATATCATGATTTAATTATTTTATTTTTTTTTTAATGTAAAATAAAAAATACTTTTATAATAATCAAAAATATCAATTAAGATGTATATCATTTTCAAAACACATTTTGGAATTATTCAATACTTATTGTAATTTTATACTTGACATAAAATTTAATAATTATTTTTTTTATTTATAAGTTATATATTAAAAAATTAAAAATCATTATGCTATTTTTTAAAATAATCAAATGTTTCCAATAATATCACTATTTCTAAAAAATCAAATTTAAAATCAAAAAATATCAATTATAACATTCTCAATAATCATTGAAATATGATTGTAAATAAAATAAAGAATTATCAATAATAAAATTACAAACAAAACTCTGATTTAAATTTATATAGCTTATAATTTTTAAAAAATTTTATATTTTAAATAAATTATAATTTTACTAAATAAAAATATTTATATAACTTTGTTAAAATGCTATTTTAATATATATTAATTAACTCATACAATCATTCAATACATTTTAAATTTAACTACAAAAACATAATTGTATTTTATATAATTTTTATATAATATTATATATATTTTTTTCAATAACAAATTTTGAAGTTCTAGATCGATATTAACAAAATCTAATGTCAAATATAGAACAAAGAGAAGAAATAATAAATACATTTAGACGAAAGCTCATAGAACATAAGGAATGGGATTCAAAATTAAAGGAATGTACGTATTTCCTTAAAAAAATCAAAACTTTATTAAAAGATAATTAAAACAAGTGCGTAAAACAATTGGAGAACAAAAAAAAACTTATGCAAAAACAGAAGAAGATATTAAAGCATTACAATCAGTTGGACAAATAATTGGAGAAGTTCTAAAACAGTTAGATGAAGGTAAATACCAACAGTACAGTATATATATAATAATATCAACAGAACGTTTTATCGTAAAAGCATCTAGTGGACCACGATATGTTGTTAGTTGTAGAACAAGTGTATGTAAAGATAAGCTAAAACAAGGCGTTCGGGTTTCTCTCGACATGACTACTCTTACTATTATGCGTATATTACCGCGTGAAGTAGATCCTCTTGTTTATAACATGTCTCTTGAAGATCCTGAAAAAATGAGTTTTAGTAATATTGGTGGACTTAATGAACAAATCCGAAAATTAAGAGAGGTTTTCTCCTTACTATTATTTTATTAGAATTATAATATATTAATTTTTATATAGGTTATTGAATTACCACTTAAAAATCCAGAGCTTTTTCGCCGAGTTGGTATTAAACCACCTAAAGGTGTTTTATTATATGGTCCCCCAGGAACAGGAAAAACATTGCTTGCTAGAGCAGTAGCATCTTCATTAGAAACAAATTTTTTAAAAGTTGTATCATCAGCTATTGTTGATAAATATATTGGCGAATCATCTCGTTTAATCAGAGAAATGTTTGGCTATGCAAAAGAACATGAGCCATGTATCATTTTTATGGATGAAATTGATGCTATTGGCGGTCGTCGATTTTCAGAAGGCACATCTGCAGATCGGGAAATTCAACGAACTCTTATGGAACTCTTAAATTGTATGGATGGATTTGATTATCTTGGTATATTTTCATAAATTCATATTCTATATTGTTAACATGTTTTCAGGCCAAACAAAAATTATTATGGCTACTAATCGTCCTGATACACTTGATCCTGCTTTACTTCGACCGGGCCGTCTTGATCGTAAAATTGAAATACCTCTTCCTAATGAACAGGGGCGTTTTGAGATTCTTAAAATTCACGCACAAAACATTCAAAAACAAGGTGAAATAGATTATGAAGCAATTGTAAAATTATCAGGTCTTTTTTCTAACTTTTTTTTTTAATTTTCATTTATATAATGTAGATTCTTTTAATGGAGCAGATCTTCGTAATGTTATTACTGAAGCAGGTTTTTTTGCCATTCGTGATGACAGGGATTATATTGTTCAAAATGATCTTATGAAAGCTGTTCGAAAAGTTGCAGAAGCTAAACGTCTTGAAAATAAATTAGAATATAAAAAAATCTAATACATTATATTCTTTAAACATTCTATATAAATTATTAATTTTTAATTAAATTTATAAATGTACAAAACCTAACCAAATGCAAGAAACATAAACAAAAAACCAAAAATTAACACTAGATAAAACAAGAACATATTATTTTGTATTTTCTTATTTATATCATCTAATGATTTAAAAAACAAGAATATTCTTTTATTAAGCTCTAACACAAACCTATTAATAGATTATTTATTCAAGCAATATATAAAATCAAAATAAACTTATTAAATAAAAATTAAATATATGTAATCCAATATGTGTATTTCAATAAAGAATCTACAACTATTTAAATATAATTCTGAATTTATCTACGGCCAAATATGCTAAACCTTGAATAAAGAAACTATAATACCACAATAAAATATTTTAAATAAACGCTTCTTATTATTTCTGAATTTTAAAAAACTAACAAATAATATTAAGATTAAATATATTTTTAACAGAACTAATCCCAGAACTATTACTTTTAAATATTTCAATATCATTATTATTTCTATTATTAATCTTAGTGGCAACAAAAACTGTAAGAATTGTATAAAAAACATGAATATTCATATTTTCAAAATTATTTTTTTCAATTTTAAATTCATTTTTCTAATAATTAATCATTTTTACTCACAAAAATTAAATCTTCAACATTTAACAAGTCTTAATATAATTAATCAGAATGTAATAATTTCTCGAATTATTCCCCTTAAAGATTATTGATCTTTTTTTACCTTAATGTATAGTGCAATTATCTAATTGAACTTTAATATTCTAAAATAAGAAATTTATCAAGAAATATAACACCTATTTCCTGTTTTAAATTCTTATAACTTCTATTTTTTATTTTCTTTAAATAGTCTTCATTTTAGCTATTAGAATAATTTATTTTAAAAACAACGAAACCTGTGTATATGCATCTTACATACCCTAACAGAAAAATACTTAAAATACCTCATACAAAAATTCTAGAGATTCATTCGATATAAAAAGATTAAACTGTCATAATTTAATTAAAAAGTATAACTTTAATTAAATATATAAACTGCTTATTCACACATCCAAACATATATAAAAATTTGATTAAATAACATATAACAATATAAATCTAAAAAATAATAAAACCTTAATATCTTTTTTTCCTATTAAGTCATTCAAACTATATTTATCATATACATAAATAGATTTTTTATTATGTATTTTTTTATATTTTTCAATCCTAAAATTTTTCGTAATATTCACTCTTGCTTTAATCACTCCATATATTTTTGCATATCTTAGCAGAATTTTATAAATTTGGGATGAATGTTTTTAGAAATCATATAGAAAGCTTTCAGGATTTTCATGTATGTTTTCATTTCCCTTAAAAAATTTATAATTTTATTCCTAGAGGGAGAGATTTATCAATCTTCGGTCTTTCAAAGGTTTCTTGATCTACTTTTTTTTTCTTCTACAAAATTTTATATATAGAATTCCTCGATTTTCGAAGACTTGGATGGCCAAAAAACATTATTGATGTACAACAGGTGATTTCTTTTATATATTATACACCAATATTATGAATACTATTTTAATAGCGTATGCGTTGTAATCTTTCACGATTCTCGTCAAATTATGCTATTTGTTTTGGTCTGATTGTTCTTTATTTTCTACTTACCAACCCCTTATTACTTTTTGTCCTTGTATTCATTACAGGTGGCATCTTTAGTATAAGTCGTCTTAATGGTCAAAATCTTTATATAGGATCATTCCATTTAACACCTTCACAGCTTTATACAGGTAATATTTTCTTTGATTTTGCATTTTTTAATAATTGTTAAAGCATTGTTTATTATTGCTATTCCTCTTGGATTTATTGCATCTCCTATATCAACAATTCTTTCCATTATTGGGGCTAGTAGCATAATTATCATAGGCCATTCTATTCTCCTAGAACCTCCAGTTGCATGTACTTTTGAAGATGGTGATGCTTAAAAATAAATATATAAATTATTGATTTTTGTGTAAAATATTATGCATTAATTATCTAATATTATCATTTATTCTGTAACTTTTATACTGTTATATTTCCCTAATTATAAACTAAAATTATTATACAACAAAAATATATAATATTTCTTAAAAATAACCATAAACTAAATAATTTTTAAATCATAGCACTAAATTGTATTTTTAAATAGTGTATAAAATCATTAATATTACAATTTGAAAAATAATATTATATTAATATTTTATTAATCCAAATTAATTTAAATATACAATAATTATTACAATTTATATCTGTAAATTATTTATATATTATTTTTTATTCACTTAAAATGTATTTGGAGTACAAATTATACAATTATGTTTAAATTTAATCTATAAAATAATAAAAGTAGCATTTTTTCAGATTCATTATGTAGAACTCTAAAAGTATTACAACAAACACAAAAATTATACATGCAATTATATAAATATATATTTACAATATTTTTAACA
Organism: Pneumocystis canis; assembly: GCA_017311265.1. Classification (NCBI taxonomy): domain Eukaryota; kingdom Fungi; phylum Ascomycota; class Pneumocystomycetes; order Pneumocystales; family Pneumocystaceae; genus Pneumocystis; species Pneumocystis canis. The sequence goes on along the minus strand of JABTEF010000023.1, from coordinate 411,530 downwards.
TAATTTCATTAAAAAAATAATTTTGTAAAACATTAAAAAAAAATTAAAAAACTAAAATAATTAAAAATAAAACCTTAACATATTTTTTCTTTTACTCATAAAATTTTTTGATATACTACTCAATTTAAATTTTTATAACAACATTATATATATAAACATTATCATATCTAAACCTGCATTTTTATATAAAAAATATACTATACCGTTTTTTTATCAAAATTCTATTAAACTTTACAACTTTTACAATATTTTAAATAAAAATACTAAAACAATAAAAAGCTGGTAAAAATATAATTTAAAGTAATTTTATAGATAATTCTATCTCGAAGCTTTAAAACAAATTTTTATTTTACAAAATCGAATAATTATTATTTAAATTTTCAAAACGATGAATATATTTTAAAAAAATATATTATGGTCAAAATATTATTACTAATTAATCAAATCTTATCTGCTAAGTAATTTTTTATTCAAATTTTTAATATAGAATTAAACCTTTTTTGAAATATGAAATTTTACTTATATAGTTTTTTTTTAATTCATTGGATTTATCTTCTAAAAACTGTTGCTCAATGGTCCACTACTGATTATGAAATTTTTGATATTGCATCTGCTTTAGAGTCTGCGGAAGGAAAAGGGACAACTTTTTATTCTTTTTTAAATCTTAAAAAAGGCCCAAACTCTAAAATTGATGAAATAAATAAAGCATATCGTCAAAAAGTCTTAGAACTTCAGTAATTTCTCCACTAAAGTTATAAATATTTAAAATACTATTTATAACTTCTTGATACCATTATCTAATCTAGATAGTCCAGATAAAATTAAAGACAAAAAATCCTACAAAATTTCACAGGAAAGATTTTCTAGATTAGGATTAATTGCAAATATTCTAAGAAATGATGAAAGCAGAAAAAGATATGATTTTTTCTATAAAAATGGATTTCCAAAATGGTAAAAATCAATAATTATTGAACACATTTTTTTTAATTTTTTTAATTCTAGGAAAGGCAGTGGCTACTATTATTCTAGATACAAACCTAGTTTTGGCTTTGTTTTGTTAATTCTTCTCATTATCTTTTCATGTTTGCAGTATATTGCTGCCAAATTAAAAGTTACGCGCAACAGAAATCGCATAAAAAAATACATTTTATCAGCAAGGAGTGCAGCACGGGGATCTAATATGACTATTCAACGTAATACTGGAAGGAGGAGAGTCACAGACCAGGAAACTGGACATACATTTATTATAGAGCCTGATAACTCAGTATATTTTATTGATACTGATGGATCAAAATGGCATTTGGATATTAACAATGTTCCACCTGCACAATTTAAAAACATTTTTGTTTTTATTTTTATTAAATTTCTTTGGAAACATAGTTTTAAAAAACTTCATATACTTTTGCAAAAACCAAAACATACATCTAAACTTAATAATAAAATAAAATATTCATAATATGATAAAGACATAATAACATGATAAAGACATAAAAACTTTTAAAAATAAAATATATAATATAATATTAACTGTTACAAAGTTGCATAAAAACAATACAAAACATACTCTAATATATATATATTTATATATTTAATTCATTAAGTTTCTCATATATTTATTCCATTTAATAACTAGAATAAAATGTATATGAATTATCTTCAAACATTCATACATACTCTTAAGTATTATATATAATATATACAATCAGGAATTAAGCTTTTTTCCATTTAACATTAATCTTGAAAAAAGCTCACCCATCACTAATTGTTCATTCACTGAATGTTAATCTTTAATCATATTACGACCACAACTGTCCTTAATCAAATATATTAAGAAATATATTAATTTCAAGAGGGTGCTTCTTTTCAGATTATTTTTACTAAGCGTTAATTTTTAAAATAATTTTCGATATTTTTAAAAACTAATTTCTATCATTAAAATAATATCGAATCATATAATTCATATTCTTGTAGGAAAAGCGAATGAAGCAAGAAAAAATAGGTATGGAGAATATTATTTATTTATTTTTAAATAATAATAATTTTAGCTATTTTAAGTGTTTATAATAAAACTGGACTTTTGGATCTTGTAAAAGGACTAATACAACATGTCTATTTAAACAATTTTTATAAACTAAACTAAACTTTCTCAGAATATAAAATTACTAGGAACAGAAGGCACTTCAAAAATGATACGTCAAGCAGGATACGATATTAGGTAATTTTATAAAATAAATTTACAAAATATTATTTATAAATTGCAAAATAAGTGAAATAAGTTCAATAACCAATGAACCTGAAATTCTTGGAGGACGTGTAAAAACACTTCATCCATATATACATGGAGGTATTTTTTCAATAAACAACAAGTCCTACTATAATATACTCAGGAATTCTTGCACGTGATCTTGAATCAGACAAAAATGAACTAGAATCTTTCAATATTAAAAAGATCGACTATGTTATATGTAATTTATATCCATTCAAAGAAACCATTTCAAAACAGGGGGTAACAATTGCAGAAGCAGTTGAAGAAATCGATATTGGAGGTGTAACCTTACTCAGAGCAGCAGCTAAAAATCATATTAGAGTCACAGTGTTAAGCGATCCAGACGATTATCAGTGTTTTCTGGAAGAGTTAAAAAAAGGAGAAATTTCTCAAGAATCCCGTAACAAATTTGCATTAAAGGTATGAAACTTAATCATATATTTATATATTTAACAATTATTTTAATATAAAAACACACAGGCATTTTCTTATACATCTGAGTATGACTCAACTATTGCAGATTATTTTAGAAAACAGTATGCATCTAATCAGATGCAATTATCTCTTCGTTATGGAACAAATCCATATCAAACACCAGCTCAGGCATTTGTTCACTCTGGGAATATTCCTTTCAAAGATATTTCATAAAATTTATGTATTCTAATTAAGCCTAATATTTCTTTAGTGCTCTGTGGATCTCCAGGATATATAAATCTCCTTGACGCATTAAACTCTTGGCCTCTAGTAAAGGAAATGGAAGAAGCACTTAATCTCCCGGCAGCAGCATCATTTAAACATGTATCTCCTGCAGGAGCAGCCGTAGGTATTATGCTTTCTGAAGTAGAAAAAAAAGTGTATTTCGTAGAAGATATACCAAATCTATCGTCTATAGCGTGTGCATATGCTCGCGCAAGAGGTATTTTAAATATTACATTTATTACCAATTAAAATTATGTAGGAGCCGATAGAATGAGCAGTTATGGTGACTGGATTGCTTTATCAACTAAAGTAGATATACCAACTGCCAAAATCATATCTAGAGAAGTTTCTGATGGAATTATTGCTCCAGATTATGATCAAGAAGCCTTAGAAATTCTTAAAAAAAAAAAAGGAGGGAAATATTGTATATTACAAATAGATTGTGATTATGAGCCTCCATTAATTGAAACTCGTCAAATTTATGGGATATCATTACAGCAATCTCGTAATAATACTAAAATTAATAATCAGACATTTAGAAATATTATAAATAACAAAACGCTCACTAACAATGTTTTAATTGATCTAACTGTTGCCACAATTACTTTAAAGTATACACAAAGTAATTCTGTTAGTTATGCAAAAAATGGAATGATTATAGGGTTGGGTGCTGGCCAACAGAGCAGAATTCATTGTACTAGACTAGCAGGTGCTAAAGCAGAAAATTGGTATTATCACAATCTTTTAAATACATTAAATAACATAATTAAAGGTGGTTAAGGCATCATCCTAAGATTCTTAAATTTAATTTTCATCCATCTGCAAAACGATCAGAAAGATCCAATGCTATAGACTTATATATTTTAAATAAAATTCCGGATTTTGGACCAGAAAGAAGAAAATGGGAATCAATATTTATAACAATCCCGGAGCCATTATCAGATAAAGAAAAATCAGAGTTTATAAAAAAACTAACCGATATTACATGCGCAAGTGACGGGTTTTTCCCAGTAAGAATCTTTAATAAATATTATTAAAAATTCAACAATTAACTTTCTAGTTTCCAGATAATATCAACGAACTCTCTAGACATAATGTAAAATATATAAGTGCACCCACTGGTAGTATCAAAGATAAAGAAATTTTTGAAACAGCAGATCAATTCGGAATGACTTTTATTGACACTAAGTATTCCGAAATTAATTTATACCTCATGATTCTAATATATATAGTCTTCGTCTTTTTCATCATTAACATAGCTTCTGACATATTTATACAACATTTTTCTAATCTACATTCCATTAATATACAGCAGAAATATAGTATAAATATTCCTTAATGTCATTTAAAACAAAAAAAAATACTAATAAACTTTAAATGATCATCAAAACGATTAAGCATGTCTGAATTTTTGTAATTATAAATTCATATGTATTACACTCTAAAGACCAGTCGGAATTAAGTTATCTCCAAAATAGGGGTGCTGCACATTGCACTTAAAGACATTGCATCTAATCCTCGCAACTGACCTCTCAAGATTATGAAACTATAAAGTTCAAACCGTATCTTTCTAATACAGCTGCAAGTACATACTAGCACTAGGCTCCTCACGAGCAATAATTGAGGATGATTCTCCGACCTTAACCCTTCGTTTTCATATGCTTTTTTTTTTAAAACATCGTATGTTAACGAAGAAGTGCAGCGTTAAAGAGTGTAACATCACATAAAGACATAATCAAACAATTCTGTAAAAAACATGCTTATTCCCCTCTCCGATCAAATATAAACTATTTCATAATTTTGTAAATCAAACACTTTTTTATATTTACCATAAATAATTCCATTTCTACTACAAAATAGTAACCTCCTCTATATTCCAGAACATCAGCCATATACTTTTAATATTGTTATTTAAATATTTTAATATATTTTTTACAATTCATACGTTTTTTTTTCAATATTTTTTAATCGTAATAAATCCTAAAATACAAAACTACAAAAAATCATAACCAAAATTAAAATAATATTTTAATGGTTTAGATATCCTTTAATACTAAGCAATATCATCTAATATTTTAATTTAATAGACATCTATAGGTGATTCTATTAATTGAATTACGATCAAATAGTTCTTAATTATTTAAAGGCACAGGATACGATTTAAGTAATTCAACTTTTAGTCCAGATGGTCGAATTTTTCAAGTAGAATATGCCTGTAAGGCTATAGAAAATTCAGGGTATCATTTTAAAGTTTAGGAGTAATTTTAATTACTAAAATTAAATCTAGAATAGCATTAGGAATCAAAGTTAAAGATGGCGTTGTTTTAGTTGTTGAACATTTAGTACAATCTAAACTGCTTGTTCCAGGGTCCAATAAAAGAATTTACACTATTGATAATCACATTGGTGTTGTAAGTATTTTATAGTTGATTACTAATATTTAATATCTGCTTTAAGGCAATAGCTGGCTTAAATACAGATGGGAAACATTTTGTCAGTCGTGCTAGAGAAGAGGCAAAGAATTGGAGAGATATATATAGGACTCCTATTTTGTCATCAGTATTATATTCTTTTATTTTAGTTATGCAAATTAATAAATTAGTCTTTAACTGACCGCATGGCAAATTATGTACAAGTATATACTCTCTATTCATCAATAAGGCCTTTTGGGGCATCCTGTATTATCGCTTCTATAGAAAACAATATCCCGAAACTTTTCATGATTGAACCAAGTGGGAACTATTGGGTAGTTTTCTTAAAATTATTCTTACAAACTTAATGTAAATCCAGGGGTATAATGGCACTGCAATAGGAAAATCCCAATGTGAAATAAAAAATGAAATTGAAAAACTGAAATTAAATGAAATGTGTCTTTACGATGCTGTAAAAGCAGCCATTAGCATGTATAAATCTAAAAGCTATAGAAAATATATTAAAATATCTAGTATTCGCTCTACTCATAATGAATCAAAAGATAAAGAGTATGAAATTGAAGCATCATGGATTGGCTTTTCAGAAACTAAAGGTAAACATGAATTAGTGCCAAAACATATCGTAGACACTATAATAACAGAACTTAAAAACTTTGAAGAAATGATTGAAGATTAATTAAGAATTTCTTAAATTTGTCATCTTTATATAAACATAATCCTAAAAATAAATAATGAGTCTAAATCTTAGTTACATCTTTCTATAATGTTCTTCACAAAAACCCTACTTTTTATAAAATGACATTAAACAGCATTCTAAGATAATCTTTAAATATTAAAAATACATAAAATTAAAAAATCTTTATTCTTCAAGGTGTAAATATAATATCTCAAAATTATAACTTTTTTTCTAAAAAATATCGTATTTATAAATCTTTGCTCAAAAATGTCAGAACATAATACAAATTCTACTTTTTATAATAAAAGAAAATACTTTTTTCTTAGATTTTTACAAAAAAAATCATGGCGCTATAAAAAATATATCTGGATATTCTTAAGCTTCTTTTTGCTTATTCTTTTTATAATTAAAAGTAAAAATACTAATCCATTACTTACATGGAAACATGATAAACCATTAAAAGGGAAAGACTCTATTTGGGAAATAAGGAAAAAACATGTAAAAGAAGCTTTTTTGCATAGTTGGAAAGGATACAAAAAAAATGGATGGGGAAAGGATAAATATAACCCGGTTTCAAGTAATATTCATATATTTTTTTCTCATTAATATGTCATTAAACTTCTTAGAAACAGGATCTAACAATATTTTATCTAATGGAGCCGGATGGATCATTATAGATAGCTTAGATACTTTATATATTATGGGATTATATCACGAACTACATTATGCAAGAGATTGGATTAATTCTTCATTAGACTTTGATCAAGACGAATATATTAGCACATTCGAAGCGACTATCCGTATGTTAGGTGGACTTCTTTCTGCATATTTTTTAACTAAAGACAATCTTTATCTCATTAAAGCAACTGATTTATCTAATCGATTATTAAATGCTTTCAACTCACCCAGCGGCATTCCTTATTCTAGTGTTAATTTGCATAATGGGAATACACATATTTATGGTGGAAGCGGTTATGCTTCAACTGCAGAAGCTGCCACTTTGCAATTGGAATTTAAATATCTTTCATTCTTAATAAAAAGTAAAAAACATTGGGATAAAGTTGAAAAAGTAATGAAAGTTATTAAAGACAATAATGTTAAAGATGGACTTGTATCGATTTTTATCAAGTTTGTTATTTCATGGTTATATTTACATAAATTAATTTATTAAGTATTGCAAGTGGAAAATTTGAGAATAATTATATAAGTCTTGGATCTAGAGGAGATTCATATTATGAATATTTAATAAAGCAATACTTATTAACACAAAAGGAAGAAAAAATATATTTAGAAATGTTTGAAGAAGCAGTGGAAGGAATTAAAAAACATATGGTAAAACATTCTAAACCATCAGGATTTACATTTGTAGCAGAACTACCAAACGGCATTAATAATCCTATTTCACCCAGGATGGAGCATCTTGCATGTTTTTTGGGAGGTACACTTGCTCTGGGAGCAAAAGAAATGTTAAATCCAAAAACAAAACAAAAAAATTCTATAGAGAAATATAATAGCACATTAAAACTTGCAGAAGAATTAACTAGAACATGCTTTGAAATGTACAATACGACAGCATCTAAACTTTCACCTGAAATTGTTTATTTTAATCTTGAAAATAATACAGATAAAGATATTTTAATTGATGATCATGATGCATATAATCTACAACGCCCTGAAACAGCAGAAAGTCTTTTTATTTTATGGAGAATTACAAAAAATGAAACTTATCGAGACTGGGGATGGATAATTTTTAAAGGATTTCAAAATTATGCTAAAGTAGAGGGAGGATATACATCAATAAAAAACGTTTTAACAAATCCGCCAATTGTAGGAGATAATATGGAAAGTTTTTGGCTGGTAAAATTACATTTATTGTAATACATTATTTAATATTATCTAGGCAGAAACACTAAAATGGCTTTATTTATTATTCAGCCCTGATGACATTCTTCCTCTAGACGAAATTGTTTTTAATACAGAAGCACATCCTTTCCCTCGATTTAGTTTAAAATCTTTGAATTTTAATGCTGGCTGGATAACACAATAATAACGATCTCTGTTTTTTTAAGTATACTTTTAATTCTACGCTATTATTATATGTAAATTCTTAAAACATAATCTTATAAAATGTAGCAATTGGTAAATATTTCTATTCTAAAAAGAAAATACATTGATTTTATATACTATTTCTAATAGAAACAACAAATAACATAAATTACTCCTAATTACTTATCAATAGGTCGTCCATACCATGGAAGCCAACGCATATTAGCTAAAGACCTAATATATGTATCCTTTTTTTCATAAATTTCATAGTAATCTTTCTAACATCCTCAGTACAAGCAACCCTAACTTTTAAAAGGAACCTACGTAATCAGCTTCCAAACCCAGTTCTGTACTTCGAGCAACTATAGTATTTAAACCTAACAATATCGCTATCAATGCTCCACTAAAACGCATCTTAATTATGTTGAAAATTACTTATATACACTTAATCCAAAGAAACAAGTTCTTGAATTTTATAAAGACCATAAGCCCATTTTATACTTTCATTTCTTTGCTTTAAACATTTGATTTCTTTTTTCTTGAAACACTTAACCCTTTCATTTTTCATTTCTTTTTAACTTATTCAAACTATTCAAGTTAGATATGTATCAAGTCGATTATTATTCAACGCACATATTAGGAAATTTTATCGAAGAATCAAGCTCGTTAAAAAACAACTTTTTATCGAAACCAAGTATAGCTCATCAAGTAAAATAAATTCTCTTTAATTACAAGAAAAATAAATTTACAATAAAATATAAATTACTTTAGGTACTTATACTATATAGACGATTTATATGATAGCTTCCTTTTTCTTTATGCACATACCTTTTACTTATACATCATCATCACTAGCATATTCTACTAGCCCTTGTAAACTATTTGCATCTGGTTCAGATGCATGTATTGTACATACAGCATTAAGTGATCGAAGTGTATCTAATACTGTACCTAAAAACGTCTCATTTGTTTCAATATCCTGTACCTCCTGTATAACCGATAAATTATTAGAATCTTTAATATCCTTCATTTCAAGAGAATCATATGAAGTTCTTCCAGCAGGATTTACTGCCCCAGCACATCTCGCATACCATATATCATCCGGAACATCATAACCATTCAAACCAAAATCATCACGCTTGATTTTCTTGCCCCGTTCTTCAAGTTCTGCAATAAACTCTTTAGGAAGAGCACGCCGGATAGCTTCAGCTGCTTGTTCTCCAATCTTCCTAGCATCGCGTGCTTGAGATACAGGATTGGGGTCTTGCGTAGCCCAACGCACATTTAACACTTCATTATTTTCAAGTGATTGATGAGCCATGGCTTCTTTAGCAAACTGTGCATTGGCTTCATTAACATATGTAATAAACGCAACTCCTCTTGAATTAAGCACACGAACTGACAAACATTAAAAAGAATCATTCCAAGGCGTTATACTTACTTCTCTCAACTTCTCCCCATTCAGAAAAGTGACGAGCAACAATTTCTTCAATATCATCTGTTACATGAATACGTCCACAATATAATGTATGATTTTGCCGCATAAAACTACCAACACCGCCCATATCATCCCTATAGTCTGAATGTTTATCCCGACCAAAGCAATCCACATTAGGTGAATATATATCATGAACATTCGGTAAACGATGCAAAAATGTACAATCTGGCCCATCACTGCAACTCCCTCTTGCAAAAAACAAACAAAAATAAGCACCTTTTATTTTATCACCTTTAGTATACCCCGAATCCCGCTTAATATTACATCTTGTTTCACTTTTATTCTTATTTATATACTTATCCTCTTTATCCCCACCTGCCCATTTTCCATACCAAATCTAGATAAAAAATATTTAAAAAAGCAAAAACAAAAAATTCACTTACATTAAAGACCTGTCCTGTCTGCGGCGGCATTAACTCTCCTGTTTTCTCACGACCTTCAATTTGACGACGAGCTGGTCTTCGTTTTCGTTTTTTTTCAACCGAAACATCCTCTTCTTCAGGATTCGAAAAAGAGTTCTTAGCTTTCTCTACAGCAAATAATGGTTCCATTACTTTTTTAAAAAAAGATGCAACTTTTTTTAATTTCTAAACGTAACTAACAAATTTCAATTCGAATAATTAAAAACTCAAAATCCCTTAAAAATAAGAATTAAGAACACATAATTTCTACCATTATTTTCTAAAGGGACTGCCTTTAATATACTTTCTAAACATTCATTTTATATTTTTAATTTTTTATCGCTTTTTATAGAACAACGTTTTAAAGACCGTCACGTCAGCAAAAAACTCATTTACAAAAAAATGGCAGTAAAGTCTCATTTGACTGAATATCAGGTAATAATAGTAGTATAAACATATTTCAATATTAAGGAATGAAAGATTATTGGAAGACGACTTCCAAATGAAAAAGAACCGACACCTAAGTTATATCGCATGCGAATTTTTGCACCTAATACTGTTGTTGCAAAATCTCGATTTTGGTATTTTTTAAAAAAACTTCGTAAAGTCAAAAAGACAGTAGGTGAAATTGTGTCCATCAATGTGGTATGTTCTTTTTTCGCTTTTTTTTTTGCGGACTAATTTGAATTAGATTCATGAACAGCGACCTTTTAAAGTAAAGAATTTTGGAATTTGGCTTCGCTTTGATTCACTTTCTGGAACACATAATATGTATAAAGAATATAGGGAGGTTTCTCGTACAGCTGCAGTTAAAGCTCTTTATCAAGACATGGCATCACGCCATCGCTCACGCTTTCGATCTATCCATGTATCAGTCTTTTTTTATCTTTCATTGTTTAACCCAATATATAGATTCTTCGTGTTGTTGAAATTAAGAAAACTAGTGATGTAAAGCGATTATATATTCGTCAGTTTCTCAATTCAAAACTTAAATTTCCTTTACCTCATCGCTATCCTAAATCTTTTATTAGAAAAAAGATATTTATGACCAAAAGACCATCTACATTTTATTAAACAGGATTTATATATTTTATATATTTGAAAATATTTTTATCAATAATTTTATTTAATTAAATAATAAAACTATTTGTACTACATTAATTATTTTTAAGTGTACAGTTTTTCAAAATTTTTAATGATTTTATCAATTTATTTATTAAAAAAACTAATTTTTAATACTTTTTAAAAATAGTTTACAAATACCATTAATTTGTTTTTTATTAATTAGATATATAAATCGCGTATTATAATATTTAAAATCTAATACACTTAAAAGAATGATTTCTAGACTTTTCAATTTTAATGTACTTTAAAAAATATTTAAGTAAAAATTTTACTATATATTATTTAATTAGAACAAATTTTTAATGTATTTATATCTAAAAATTAATTTTGAAATCCAATTAATTCCTAAACATAAAAATACTTTGATACAATCAGCTATATTCAATAAGTATTAAAATAAAAATTATACAGTATATTCATTAATATAAGTATAACAAAAATATGTACATTTCTTATAGAATTAATTAATATTTCATTATCAATCCATATTTCCAAAAATAATAAATATAAATTATATATATCCCCACAATTAATACTATACAATATATAAAATAACTCATTATTAATATTTTAAATACTAAAATATACTAAATGTTTAATATACAATTTTTCTACTAAAATAAAAAAAATATTTAACTTATTTTTTAATTTATATTCATTAATCTTAAATATAAAAGGATATAAATCAAAAACCCAAATTCTTTCCTGATAATTTTTTTTTATGTCCATATAATGTGTTTTAATAAATCCTGATGATATGATTTTTAATTTTTTAATTAAAAATATTATTTAGGTAACAAAGGAATATCAATTTTTTTAAATTTATAAAACGGCGACATTTTCTTTCGAAGTTGACATTCATTAATTGCACTTTTTCTAGCATCTAAAGCCTCCAAAAATTCATCCTCTATATTCATCAACATATCTTCATCAGCATGCTCATCAAAATTTTCTAAAATATTTATAGTTAAATCATTATCACTAGTATTAACAAGATCCTTTTTTTGGGTATCATTTAACAATGATTTTGATTCACATAAATCTACTATATTATTTTGATAATCACTAACCTGAAAATTATTTAAAGCAGAGCATACTACAGTTGAATTATTATTTGAACAAATATATTTATTTTTAATGACAGAAAACTGATCATATAAATAAACTTCTTTTCCACGTCTCCGAAGAATGTTTGAAGGGATTTTAGAAAGCTTATTTTCCACTTCATCAAAATTCAAACTTTGGCCAGTTTTATCAAATATAGTCATTTCAATCCTCCTTGGAAGATTAAGCCAGTATTTATCAGAATTCCTATTAAGCCCAAGAATATCAACTGCTATCAATACATCTTTTGAACGTATAAGATGTTGAGAATGGAAATTAGATGAACTTTCAGCACGAAGTCTAGAAAGCGCTATGAAATGTGCTGCTTGTACAAGTCTCTTCGTAAGTTTGAATGCAAGTTCATACATATGTCTCAAAGTTGTTCTGTATAACACAATTTTTTTAGAAGATTGCGTATTTTTATTAAAAAATAATCTATCAAAATATTACACATATTCAAAAAAAACGATAAATCTAACCTTTCAGACAATTCTATGAACGATTTTGGACGCAAAAAATATATTTCAGGGGAAACTTGAAATAAAGGTTCTTGAATCGAAAGAAACGATTCATTAACAAAATCCAATGCCATTTCTATCTCACTAATTTTTTTATTTCCTAAAAAAGACCACTCAGGACCCCAAATTAACTTTTCTTGGTGTTCTTGAAGCTTATCAACCCATTGCTGTATTTTCTTAGCTTCTTGTTCCTCAACATCAATCCATTCATCACTCATTTCCATTGCAGCAGGAATATGGCGAAGACTAACAATTTCTTTACCATGACTTTTACTAAAAAAACGAAGCATTTGTGACTCTTCTTCTAAAATATTTATATACGCTATTACTTGAATAACACTTTTACTGCCCACATCTCTTGCAATATCTTCTGGATTATGACGACTTCTACGCGATAAACTTTTAAAAAACTTCTCCTTTTCCAAAGAAGACCACAAATTACCATTAATTACCGACGAACACAAAGTATTTTTCATCATCCCCACATCTACATCTGCCATCGTTTCCCTAATTACTTGATTCAAAAGTTGCAAATATACAAAATTAAATGGCCGAAAAATCGAACAGCGACGTTTCAAGCGACAAGTACGCAGCATCTGCGTACGACGAATCAACCTTTTAAGTCGAACCAATGCATCCATCTTTTCTTCATAACCCACTATCTCATTAAAAATCATTTTTAATTACTTTCATCCAAATTTCTAATTCAAAAAACCCTATTTACCATCCATATCCTACTTCTTTTTATTCAATACACAAAAATGTATATTTTCTTAGAAATTTATTCATTAAGAAAGTTTGAAGTTCCTATCGATCATAAGCTTTTCTATGTTTGCCATCATATGCATGTAAAAAAATATAACACAATATTTGCGAAACATAAATAAATTCAATAATTAACAACAAAAATAAACATAAATAATCAATTCGGCATGCCCAATTTACCTAGAAGCGATGATCTTGAGGGAACGTAAGTAGTTAAAGAAAGGTTTCCAAAACTGATTAAAAGCACAGATGGAAATTTCTTGAAAAGGGGGTTTCACAAATTATGGAGCATTTAGAAGAGGGACTTAGCTTTTCGAGTTATATGGATAATTATACGTAAGAAAACTATAAGTTTTTCACAACTATTTTTATCACAAACAGGGTTGTATACAACTATTGTGCTCGACCAAAAATCACTACGGATATATCCATGAATGAAGCATCAAGAGGTATAGTCTAGAATAATTATTATCGTATGCATTCCAATTATAGCTATAGGTGCAAATCTTCAAGGAAATGAACTTTATTATAACTTAGTTCGTTATCTATCATCTCATATGCAATCCATTAAAAATGTATGTTACAAAAAATCTTTTAAAGAAATCTAATTAGAAACATAGGAATCTTTAAAATATAACGGAGAAGAATTACTTCAATTTTATTCACGTCAGTGGACAAGATATACAAGCGCTAGTTTTTGTATACATCATATATTTAAATATTTAAACAACTTTTGGGTAAAAAGAAAAATCGACGAGGGGAAAACAGGTATTTATAGCGTTTATACGGTCTATGTTCTATTTTAAAATCACCCCAATTACTAACAAAATTAGCTTGCATTAGTTAGATGGAAACTTGATATGTTTGATGATATCCATGAAAAGGTAACAGAGACTTTATTGAATACTATCGAAAGACAGAGAAATGGGGAATCAGTAAATACATCTCTTTTGAAGAATGTGATAGATTCATATGTTTCTCTTGGACTTGATGAAAAAAATTCATCTAAATTAGTATTGGATGTATATAACAATTTTTTCGAAAAACCATTTATAGCATCTACTGAAATATATTATAAAGAAGAAGCGGAAAAGTATTTAGCTGAGAATAGTATTACAGATTATATGAAAAAGGTATGAACATAAATATTATTTTTTTTTTTTAAAAAAAAAAGGTTGAAACAAGATTACATGAAGAAAAAGCCCGTATACAATTATATCTTCATCCGAACACAACTAAAATCCTTATGAATGTTTGTGATCATGTTTTTATACAGAATCATTCAGAACTTCTTCAAAGCGAGTTTCAAAATATTCTTGATTCTAATAGACATGATGATATGGCGCGAATGTATACTCTCCTTTCACGTATTTCTAATGGAGTGAATCCATTGAAAATAAAATTTGAAGCACATGTTTACAAAGCAGGATTGCTTGCCATAGAAAAAATATTTGACAATTCTACTAATTCAGTGGTATTTAAAATAATTTTATACCTAATATAACATTATTTAGGATCCAAAATTCTATATTGATGCTTTACTGGAGGTTCGTTCACGATATAATACATTAGTAGCTACTGCTTTCAAAGGAGACATGGAGTTTATAAAAGCACTAGATAATGTATTCGTTACTATATTTCCCTTTTTTCTTTAATATTTATTAGGCTTGTCGTGAATTTATTAACCGTAATAAAGTATGTAGCTTATCATCATCAAAATCTCCAGAGCTTCTTGCAAAATACTGTGATTCTTTACTTAAAAAAAATTCAAAAAACATAGAGGAAACTGATTTTGAAAATACACTTATTAATATTGTAAGCAATCAATTTATTTTTTTCAAGAAAATTATAATAACTACAATAGATGACTATTTTTAAATATGTTGAAGATAAAGATGTGTTTCAAAAATTTTATTCAAAAATGTTAGCTAAACGTTTAATCAATGGGACATCAGTATCTGATGACGCGGAAACGAATATGATATCAAAACTAAAAGAAGCATGTGGATTTGAATATACAAATAAGCTTCAAAGAATGTTTCAGGATATAGGAGTATCTAGAGATCTCCAAGAATCATTTAAAGAATCACTGCAACAGACATTACATCCTTATAATATCTCAAGTTAGTACTATATATATTATATATTCTATTAAATTTTATAGTTGATTTTTATATTATTGTTCTTGGAACTGGATTCTGGCCCTTACAACCTTCTTCAACTCCTTTTAATATTCCAAATGAATTAGCAGACATTTATGAAAAATTTCAGTCATTTTATCAAAAAAAACATAATGGTCGTAAACTTAATTGGTTATTTCAATTGTCTAAAGGGGAATTAAAAGCCAATTATTTACAGAACATGAAAACTACACATACATTTCAAGTTTCTACATATCAAATGGGGATTCTTTTAGCCTATAATAATTCTACATCATTTTCATATGAACAACTCCAAGTTATAACAGCTCTAAGAAAAGACATCTTAGATGCATCTTTGAATATATTAGTAAAAGCAAAAGTGTTGTTAGTTTTTCCACCCAATATGGCAATCGGGGATAATGGTACCAGATATCATTTAAATATGGATTTTAAAAGTAAAAAAAATCGAATAAATCTTAATATGCCAACAAAAATTGAACAAAAGCAAGAAATTGATGAAACTCATAAGACAATAGAAGAAGATAGAAAACTTTTAATGCAGGTAAGATTTTAAAATAAAATCTTATAATTTTTAATATAACTAGTCTACCATTGTTCGTATAATGAAAACAAGGAGAGTTCTGAAACATGTTGTTTTAATACAAGAAACTATTAGTCAAATAAAATCACGATTTATCCCAAAAATATCTGATGTTAAACGTTGTATTGATGTATTAGTCGAAAAAGAATACCTCGAGCGATCAGGAAAAGACGAGTATTCTTATCTAGCATGATAACATCAATCGTATATTTATTCTTTCAAACAAATTATATATACTTTTATCATAAATAGTCTAGCGATTTTATATTTTTAATATAACATATGTATACCCATAATTCATACAGATGCATCAATCCTTATATAATATATTATCAACAATAAATCAATTTTAAAACAAATATTTTTAATTTATAAAAACAAAAATTTAAAATATTATATTATTATATCCGTTTTATCATATCAGAAGTTATTATATAAGAAAAAAACAATATACAATAAAACAAGAACTACATAAGAGGAAATGCAACGTATAACAAAGCAATAATACATCTAAAAATACATTTAATATTATTTATAAAACTTTTTAACAAAAGATCATCGTTTTTATAAAAAAATCACAGAACCCTCGAAAATAGCCGAAACATCGATACAGCACAAATAAGTAACAACGAATATAACGTTGCATTTTACGCACCATAGGTTTCTGCAAAAGCAAAATGGCTGCAGAAACAGTAGGCAATGCCGATCCGGCAAGCGTGCCTTTAGCAGAGCCGCTTGAAATTGTCAAAACCGAAGATCCAGAGCTTGAACGTAAGCGCCTAGAAGACGCAGCACGTGCATTTCTTGTAGAACAAACACATGAAGTCATTATTCCATCATACGCTGCATGGTTTGATATGTCGGTGATCAATGAAATTGAGAAAAAGTCATTACCTGAATTTTTCAACAATCGAAACCGTTCAAAAACACCATCAGTTTATAAAGATTATCGAGACTTTATGATTAATATTTATCGGCTAAATCCGATTGAATATCTAACAGTTACGGCATGTAGACGTAATTTAGCTGGCGACGTCTGTGCCATTATGCGCGTACACGCCTTTCTCGAGCAATGGGGATTAATTAATTATCAAGTACTAAATAAACTTTATACTTTACCTTAACTAAAAGTTTTGTAGATTGATCTCGAAACACGACCATCCAGTATGGGACCACCATTTACAGGACATTTTCGAGTAATTGCAGATACTCCTCGCGGATTACAGCCATTCCAACCGGGTCCAGGATCAATGACATCACACGGAAGACCTCTTGCAGAACCATCATCCACACAACCAAAAACAAGTTATCATTTGGAGCTTCGAAAGGAATCATATGATTCAATTTGTGGAAAATCTGATAATACATTGATAAACGGCGGTACACAATCAGAAATTATACCGGACAACAAAAAACAATATCACTGTTTTACCTGTGGCGTAGAATGCAGTAAACTGTTTTATCATAGCTTGAAAACAAAGAAATTTGAACTTTGTCCTAATTGTTATCTTGAAGGACGTTTCCCTGCAGGTTTTTTTAGCGGGGATTTTGTCAAAATGGAAGAAACATCTATAAAAACAAGTAAAGAAAGTTGGTCCGACCGGGAAACACTTTTGCTTTTGGAGGGATTAGAAATGTTTGATGATGATTGGAATTTAGTAGCAGAACATGTAGGTACGCGGACACGCGAACAATGTGTTCTTCGATTTCTTCAATTACCAATTCAGGATCCGTATTTGGAGCCAAAGACGGAGGATTTAGGTCCTTTACAATACAACCGTATTCCATTTTCGCAAGCAGACAATCCTATTATGAGTGTTGTCGCCTTTCTTGCTAGTGTCGTCAATCCAAATATTGCAGCAGCGGCAGCACAATCTTCATTTGAGGAATTAACCCATTCATTGAGAAAAAGTATTAATAAACAATCAAATAATGATGATCATTTATCTAACATTATTTTAAAAAAAGATTCACAAGAAAAATCAATAAAAATTAAACAAGAACATGTGAAAAATTGTGATGAAAATAAAATCATTGAATCCGAAAAAATGGATATTGATGAGCATAAAAATTCAGAATACGAAAAAATATCTAAAAATGCAAATACATTACCATCAAATACAATTGAAAAAGCCGCATCCATCGCGTTAGGTGCAGCTGCAGCAAAAGCACGCATTCTAGTATCACAAGAAGAACGTGAAATATCCAGGCTTGTTTCAGAAATCGTAAAATTGCAATTATCTAAACTTGAATTAAAGTTACAACAATTTAACGAACTTGAACAAATTCTTGATGCAGAACGCCGAGAATTAGAAAAAAATAGACAACAACTTTATTTAGATAGACTTTCAATGAAAAAACAAATTATCATGATTCAAGAACAGTTAAATCAAGCTATTTCTATAGGTGGAGAAGAAGGTTTATCAATCATAAAAAAAATAAATGATTTAGGCTGTGAAGGCCCAAAACTTGAATTTAAGTCCTCTACGAATCAAAATAATCTACACACTTCGACAATCCCTTTAAGCCAAGAAAATCCATCAAATTATACATCTTATCAACTATAAATATTATATTTTTATAGTTCATTAAAAATGATTTCTGTATATAAACTATATGATAATAAATTAATACTATTTATCTTACACACATTGATATGTACAATATTAATGTGTTTTTTTAATTATTTCATAAATCTCTGAATTTATCCAACTTTTGAATCTTTTAGATAATTTATCTAAATTTAAAATATTTCAATGTTTAAAATATTTGGTAATATTTTATTTACTAATTATACAAAACGAGCCTTCATATCAAAAATTAATAAATAGTATTAATCATATTTAAGATTTTTACATATACAAATTCAAAATAAATTATAAAATTTAACACTTTAAAATCAAATATTTAAAGAGATCAAACCTAAAGAAATCATTACTACAAAATAATAAAAAAGCAATAAATATTTTAAATTATTTTTCCATAATTTTTTTAAAACAAAAACATAATATTAAAATAATATATATTCAAATTCCCATTAACATATTATACACTTAGTAATGTTACATATATACATTAAAATATCATCAAAATGATTTTTCAATTTATATTCGTAGATTTAATTTCATTATTATAAATAGATGAATGATTAAATAAATTATGTTCCTCTGACAGCAAACCAATACGATATTTAAGAGATCTAAATCAAAAATTAAACAACATCAATATACAAAAATACCCTACAAATCATTCATATCATCTATTTCTATTTCAGAATCAAAATCATCACGATCATATTTATGTCGATCAATAACCAACGGATCTAATAATGAATCATGCACATAACGAACAAAATTTTTCCGATCAATCATAATTCGACCACCTCTACCAATACGCTGTCTATAAAAAAACCTTCCAGTATTAAATTTAGAAGATTGTGATGAAACAGGAGATGAATCAAAGGCTAGAGAAGGATATTCCCCTTTAGTAGATAAATCCAATGAGGGTTTCTTAGAATTTAAACAATATGATGCAGTAATAGTTCTAAAAAAAGTAAGAGGGTATAATTTCGGATAAGGATAATATGGATTCTAAGACGATTAAAACATTTTTAAATTTAAAGAACAATACGTCTGTAATATCTTTCCAACCAACACTCGAAAGTTGCTTTTGACGAAGAGCCTCCTCAACTACAGCACGAGATGCAGCCAGTTTTTCTGATTGATAATCTTCCAAAAGAAAAGGAGTTTCACCTTCGTTAAAACCAACAGTTTGAGGAACCGAAATATGCACTGTGGAACTAGCAGTATCGAAAACCTTTTTCTTCTAATAATATATTAATACATTAGAAAACAAAAGAAAATGCCACCTTATGTGAAATCAAATCATCATCCTCATCTTTAATTCCAAGTTTACGTTTTATTTCTTTAACATGACAACGTTGATTAAAAATACATTGTTCCAAAAGCAGACACTCTTTCTTTAATTGTTCTCTCCGAACAACCAGTTCTATTAAATTATGGGCCTGCTCCATTTCAGAACGAAGTTTCCGCAATTTTTCAGAGCTCTGAACATCCGACCTTCTTGTCTTACGAACCTGCCGTATCTCCCGTCTTCGAAAACATACATAAGGATCATTATCATCCTTATCATTTTCCTCAAACTATTTTATTAAGATTAATCTAATTCTTTAAAAAATAAATATTTTACCCTTAAAGATGGCATAAGCTGTTTTCCATTATTAGAAATTCGTCTATGCTTCCAATATGGATAAATTAATTTTGCAAAATGCATATAAAATGCAACAGGGGAATTAACAAAAGCAGACTCAAATTCTGAAAAATCGGCAATCTGTGAAGGATCCTACAAATGTAAATAATAAAAAAAAATAAAACCAACAAACCACGCAAAAACAAGATTGCTTCTCTTTTGTAAGAAGCTCAAATTGATTCATAATAAGCTCAAATACATCTTCTGAACAATAATTCTCTCTCGAACGTTTGGAATCATTAAATTTTGTAAGCCAATCACTATCTTCCTCATTCATACTATAAGAGCATCCCTCACAATCCTCCACTGTAGTCGAAAAGCGAATAAACGTCGATGGTTCTACAAATGTTTTCTTATATAACTTATCGTAATCATCAACCATCTTAGAAGCATCAGGCGTAGGAATATAAACTTGCTTTACATTAGGGGACATTTTAGAAGCAATAGCCGTGCGTAAATGATGTTCCTGAAAGAAAAAAAATCATCAGTCATCCCCAAATATTATTTTTTTAACAAAAAAAAACGCAGAATTATACAAGAAATTCATAACCAAACTTACATCTTCCTCGTCTTTATCCACACCCTATTAAATATTCAGCTACAACATTTTTTTTTAAAATCATTCCTAAACTGGGTATATACCGTCTCGACAAGAGGAACACTCCGTTGAAGCGATATTTCCTCATCTAAATCTGGAATTTCAGCTGCCCGATAAATTTGTAATGGAGCTTTAATAGAGATTTTCCGCTGCCGAAAGCGAGCGCCTATCGCCTTTGTCATACTTTGCAGTAAGATATGACGCTACGCCACGTTCGTGTTTATTAACAGCGCAAAATTCCGAAAAACGTTTGCTACTCAAACACGCTGCAAAGATAAATATTTCTTAGCAAAACGAGCGTATATTCGTGCTTTAGGATATCCTCTCCAAATATCTAAACCCTTTATATCAGCCATTTTCAAAAAATTTCCATATAAAACTGCACTCAGGAAAATAAACAATCCGAGCGTCTCAAGCTTCCACACACATACCAAATCATTAACTCCCCCTAGAACATATTTTATTAGTCATCTAATTCATAAATTATACTATTTGTATCGTTCTTTTGTCCTCCTAAAACATGCTTTTTCGTTGCGCAAAATTTTTCAGTAATCCGTAAGGGTTAGGGTGATGCGGCTATCACAAACCCTATCAATGACATTAAATAACTAAAATGAATAAATAATATGCAGAAAATCAATAAATTATTGATTTTTCGTAATCAATGAACAGAAAGCTGAATAGTTCTGTTATATAATTGTAGCCATTAATCTAAAAATATTGGTATCGGATAAAATAAGTATAACAATTAAAAATGCCATCCAAAAAATCTAAGAAAAATAATCCATATAAGAATCATGATTGAAATATAGATAGATAAATGGAATAATCCAAAATATCTGATAATATTTATATTAAACCATTGCACAATATTATGAATCGATTAAAATATTACTCGAAATTTAAAATAACTATAATTATATATAAAAAGAATACATATAATTAAAATATAAATTCAAAGACTTTTCCTAGATTTTCATTAAAAAGCTAGTAAAGAAAACAAACATTCTTATACACAAAAATAAACTCAATCTAAACTTTTAGCTTAGAACTTACAATAGATAATAAACTAGATTATTTTTTATTATATAGAACATTAAAGAAAGGACTATATCATATTCCAAGAAATACAGTTTACTTGAAGTTGATTCGGCTGATAACGAGTACATCCAAAACTCATGTGTGATTTTGTATAATATAATTGCTATCAATATCTAGAAAAGTAACAAAACAGACATATTTATCCTTTCTGTAATTTTCACAATCAATGCCTAAGTTACAGATATAGCATCATTACTTTCATCACATAATAATCTTTCTTTTGCAATTAATTATTAAATAATAATGAAATAAGGAGTTATTTCACGTTCAATCCATAAATTTATAAGAGATAAACATTTCATTTTATAAACCAAGAATAATTACTTTCCAGCAAAAAACACTAAAAAATCATAGCCAATGTCTTCAATATTATATATCATTAATCTTATAATTTAAAGATTTAAAATATAAATCATAAATCTTTAAGATTCAAATTGATAAAGATCTATTCAAAAATAGTAGAGAAAAATATTAAACAAAAACATCGGAATCTTTATATTTATTCAATACCCATTTAATACTGATAATAATGTTTTCATTCTTTAATCATCGTAAATATATCTTTTTATCATATCCATTTCAAAATTTATATAGCTTTATATAATTCATATGCTTTAAGAATATCAAATCAACAATAATGACTAAGAATAACTATTCCTAAAATTTCTATTAACTTTGCAATATTATTAAATATTTCCTATACACATTTTTTGCTCTCATTCACAATAATCTATATAACTATTTTCTATCAGACATAAGAGTAAAATAATCAAATAATTGCATAATAATAGTCAAATGAAAAAAATCAAAATTAAATCAATATACAAATTGTTATTAAAAACTATCATTCACTATCCAATACATCTTTTACCTTCTAATTCTATTTGGTCAAGTTTATTCAGTGTTAAATCAAAATTCAAAAATTTATTTACATTAATTCCTTAATTATAATATTAATAATCTTTATTTAATTAGTTTAATATCATTTTAATACCCTTTATACAGTCATTTTTTATTTACATTAAAATACTCAATTTTTATCACCTATATACACATAAAAAATAATGTATAAAAACATACAAAAAACATATTGTCATCATTTTTACTTAACAAACTAATTAAATAATTAAAATTCATCTAAATATGTTTCAAAACATTTATAAACTATTTTAAACATAAAAATATTAATTAAAAAAAGAAATATAACACCTACTTTAAATTAAAATCTTTTTGCTTATCCCAATCTCATTATCTATAATATTTATATTATTTCACTTATATATTATTTGTCCGTTTTTAAGCAGCGATTAACATTACAATCTAAAACTACATTTTTTCCTATATATCTTGATTTTTACCTTAAAATGGGGCATAAAAACTCTAAAATCCTTGATAAAATACCAGGTTTACCAAAATGTCAATATTTTTCTATATATTTAACATATAACTAATAAATAACAGTTACAGTAGAAGAAATCCAACGAATTCGTAAACGTTTTATTAAAATGGATGTAAATAATTCGGGTTCTATTGATTGCGAGGAATTTTTATCAGTCCCTCAAATTGCAAAGAATCCCTTAGCCACTCGTTTTTTTGCAGTTGTTGATGAAGATGGCAATGGTACCATGGATTTTGAAGAATTATTACAAAGTTTAAGTCTTTTTTCAAGCCATGGTCACAAAAAAGAAAAGTTGCAATGTTTTATTTATAATCATTAATATTTCCCATTAATGAATATATTAATGATTAATAGTTGCCTTTAAAATTTATGATATGGATCGAGATGGCTATATTTCAAATGGCGAACTTTTTCTTGTTCTTAAAATGATGACTGGAAATAATCTTAAGGATCGGCAGCTCCAACAGGTAAATATTAAAATCATTAAACAAAATTATTTAATTAGAATAATTTTTATTTAAACATATTTCATTTTTGAATACTAACTATTTGATTAATAGATTGTTGATAAGGTAGAAGATGAAAAATGAAAATATTTTGCTTTCTCAATAATATTAACAAACATTAGACAATTATGGAAGCTGATAAAGATAGTGATGGAAAAATAAGTTTTGATGAATTTACTAAAATGGTTACTGATGCGGTACTATTTATTAGGCAGCTCTAAATTGAGCTTAAATGTTCTCATTGTAAAATATTAAATACTATATAGGATCTTAGAGATATGACTCTTAATTCGAATGTTTATTAAATCACCTATATAATCATAAAACAAAAACAAAAAACGTTGTATAAGTACTATGCAGGCAAAAAATATGAAGAATGCAATATTAATACAAAAAACGACAAAAATACATCTTCATTAATATATTAATATTCATTTATATTCGATTTAAATATATTATATTAACTAAAATTCATACACTAAAATACATTCCAATATTAAAATAAATATTTTTAAATATTAAATATATGAAGCTTAATATTATCATCTGCTTTATTCATATTAAATTTTAATCCATCTCTTAAACACGTATTATTATAACGCGTATCGAAATACGTAATAATCGTGTTATATTTGAATAACTATATTATAATATATTATTTATATATATTGCATTCATTTTTATTAATATTATAATAATATAAAGCATATTCTCGCGTACTAATTCAATAAAATTCATATATCTAAATACTGAATTATATAAAAACTTTAAATATAATTTATATATCAAATCATTTCAATTATATGCGTATTATATGCGCACCAATGCACTTAAAATAGAATTATATAGCACTTATTTAACAATTTATTCTAATTTTATCCCTCTAAAATTTCATTATTCTTTTTTTTAACTTCGGTAACGCGATATCCCCTTCAAAACAATGCGAAAAACCCGTGCCAAGAATATATTGCGAAGAGTATCTCACCCTACAAAGTCAATTGAGCCTTTTATTTATACTTTTTCTAACATTTTATAGTCTAAAAACTGAATTACAAACAGTTCCACGTAAACGTGGACGCCCTGCAAAGAAGAAACCATTACAATCTGAACCTATATGTTATACATCATCATCACATTCAGCGGTTGAAATACATCCGCTACCTAGAATCAATCATGTTAATATGAAGCCAATACAGTCATTAACAGCTTCAACAATTGTACCGATAAATTCTACAATAACATCAACATTTAATACAACACCACCTCGTCGAAAGTTAGAAGTGAGTCTTGTAGTTGGAAAAAGTGGTATTGCACGTGTTGTGCAAAATGAATCGTTATCTACGGAATGTTCATTAGAAAATGACATAATATCAATTGAAACAAATAATCAATCAAATATGATGGATACATCAAATATACAACTTATGTCACCTATATCATCTATACCTAAATTCAATGACCCTAAATTGTCAATAAACAGATATCATGAACAATCATGGCGATCATCGGGAAATGATTGTTTAGCTTTTGTAACGAGTCGTCAAGGCTATGTAAGAGTTGAGCCTTTACATGGACGCTGGTCGCCACTTTTGTCGACACCAGAAATGGATTTTGTAAATTTTAACAAAAATACACGATGGGAGGGACCTGGATTATTAAGTCCAGGTAGTTTATGGGATAGTTCAGAAGAAGATGCAACAGATGACGAAGATATTATGGATGCACGTATTGCTATGAAACGATTAATCGAACGACGACGTGCAGTAGGTTTAGGTATGTTATTACCTTTCACTATTAATAAAAATGTAATATTATTTTTAATTCATATTAATTTATTTCAATAGGATTAGATGAATGTTTAGGTGGTGAAGTATGTAATACACCCTCATTTCGTGCGGGTAAACGTCAACGACGATTATGCTGTAAAGCATGTCATATGACATTTCGACAATTTTGGGTTTTATATGCCCATGAAAAAAAATGCAATGTTAAAGTATTTTATATTTTTAATAATATAAACGTTCAATTAATTAATGACAGCAAACACCATTTCTTTCATCCGATTACTTCGATGATACAATGGAAGATTGCATTCCATATTTTCATGAGGACATACGCTCCGAAAATAACATGTCATCACCTATTTTACCAGAGCAAATATCATTATCAAAACATTTTGAAAATCAAACACCCCGAAAAAATGTCATTGCGCCCTAAAAGTAAGGGAAACATATATGTAATTTTATTTTTTATTTTTTTTTTGAAAAAAGGCATTATGTTTTTTCACATATAAATATAACAGTTTCGAGTAAGATTTAGCATTTACATCTTATCATCATCAGTTTGTTTTCATATTTATGGATATTATTCTTCAGAAGCAAGTCTTTACAAAAAACAGTTTTCAATAATGTTTGTTATATAGACATATCCAAATCAACAATAACTTTCAGATCCTTTTCTCCAAACATTTAAGTCTATTTAATTACCATTTTTCTTCAGGACATGCTTTAAATTGTTCGTAATCACTCATTCGGAAGAACGACAATTCTGTTTCATGTTCTATACTTAGTTAACATGCCATATGCCGTACAGATTATAAACTACGAATTCCACATGTAGCTAATGTCATAATGGGATCAAGAATCCATTCATCATGATCAAGATTAATAACACGGTTCGATGTCTATAGAAAAATTAAAGTGTTATCGATCTATTTCATTTTATAAATATTACTTTTGTTTTATGTGCATAGGCATAAATTTTAAGTGTATCTATATTATAAACGATTGGGAAACTAAATAGCAGTTAAATATAACTGACCAAATGGATATGTCGCATATGTATTGAATTCTGAGCGAGTTTTTATTTCTTGTTTCTTAAATATAAATTACTTTATTTTTTCTATATTTTATACCTTTTTGAATACGTTGTTGTAACTCATAAACCGTTGTTTGCTCCAAATTTACTTCATGTAATATTAAATATTTAATGGTTCTATAAACAAATGATTTAATCAATCGGATTGTTATTGTTGCATTATTCATTTATAATATTTTATTTTTTATCTTATCAGAACTATTGATAAAATATATAATTAATCGATTAAGGTTAAAAATTAAGTTTTAATAACATTATAATATTTAATCATAAAATTAATAAAAATGACATTAAATGAAAAGAATCGACATAAAAAAAAGCCTAAACCCCTTATTATTGATTTAGTTGAAGATGAAATATATAATGAACCATCGGAAACATGTAATGTATCAACAACTAATAACAGCAATGATCATTCTCAGGGGAGATTTTCAGGAATCTGCTGCTCAATTTGTCTAGATTCTCCAACTGATTTAAGCGCTACACCTTGCGGTATAACATTTTTTCTTTAAATTATATTAACTAATACATTAAAGGTCATCTTTTTTGTTATTCATGTATTTTACAAGCAGTTTCTTGGACAGGAGCTACCTGTCCAGTTTGTAGACAACGTGTTTCAAAACAACGTATTTTACCGCTCGAGGTTATGCTTGCACCTCATGAACATTTAAAATCAACAAATATGAACTGTTTATTATGAATTAAATGATGAATTTATTCGAGCCAAACAACATACAAAAAAACCAACAGTTTGTGTTGGTTCGCAACGAACACAAGCAGCTGCGATGGCTTCTAACTTATGTTCTTCATAATCAGTCTGTGTTTCTTTAGATATTACACATAATGAAGCACATGATCGTCCAATACATGTATTAAAAGATCCACGAATGGGCCATGAAGGTAATGCAGGAACAACATGCCAATCACGTGCAAAAATGCTGCGTAGAACACGGATAATTACACCTTCATTCTCAGCGGTGTGAATAGAACATGTACTATATGTAATATATTGAACCGAAGGAAATGACATTGCATGCTGAATTAAACGCAATTGAAAAAATGAAAGACGACGAAGACGTCGACATAGTGAAAGATCAGGCGATGTATTAGATAAAGTTATTTGAGAAGAATCATTTAATAGAGTCTCTGATTTAATCTCTAGCATTTTAAATCGATCATCATGATCATAGCAACCAGACCCTGAACAGCTTGGGTCTAATAAGATATGAGTGACATTCTTAAAGGCTGGGTCATCAACATTAATCTTAGTGAAATCAGAGTGAACAGCTGTGACCACTTAAAAAAATTAATCTATTGAAAATAAATTAAAATTATACATAATGAAGCGCCTGCTTTATCAAGCATAGTTTTTAGCACAGAAAATCGTTGTTTATCACGTTCAAAAGCCCAGATATGTCCTGATCCTTTCATCAAAGCGGCCAAATGAGTCGTTTTATTACCAGGTGCAGCACATGCATCAATCACATGACTATTTGGTGGTGGTGATAAAGCCAAGGCTGGAAGACATGATGCTTTATCTTGCAAAATGAGTGATCCGTCAAAATACGCGGGATGCTGAGTGATTTGTACAGATGAATGAAAAGCAAGTAGATCAGGTACATCCGAATCAAGCCCATATGTATTATATGATAACGAATCAATAGGAGCAAGTGAAAGATGAGAGAATCTTGAAAGTACTGTTTGAATATCTGTTTTAAGAGTATTAACACGTGCCCATCGAGGATGTTGAACTAGGTTAAATAAATCAGAATAAATGAAAAAAATAAGTAACAAACTATTTGTTTTATCAGAATCAAGTAAAGTGATGCCCTTTTTAAGTTTTATTCGAACAAATTCTGCATGAAGACGAGTTTTATGTTTTAATACTGCTTTTCGAGCAAATCCATGACATGGTAATAAACCTCGTTTAGACCATAATAAATCATGAATCAATAATAAAGCAAGTGTATGTGGGATCTAGTCATTAATTAAACAGACAATTAAGTAATTAAAATATTATGTTTTCAAAAAAAAAAAAACACCTTTTCAGCTTTTTCAAATCCTGATTTTTCAATAATTTCTTCAAGTATTAATTTATCTAAAATTATTTATATTAAAATAAATATTTAATCAATCAATCAATCATTTACGTTTTAATGTTTCAAAAATAAGTGCGCAAAGCCGTTTTGAATCAGAATGAGCTGCTGCTAATGAATGAATTGAGCCTTTTTTAGCCTGAACATCTTCAAGAATTTGTGCTGCTCGTTGATAAACACTCATCACTAAACAGAAGACATCATGACAACTAAATATATTAAAAAATAATCTTTTATATAAGAGATGAGGAGACTGAAAGAGAAAAAAATTTAAACTAATAAAAATAAATTAAATTAATAAATTAAAAATACTTTATAAACAATAAGAAATTAATATATATATTATTATAAATATAACGACGAGTATGAATAATAATTATTTTTTGAAAAAATATTAACCCATTTCAAAAATTAATGACATTAAATATCTAATTATAAAATAATTTATCAATTATGCAATGATGTCTTATCAATAATTAACTAATAAGAACTTCTCATTTCGTAACTCCACAAGTCTTATTATAGAAGATTCTCAAACGGTTAATTAAAATATCGTTTAGTTTATTAAATTTAGTATAAAAATAAATAACAAAATATAATTAATATAGATTTTATTAAATTAAATAAGGTTAAATTAAGACTAATAAAAATTGTAATAAAATTATTACCTAACAAAATTATTACCTAACAAAATTATTTCATGTCATTAAATATATGTAAGATTTTTTTTTTTGATAACAAAATAAGATCGTTTATTTTCTAACTTTATCGTATTTTAATATAAAAATAGTGTCATTTAATTAATTAATGAAACATTTTATATCAACTAAATTTAGTTGATTAATATTTAATAATATTCACAACGAGGATATTGCTGGTTTTTACCAAAACGTCCAAATTCTATCATAAAAAATATAATCAACTTAAAAACCATTGCTTCAAAAAATGAATAGATAACCCCAATTAAATTACCACCAAACCCTCGTTGGTTTATTTCAAGGTTTCCTTGATTGAATGGATACTTTTCATTCAACTAACGTTGATACTAATAAATGGATTTCTTTATATCATCATTGGCCTACTTCTACTTATACAATTTCTTCATTACATGATTCTGATATCAAATGGTCAATTCATCCTTCATCTTCTTCCTCCACTTCTACCTCTTCGACTTATCCAATTGATCCAAGTCACGTGACACACGACGCTTATACTTATACTACTTGGGTTTCCTCTAATCTTCCTATATCTAATATATATGGATATTCAACAACATTACAAGGCACATTGTCAGGTACATTAGGATTTCAAAATGGATTAATAAATGGATTTAATGGAACAACATCTATAACACCTAATTCAATTTCAGAATGGACAAAAATAGGAAGAAAAGATAAAACCAATCATCATAATAGTGTAAATAGTGGACCTATTCCAGCAAATCCATTACGTATATATAAAGATGAAAATGGGGTAGATTGGATTAGTTTTGCATATAGTAGAGAACGTATTCGTACAGAATATACGATACGAGGAGATGTAGAAACAATTGATCTTGATACGCTTTCAGAAGAATTTAAACAACAAAATTGTGTAATTATAATTTAAAAAAGAATAATTTATAAAAAGGATATATATATAATTTATTTTAGATTTATCCACGTGCACGAGTTCCACCAGAACAATATACTGGTACACGACATAGATATGAAACTGAATGTAATTCTATTGGATGGGCATTAGCGACTTTAAATCCTTGTTTACGTAATAAACGGGGATTGATTCAACGAGCGGTTGATTCATGGAGAAATAAAGAACCGAGTTTACGTAGTCGACGTATTCGTCGAATGGTTGCTTTAAATGATTTACATTGTACACATGATAAAGATCCTACACGTGAAAATATGATAGCCTTAAGCGTAATTGATCCTTCATCTAATGTATCTCCTTTACCTCCACAATTTCGACAACTTGCATCAACTGTTGCTTGTAATACTGAATTAGATACCACTCATTCTACATCACATGATATAACAAAAAAAATAGGAAAATCAAATGATGTTTCATTTAAAAAACCTAAATATATTCTTTTAGATGATATAAAAAGAGGAACTCGTGTACGAGTACGTGTTAATTTAGATGAAGTCGATTTAGAAGAAATTCCTGATGCATTTCGACGAGATCATTGTGTATTCCCACATCGTTTTATTTCTATTCATGCATCATATAAAGAACGAGAAATGGAACATGAATTACAAACAGAAGAAGCAAAAAAAGAACAAATGATTAATGAAATTGGATGGAAACTCGCATGGCTTAATATGCGATTATTTGCAAATAGGCCTAGTTTCTTACAACGTGCTGTTGAAGCATATAGAAATAAAATTGAAATAATGTTATGTGAAGAAAAATGGGGAATACGTAAAGGACGCAAAACATGGTTTAATAAAGCAGAATATGGAAAAGAATTATCTATACAAAAATGATAAAGATATACTTATCATCTAAATTTGAAAATTTAATAATAATGTTTGTTTTATAGAAACATCATACTATTCAACATTATTTATTAAACGCAGATATAAATAATTCAAATTATTACGAATCATATTTAATTTTTGTTTTATAACATGTCATCCTCTTATGCTTAAGCAAAACATGATTTCACAATAACTCATTTATCATATATGTATGTGTGTAGAAAAAAAACGATTTCATATCTTTCTTATATTATTTAAAAAGCCTATACACTAATTGGTCTATATAAAACCGTTGTGACATACTTAATTAATTAGATGTATATTCCCATAATATTATATTCTTTCTTACTTTATTCCGGAATCGGGTAGTTACACTAACAGCAAGAACACCATTTCGAATTGAACTTGCCGCTAAATGATTCAAAACTACATGGTTCGGGTTAGGTAAGATACTTTGATCATCTTTCATTGTCGAATTAGAGTTTAAAATAACTTTTCCCAAATGAGGAGGAAGAGAAGGTGGTACATATGATTCTGGAAGTATACGATGAACTCCGTTTTCTACAGCTGTCTGAAGAAAAGCTGGAATTTCATTCGTATATATTTCAGATGTTTTATTAGTCCAATGCTCTATAAAATATATAAAAAAACATATATTTCAAAAATAATATACCTGTTAAGGATGACTGTTTATCATTCTGAAACGCGGGTGATAATAATGCTTCATTAACCTCTATGTAATTAAAAAGATTTCCAGACGAATCAGTAGCAATTGCCAACTCATCCGAACATTTCCATTCATTATCAACAAAAAATTTAAATCTATGTGTTCCTTTCGGGAGATTAATCAATACTGCAAAATCGTTCATACTAATAATATTTAAAATAATTTATAATCAATATTTACCATTTTACCTCTTGTTTAATGGTATTTTTTTCCCCCACCCCGTAAATGTACCTGTTACATATACATTTTGATTATCACCTTTCCAACGCAAAAAAACTGGAACCATTTTTTCTGGTATATTTTTAAATATAAAGATATTGATAAAATCGGTTAAAATAACCTTTATCATATTGTTTATTATTAATCCCAGTATTTTCATTAGTATCATCATAATTAGGAAAAATCATAGAAAAATTTTGAGGAGAATGATCCTTATTTCCTACGAAATCATCTGAATAATCAAAAAAAGAATATGATTGATTATTTCTAAAATTGATTTTATCTATATTTTCTAATAAATGACTATCAAGAGGTTCTCTTTCTGTTTCAGAATTAATACTAGATGAATCATCTTCTGCATCAAAATTTTTGTTTTCTTGGAGATTTATCTCCTCTTTAATCATATCTTCTCTAAAATTTTGATTTTTATCATCTGAATTATGTGATCTAGAATTTTTTTCTAATTTATAATATAATTAAAATATTTTTCATAAAAAAAAAAGAAAAATCCCAACCATATTCTAAATTTTCCTGAGAATATGAGTTTCCCATTGTTTTATCTTTTTTTTTTCTATCAAATAATACAAAAATAAAGCCCTTTTTTGTTATCTTAAAAGTTAAAATTCATCTGTCAAGATTTCTAAATGATCGATCTTACAAATATATTTTAATAAGTTATTACTATAAAGTACTAGAAAAACAATAAAAAAAAGAAAATACAGTAATTTGATTGAAACTTTGTAGTTTAGTTTAACTTCATAATTCTTATATTTTTTTGAACTTCAAATATTATTTATTGATATGATTAAATACTCTGATTAATATAAAATATATAACATAAATCATAAAAAATAGTTAATTATATTAATTAAATATAAATTTACAAATTTCTTTGTAATTAAGATAATGCCACTTAAATTTTATTATTAAATATCCATATTTTTCTCAAATGTTTCTCAAATCAATTGATATAAAATCATTTAAAATTAACCTCTATTATGAAAAATAGAGAATTCTTATTTTAAATAAACATAAAATCATTTTTCTAAAACAAAAATTTAAAAAAAATACAAAATATCTACAGTAAAAAATAAAACGAAATATTAAATTCATTAATAATGATAAAAAATATCATTTAATTAATAAAAATCAACATCTAATCTTTATGAAAAACACCTAATATTTTCTTAAATAAATATCAATATATTATTAAAAATACCAATCTGCATAAAACAATATCATAATGCATAATTTTATGCTTTTTGTCCTGATTCATCTAATTAACTTGTTAACATACTGTTTACTCATTTAAAAAACAAATATATTATGTCATATAAAATAACAAATAACATATGCAGCTATTTAGCATATACTTTATTTCATTGGAAAAGCCATAAAGGTGTTTTTAAAACAAATACTATTTACTGTCAAAGTCATTAGTTTTTACTTATTCTATACATCTATTTATATGAATTTAGAAATAGAAAACAATAAAAATAAGGATCAAGTGAATCAATTGCGCAAACCCCACAAAACAGATCATTCTCCGCTCAAAGAGCTTGGTACAGGTTGTCTCATTGGATTTCTATTTGGACTTTTGGCAAAACGTCTTGGAAAAATAACACTAATTCTATTTTTTTGCACATATATTCTTTCAAAGGTTTGTTATAATCCCATAACCCGCTATTAACTTACTATTATTGAAGGCAAGATTTTTTTATCACTTAATAAAACCTTGGAATATACTTTTATACTTTTCTGAAAAAATTTGGTTAAAAAAAACGAAAAACACAAAAGAAATTATTAATAGCTTCCTATTAAAAAATATAATTTTCAAAGTAAGAGCTTATATGTTTATGTTCGATACTAATAATGCATAGTCATCTTTTATTGCTACATTCGGATTCAGTTTTTTATATTCATAAATTCAATCCATCCTATAAGATTTTTATGTATAAAATTCTCACATACGTCTTGTAGTTCCAAAGCCTGTTGATGTTCTCATTGTATATGAAGATGTATTACTTGCCATATTTCTATAATCGTCTCTATATTCATCCCCCCAAAATTCACGACGATAAAACAATCCATTTGGATGTATATCGCGCTCCCTTGATCTACGCATTATATAACTTAGAGCAGCTCCTCCTAAAAGACCACTCCAAAATCCGGGTGTCCATATAGATCTGGATGCATAAGTTTTACCATAAGGTGACCCTGAATAGGGTGGTGGCGGCCCTCCCGGGCGATTGCCACCATCTCCTCCAAACCAATTTCCTGGATTCCTGTTATTTAATGTTTATTTTCATAATTTATATTCATTATATAAATTTACCAATTTTGTAAGAGTGTTCTACCCTTTTTAAAAAGTAGATAAATAATATAAACAGCAGAAAATACAAATACAGCACGATAAATAGCGATAGACCATGCAGTCATATTATCTTCCCGAATAAAGAATGAAAAATTAGATTTTTTATGATACAATTTTCCTTTTTCTGTCAAGTGAAGAGTATATTCCAGAAAACAACTCCCTTTAAGCACATATTTATCATAAGGACCGCTATATCCCTAAAAACAATATTAAAACAAAATGTTTAATAGAAAATTAACATCTACTTCACAAACAACATCTGTTCTTCCAAGTTTATAAAATGATGGTAAAAGAGACTAATATTTCTTAAAAAAGAACAAATATTATAAGAAACTATAAACTTACGGAACAACTCCATTGAATATCCTCTGGATCATATTCACTCCCCATATTTTTACATTGTATTACACTCGGTTCATATAAACCCTTTCCATAATATTAAATTACTTATTTTTTTAAAGAAAAAAAACCTTTGCATCACCTCCTACACATACTATTTGAGGAGAAGGTGTTAATCTTTCAGATTTAGTATATTCCCCCTATATTTTGTTTATTTAGATATAATTTAGATATAATTTATATAAATACCTTATAAAAAGTAAGTACTTGAATTTTAGAGAGTAATATTTTATCATATAACTGAAAACTATATGAAATAGCAAAGAACAGTAAAATTAAAACATTTTTAAACATATTTTTTGTATAATTATTCAAGCGTTAATAATTACAAATCGAATATTTGAAATTTTTTTTAAAGTTGAAAAATATTAAAACTTCCAAACAAAAAAATATATCTAAACTATACGGAATGCATTGCTAAACAATAATCATGTAAAACTTAACCCAGAAATAGATAAATTCCTAACTCTTTGAAGTACATCATCGATTTTTTGATCCAACTCCCCATTACTATATTGATTTCGCACTTGTGATGAAAAATATTGCTGCACTTTTGACATCCGATCATATCTGTTTCAATCTAAGATCTCTACATTTAATGTATTTCATTATACCCATCATAACAAAACTGAAATTGTATTTTCACTAACGCTTCAAACGACGCATCCAAATATGGAACCCGTAAATCAATAAACTGAGGCAATTCATCA
The DNA here is from genome assembly GCA_017311265.1 of Pneumocystis canis. Lineage (NCBI taxonomy): Eukaryota > Fungi > Ascomycota > Pneumocystomycetes > Pneumocystales > Pneumocystaceae > Pneumocystis > Pneumocystis canis. Next base: position 375,503 of record JABTEF010000023.1, on the reverse strand, counting down.
AGAAGTTGCGTATTTAACGTTATATAGGTATCTTTTGCCATAGATGCCTCTTTTTCTACCTTTACTCCTATTCATAATCTTTCCCATATAACAATTATACTTACCATTGGCAATTTCTTAATATCATCTGACGGTTTATCTGTTAAACGTTTAACTTTTGCACGCATTGCATCATAATCAATTAATTTATGATTTCTCTTTGTGATTGCTGCATTTATCTCCGGAAAATATGTACAAAATTTAGAAATTGGATCTAAAACTGTCATCCGGTAAATTTCATCCTTTTCATATTGATTATTTGATTATTTAATAAACCAAAAATACACACCAACTCTTTCATCGTTCGAACATCTAAATCCTCAACTGCGTGCATGTAATGTTTACTTGCACGATCTTTATGATGCGTATCTGGATAAAACTCATCCATTGCTTGTGCAATTCGCACTTGAGATGCAGACATTACTATACATTATGATTAACGCATTAAAGGACCAACATAGCCTTCCTCACATCGAAGTGAATCTAAATAATTCTTTGCTTCACGTTGTAATCGTAATACAGCTTGTTCTAATCTAAAAAAAACAAATCAATCTATATTTTATATTTTCATTTATTTTACGTGCGAAAGCGTCGTTCTTCAGTATCAAAATCACGATCAATAGTCTATTTATGTCATTCTAATGCTTTATCCCTTAAAAAATTTTACCTTTTCTACTTGTCCAGCCTTGATCATCACCTACAAACAACATTGTTAAAAATACTATCAAACACCACAAAAACATAAAAACACAAAAAAAAAACAACATTCATTCATAAATATTAATAAAATATTATATATAAACACATTTTAGCATAAAATAAAAGCTTATTTCTCCTTTTTTTTTCTTACATGTGTACCTGCCCGATTAACAGCTTTCTTAAAACCCGTCCTTAAAAAGTAATTAAAAACAATTAACTTCTTAAGAAAACTAAGACTGACCAACTCATTTCCTAAGTTTCTTAATCAAATATTAACAATTAAAAATTGTTAATATAAATACTTAAGTTACGTAATCGTTAACTCCAGAATTTTAACTAAAGATTAAAGAAAAAAAATACAAAAAATAGAAATTAAATAATAAAACAAACAAACAATATAACCCTTAAGAACGTTATATTTATGTTTTAATATATGTTTATCATTAAAAAAAGTGTATAAAAATGTTAAATAATAAACATAAAAAATGTATCAAAATGCAGATAAACAGAATGCTATTAATGATAATTGATACAAAATATTTATTTAAAACCCTATAATAAAAATAAAGATCATTAAAATAGTAAAAAAAAGGACTTACCGATTTCTCCAGCCTTGCAGACCAAAATTTCCCGCCCCCATTGTGAAAGAAGGACATGTTTGGCTGAAATACGACGTTCAGGCAAAGGATCAAGAATGGAGTAAATGACATTTCTGCAACACGACTATATATTATATATAAGAAATGAAAAAAATGGATAAAAATAATTATACCCCCTGTAGAGATTCAATAGGCTCGTAACCCGCCTTGTTCTTTCTTTCTTGAAGATATTTATTATAAAAATCATCCTCATCTTGTTTAGCTACACGCCATAAATGACGTCCTGTACGCATCGCCATATAAATCACACCAGTTGCCCATACATCCACAGCACGTGGATCAAATTCCTTATCTATATACTCCTCCGGAGCAATATACGGAACAGACCCACAAAGTCCACAGGTTAGATGTGCTTTTTTCTCCCATGCCATTCTAAAACATTCTCCATTTCCAAAGTCAGTAATTTTAAGAGCACCATTATGCGTTAAAAGAAGATTTTCTGGCTTTAAATCCCTTTCATACATTCATATACAAAATAAAAATATTAAAATATATATATACCTATGCGCAACCCCCATTTCATGCATATACTCTACGCCCCTCATTAACTGTTTAAAATAACAATCCGCTTCTACCATATCAAGTTTTCCTGATGCAAGAATTAAAGAATATAAATCACCACCTGCACAAAATTCCATAACTTCACAATAACCACCTTTAGAATCCTGCACAAGATCAAGAGTATGAATCACATTTGGATGTCGTAAAGCAGATGAAATGCAAAATTCAGATGTTAAACGTTTAGTATACCTTTTTCTCGATTCTGCAGGTCGTCGACGAAACTCCTTAACAGCATAAAACTGTTCAGAACGCGCATTTCCAGGATCTGTTTTATGAGAAACACGCACTACACCATATGCACCTAATCTATTTAATATATTTTCTTCCAAGATAAAAATTCACAAAAAAACACACCTTTCCCTATTACCTCATGACATTTTCCATATCTTTCAACTAAACTAGCATTCCCATTTATAAACACTTTTTCTTTTTTAGGAGAATTTAATTTTTCTAATTTCATTTTATCCATGCAATTATTAATAAGACTTAAGTTATTTGTTGAAACAACATCATTCATAACACACGCATGTCCCTCCTTCTTAAAACCTACTCCAAGAAAATCACGCAATAATGAACGAAGCTTCTCTTCACGTCGAGCTTTTCGAAGTGTATGAAAATGAGTACCATCAGTGAAAAGAACGAAGCGATTTGAAACATTCCGACTAATCTGATCACTATTCACTTTTATTGAACAATGACATTCATTTCTATTCATGCCGGGAGTTTTTGATAGCACATATACTTTATCATTTGTTTTACCATTTACTTGAGTCTTATCCTGCTTTTTTGTCTTTTGAACATCTGATTCCTTTTCAAAAGGCATCAACATACGATGAAATTTTAACATAACTTTCTTAGACTGAGTAGATACAAATGATGATGATGTATGTGTTTGATCATGTACCTTATCCAAATCAATATGATTATCAAAATCCTTGACTCCATTCGATTCATTTTTGTTTTCTAATACATTCACATCTCTGCAAAGACACTTATAATTATCCTGAGTCCTTGTTTTATCATCATTTTTTTCATTATTATTATCTGAAAAAACTAACGTCTCAACATGCGTTGAAAACACACTAGATAACGACGATGGCATCCAACCAACAATAGGCGCTTCATTAACACATGAAAATGATAAATCCTGCGTCTCTATAGACCCACATATCTCTTCTTGTCCCTTGTTTGTCAGATCAAACCTCATGTTCTAACTAAAAAAAAACTAAAAATATCAATTTATTAATATTATTATCAAGATACTCACTATAAACTACTTCTTAACAAAAACACGTTATTTAAGCTTTACTTTGCATCTTTAGGCTGCTCTGGCAGAGCGCCAAGATTTTAATAACAAAAAAATGTCATTTAATAAGTGAGATGTTAGGTCGATAACAGTAATTATAAGAATTTGAGAGCAAAAAAACAAACTCAAACCTAATTAAAAGATAATATTAATTTTAATATGAATGCAATGATATTAATAAAACAAACCATATAAAAGAATACTGTTGTTTAATAAAATTTTTTTGAAAATCTATAAAATGAGGACAATAAAGAATAATTTGGTAATAATGAATACAGAACCATACACGAAAAGTATATATTGAAACATACAAATCATAGTTATTCAATAATTTTTATCTAGATTCATTATTTCATTAAGAATTATCCAGTTGCCTTATTAACAGCTTTTTTAATCATACAAATCGCTGTATCAAGATCATTATTTGTAATCTCTTCAATGACACCCATCGTATTTTCTTCATATGACAACATTGGATCTTGTCCATTGAGTGTCACCCAATCATGTTGCTTTAAAATGAATTAAAAAAATACATTTAAATTAAAAACTAACCCGTAAATCATGCATTTTAATCCTTTTTTCAGGATCCTTTTCAAGAATTTTCTCAAATAAATCTTTCAACTGTAATGAAGCATAATCTGGAACCATTGCTCTAAATTCATAAACATTTATATCAATAAAAAATGAACTAATTACTTTTGAGTTTTAATTATATTATACAATTTTGTAATATCTGATTCCTTAAAAGGAAGGCAACCAAATACTAAACACCACAAAGTAACCCCCATAGACCAAATATCGGCAGCTTTACATGAAACAACATGTTCAAAAGAACATAATTCCTAATATATTAAATCAGTTATCAAAGATGAAAAAAATCAAACACTTACAGGAGCCATAAATGCAGGCGTCCCCTTAATTTTGTAAATTGCATCGTTATCTTTTGTAAATATTTTTGAAATACCAAAATCTGCAATTTTTAATAATCCATCTTTAGAAAGTAACAAATTTTCCGGCTTAATATCACAGTGACATATTCCATGGGCATGAACTAACACGTAAACAGTGAATTAACAATAAATACAGAACAAACATATAAATAATACATACGATATTCAATACCTAATATCAAATCGCGAAACCATTTACGACACTCGGTTTCAGTATATGGTTTAACTACTTTATTTAAACCCATATCCATAACAACTCCTTTTTCGCACATTTCCAATACTTGACTTGCTATGAACAAACAAACATTGATATAAAATCTTTCTTACCCATGTATAAAGAATCTTCATGAGGATCATCTAACACTTCAATCATAGAAACTATGTTTTTATGGTTTATCTTCTTCATAATAGTAATTTCTTTTCGAATAAAAGAAAGTGGATTATCACTTTGCATAGTATGATTATTTGAATATCGATAAAATGGACCATCATTAGACATAAATGAATCTGATAAAAGGTTGAACTGATGAAAACGTGGAATCTCATGGGATTTTCGTAATTGAACTTTAGAAAAATTTTTAATGGCCTATTATTTAATTAATTTATAGACAAAAACAAGTTCATGATTGTTGCACATATTCTTTACCCGTCAATGTATCAATACATCTATTAACAGTGCCAAAGGATCCTCTCCCAATTTGCTGCTTGATAAGGTACTGATTGAGCATTTTACATCCATCATTATCTTCTATCGTAACAGCGTCCAAGGTTTCCTAAGACATTATTTTTCTTATATTATTTTATCAAAAACCAACTCTAAATGACGATTTAATTGGAGAAATAGTATCAGTATCTTCATTCTTAGATAGATGAATATTAGAAAGTTCAAGAAAAGGCAATTCCTGACTATTTTCCTTTATTATTTGTTGTAAACAAACATGTGATAATTTTTTGGTTAATTTTAACTGTTTTTCAACCATTTTTCATGCAAAAAAAATTATACCCTATTTTTTTTCAATAAAGATTAATAATAATTCATTAAAATCATACAAAATCGTCTTTTTACTCCCTTTTAATACATTTTTTATTTTTATTCATTTATATGACGTTGATTTTAACGATCTTTCCTGCCATATCTAACGTTCATCAAATGACTATTTATAAATTATTCATCTTTAATCGTTCTTGTAAAGCATAATTTTAATTATTTTTACTACTTATTGTTCTAGGCAAATGTATTTATAGAAAAGTATGGAATCATCAACGATTAATTGATTCTGAAAATGCGGATGCATCTTTACTACATCATCGACGAGATATATTAAGTCCAGAAGATGACGCAAAACTTGTATTTGGGGTTCTTCATTCATTAAGACGTATTAGTAGAAAACTTGCAGGACCGTAAGAGTTAAGACGCATATATAAAGTGAAAATGAACAAATCATAGAGATAAATCATTTATTTCATATCGTACAGCTGAATATAAATTACATCATTATGAAACAGCAAGCGGATTACGTTTTGTCTTATTAACGGATCCTCAATGTAATAATTTATTACACGTTTTACATCAAATTTTTGTTAGTCTTTATGTTGAATATGTTGTTAAAAATCCACTTGGTAATCCTGATTGTCCTAAAGACGATGTTAATGTTGAACTTTTCGAACTTACTCTTGATCAATTCATTCGATCTCTTAAGTAATTATTTCTAATGCATTTAATAACATTAATTTTATCTTTTTTATAGTGAATTTTAATTTTTTTTACAAAACGCATAGATGACGCATAGATGACGCATAGATGACGCATATATCAATACAATTATTTATTTATACATCATTTATATGTCATGAGTATATTTGAAATGGAATTATATGATAATTATTTAATAATTTATATTTAGGAGTACAAAAATTTATAAAATTTTATCATACGATCCATCATCATCATCTATCATAAAAAATTACACGGTGCACATTTCGTGCATTTCATATATTTCGTGGTATCTTAAATTCGATATCAAAATTCTTTTCTTTCGATAATGATTACTCGATATCGTCCGAATATTCTTGTTTGCGGTACACCCGGAACGGGTAAAACAACCCATGCTCAACAATTATGTAAACAACATGATCTTGTTCATTTGTCTATAGGCGATATTGTTCAAGAAAATGAATGTCATTATGGCAAAGATATATATTGGGATGCGTATATTATTAATGAAACAAAAGTGTCAATTATAATTTTAAATTATACATTTTAATAATTTTTATATTTTAGCTTTTAAAACGACTTAAGACGGATATATTGCGCGGAGGAGTTGTAATTGATTGGCATACATGTAATCTTTTTCCTAAACATTGGATAGACTTAGTTGTTGTGCTACGTACACAACATACATTATTATGGGACCGATTGGTTAAAAGGTTATATTATTTGATACAAATTTTGCCAAAAAATAATAGTTACACAGACAATATACACTTAAAAAAATACAGGAAAATAATGAAGCAGAAATTATGCAAGTTGTATTAGATGAAGCAATAACATCTTTTGGATCAGATCGTGTTATGGAATTAACAAGCGATTTGTGGATGCACGTGGATAATAATGTAGCACAAATCAGTACATGGATTCAAGAATGGGAATCCTCTAATAAGTCAAAAAACGTTGATAACCGTTAATATTTTACACTTTATTTATTGTTGACATCAACACATCCTAATGGCAATTTTTCTTTATTCTTGCTTACTGTGTCTCAAGAATGATAAAAATTTTGTCAACGCTTTTACACGATGACTCAATACATTTTTCAACGAGTAATCCATTTCGGCGTATCTAAAATATTATTATCTAAAATCAATACCATGTATATCTTACGTTTGATGACTGTCAATCGGCTATTATTATACAAACAATATATATTAGATGTATCTTAATCATACACGTTCCCAGTATTACCTGAAAAATAGCATCCCTATAACCAGTCAATCAAATTAGAGCTAATGCCCAACACACCATCCAAACTCAGACTTAGTAGAACCACGAGCAGGTACAATAGTTCCCTACATATAAATGAATACGGTTTATTTCAATTTTCAATTATACATATGTTTTTCCTTCGAAAACATGAACATCCTGTCCAGGTCCTTCGGAATATGCAAATACAGAAAATGCTTCTGCCGTTTTGTCTGAAAAAGGTTCTAAAATGCGCACAAGTCCTTATTCGTTAATATATATTGACTCGTCACTTAACGCGTAATACATACCATCTAATCCGAGACTGGACAAAAACCATTTGCTATATTACTTAAAATATGAATATAATTACTCTTTATTCCTACATATATGGTCCGGGAAGTCCATTCAGTGCTGTAAAAAAAAGACTAGTATCCTCAACAATCACTGGTTCTTTAATCTTAATATATCAAAATAATTCAATATTTTTTTCTTAAAAATATACAATATCTGCTGCTCGCATACACTTATCTATTACTATTTCATGTGGTTTTCCTTGTATTTCTGGCACTTTAACTCATTAGGGTGTTTTTATATACTTGATAAAAATATACAGTCTAAAGCGACACATGTTATATTAAACATTGTTCCAAAAAAATCATTAATTTCTTGAGCTTTTTTTGTATTTCCAGTAACAAGAACTATATAAATCAAACATTTTATTATAAATTTTTATATGTTTTTTTACCTATTTTTTTCATTTTTTTCTAACAATAAAAACAATCTAATAAATAACAAAAAGAAACAAAATATCCAACTACTTAAATAATAAAACCAAATGAATCTCTTATATATATTAATCAAAAAATATTTTTCATCTATATATACAAGATATTAATTTAAACTTTTAAGAGAGAACTAGTGAATGAATTAAAAAAATAAATGATTTATATATAAATAGAACATGTTTATCCATCTCTGCTATACATTGATTTAATATTAGCCTCTAAAACACAAAATTTATATATCTATAAAGATACATATTTAAATATTTTTTAAAGACGTACTATTTCTAGGCAAACTTCTAGTAAAAGGAAGAAATTTCTTTCCACCGATATAATTTTGTAAAGGTTCAGGAATATTAATGCCCTATAGAATATCAACTATTAAAAAAATGAAATAATAAATAACAAACATCAGGTGTTTGATAATTTTCTAATATACAACATAAAGCTCTAGTTACTGCACATAAAGTAGCATTTAGACAATGAACATACTTCTTTTCCTTATCTCCTGAACGTTTAATACCACAGCGAATTTCAAGATTTCTGGATTGATAATCTGTACAGTTCGAACAACTTACTAATTCCTTGTACTCTTCTTGATATGGAAACCATGCTTCTAAATCATATTTTTTTGATGCAGCATTATTTAGAGCGCCTGAAACAATAGAAACAATTCGATAAGGAATACTAAGAGATTTGTAAAATTCCTCAGAAATATTAATCATTTCTTCAAATTCAGTCCAGGAAGATTCTGGTGAAGTAATTAAAAATTGCTCAACCTACAAATTATCAATCAGTATGATATTAAAAGATAAAAACAAAAAACCTTATCAAACTGATGAACCCTGAATATCCCCCAGGTATCTTTTCCATGTGCACCTGCTTCTCTTCGATAACAGGAACTAAGTCCAGCATATCTTGAAAAATAAATACTCATATATTACCCCCATTAGTTACTTACTTAATTGGAAGTTGCTCGTTAGGTGATTCAAACCATTCACCAGCATGAAAAGCAGAAATAGGCTGTTCAGATGTTGCAATAAGATATTTTTCGTCATCGCCATCTATTACCTAAAGAAATAAATAAAATCTAACATAAAAGTAATACTCACTTTATAAAGTTGATCATCAAAATCAGTTAATTCTGCAGTTTTACTCATCATGTCTTTATTCATCATATGTGGCGTTTGTAAAACAATATAACCTTTTTCTATAAGAAAATTCAGAGAATAATTAATCAACGCTTGACTAAGAAGAACTCCACAGCCTTTTAGAAAATATCCCCGGTGTCCTACCACCTTAACACCTCTTTCAGGATCGTAACCGTCCAATCTCAATAAAACTTCATGATACGATAAGCAATCTTTTTTTTCGAGTACACATTCTGGCGCCCATGTACGAATCACCTCATTATCATTCTTATATACATTCCATCATGAACGAAAACTGTGAATAAAGATTTACCTCATTTTTACTTACTGGAACTGAATCGTGAACGATATTACCAACAGTTTTTAATGCTTGCTTTAATACTCGTTCTTTTTCAGCTTCCGACACTTCAGCTTCTTTTCGTCTAACTTGTAATTCTTGTTTTTTAACTAATAATGGAAGAACATCTTCTTTTGACTGAAAAATTAATATAGTTTTTAATTTTCACAAAAAAACCTTAATTTTAGCAGAAATTTCTTTTTGAAGTACATTCATTTCTCTATTTAATGAATCAAGAACAAATCTCTCTATTAAAAAGTATAAAATTGAGTTCTTTTCTTCCAAAAAAAAAGAATCTAAACCTGCTGTCCATGATTTATATAAAATAAAAATCTTATCAACAATTTCCTCTGAAGAACCCCGTTTTTTTTGGGATTCTTTAATAAGTTCTAAATTTCCTCCCTTTTCAGAGACAAATAGGTGAATATCAAGCATAATTATTAGTAAATTGACGAATTTTATTTTACTGCTTATCTTAGTTGTTCACTTTATCGTGGTTGTCATAGCAGAAATCTAAGATCTTCCAACCTCCCTTTAACCAAATATAAAATGAAAACATCAAATGGTCTTCATTTTCACCCGCCATCTAAAGTAAATATATAGATTTATGTTATTAAACTTATATTAAAAGATTCATACTGTACTTTCACAATTACTTGGAGCTTCTATGTGGTTTTTCATACTTTATAGAATTAAACAAGATGGAGCAATAGCTTTTGTAAAATTCAATTTAAATTATATTTTCATTATTTCTTATAATATTTTAGGGAATTAAACATCCTTGGAAGGTATAAATCTCTTTTTAATTAAATTTTAATTTAAATTTTTATAAGGATCATGAATCAGATAAAAAATAATGAAAAATCATATAATTCATTTAACTCAAAACGCAAAAAAATACATAGATTCATTAAAAATTTATATTTTTCATTATATGATGTAAAAAATATGTTATTCGTTTTTTTCAATTTAAAAAAATATCAATTTTATTACTTTTTTACATTTAACACTTGTTCACTATGATTGATTTAACAATTAGAAAAATGACAAAAAAGTATATATATTTCGGGTTATTATCTGGTATTTTATGGATTCAATATACAATATAAGATTTAAATTATATTTATTAAACACAAAAAAATTAATATTTATAAATTAATAATTTAGATTAATAATACTTATTGATTTAACAAAATTTCTAAAGATCAACTTTTTTTTTCAAAAAAAATATGAAATTTTATTTTCTGTTTAAGGTAAAACGTTCTATAATCTATAATTATTCTAATGATAAGAATATATATCTATATAGATTAATAAATCTTGATTATCAATTTTCGATAAGAAAAATCAATTTAAAAAAAAATGTTTAATCTTTTAAAATTAAAGTAATAATCATACAGATCTATTTATTTACTAAATTTAGAATTCTAATATTATCTTTTTATTAAAATTATACTGGTTTTATTATTTAAATTATTGGAACTTAGTATTTTTTAATTTTCTTTATATCTGAATAATCTTGAATTTTTAATCTTAAAAAATATTAAATCAACATTTTTATCATCAAAAGGATTTACTTACTTTATATATGTCCAAACGGAATGATTTAAAATTGTTTGATAATATTAATATTTCTAAAAATATTATTACTAAACAAATTGCTAATGTGGAATCATTTTCTGAAGAAAAAATTAATTATTTAATTGAAGAAGCACAAAGAGATCTTGAAGATCTATCAAAGAAACAAGATTATTCAGAAACAATAAATGATAATAAAAATATTCAATATAGGTGAAGAGACTCAATTGTATCAAATTGATTTTAACAGAAAAACAGCCTTTCTGCATGGAAGAATTATCATATTGATCCTATATACATATCAAAAATTGGAAATGTTAACTCTTTGAATCCCATGATTCTTGAAAAAAGTTACAAAGTAATTGATGATCGTGTAGACCATTTAACAGAACATAAACCATCATTAAGTCGGAAAGAAAAACGAGAAGTAAGTTCCCTCTTTATTGTAAATCTATTATTACAGAATGTTATGATGAATTTTTTTTTTCAAGAAAATAAGTTATATACCTTGTTAGTGTTTCATTACTAGTATAAAATAAAATGTCATAGTTACACTGATATATTTATTTTGATTTAATGTTTAATTTTATTAAAAATACTGATATTTATCAGGAGAAGGAAAAAACAGCAGGAAAAGATTGGTTTTATATGCATAAACCTGAATTAACACAATCCTTAAAAACGGAATTGAAAATATTAAAAATGAGAAATGTTTTGGATCCCAAAAGACATTATAAAAAAGATAATAACAAAGAATTACCAAAATATTTTCAAATAGGGACAATGATTGATGATGTTTTAAATACACCTATAGAGGATTTTTTTAAAAAGAAAACAAATACCATTTTAGATGAAATTTTAGAAGATCAAGATAGACGACAATACTTTAAAAGGAAATATAATGATATTCAGAAAGCTAAAATGTCAGGTAAGAAAGCTTTTTATAAAAAGTTAAAAGAAAAACGAAATCCATTTCGTTAATGAATTCACATTATATAATATTAAAATATCATATACTATGAATTCTTGAACATAATTTCATCGTATATATATTACTGATTTGTATAAATTTTAATAATATAAAAAATTTTTATATTTTCAATATCTTATTACAAATATTTATTTTTATCTTATTAACAAATAACCATTTGTAATAATTCCTTTTAGTAAATATGAGTATTCATTATTATCATATTTAATGTAAAATAATTTTCATTATCATTTTTAATTTTTTTTATAAATCATCTTTTATATAAGAATTTAAAATATTATTGTTTATAACTAAAAAAAATAAATAAATACATTTAATGAAATATTTTCATTTATGAATAATAATTTATAAACTTCTAGATTTCTATCAATTTTTTTGAATCAATCAATTATTTTTATGTCTCTTAATGAATTACAATAAATTATTTCAAATAAAATAATATAAAATAATATTGTTTTAAAAACAAATATTAACAAACCCTTTCATATAATCAATTAATTATTTATTCATTTTCTTAAATATCCATCTTAAAACTATATATATTATATAACAATATTAAACTTATTATTTTTTCATCACAAGAACAATGTTTAATATTAATTTTCATAAATATTAATATAAAAATATTTTTAAGATTTCTAAATCAAATTTAATCAATCAATCAATTAGAAAAAAGAAATGTCTTATTAATTATAAAAGGAAAATAAAGCTAATTTTAAAATATTTTACTAAATAAATAAATAAATAAATAAATAAATAAAAACTATTCAATTAAATACTTTATTGAGAATGAGAATGCGTCGTATCTTCTTTAATAGTGTTGTTATTATTATTTTGAGAAACTGAAGAATCCGATGAGGATGATTTTATAAAATATTTTATATAAAAAGGATGTATTGCAGTCCAATATATTGTTTGTGCTCCATTAAATTGAGGAAGTGATAAATAAAGAATAAATAATGTTTTGAAAAAATAATAAAAAGCTAAATTCAATAAGAATTTAAATATAAATTCATAATTAATAAATATACGAAGCCAATAAAGTATAGAATATTCATAATGTTCAATAAGAATTAAACACGCATAAATAATCCTGCATATATATATTTATTCATTTTTTATTTATTATATAATATATTTTTTTACCAATAAGCAAGCCATTGAATATTTTTTGCTTTATTCGATGATTCAATTGCAAGAATTGAATAATAAATAGGTAAAACACATCCTAATACATTTGATAAAAAACGTCCTCCCCAATTTATAAAAATAAGAAAAAAATAAAAACTTATTATTCCTCCTACAACATAAACCTAAAAAATATTAATTTTTTAAAAAATATAAAAATTAATTTTAAAAAAAAGAATAAAATAAAAAATAAACCTTTTTAATTCCTGATTGTCTTTCAAAATGATTTAAATATGAACATTTACTAAGCTTTATAATTATAAAAAAAAATAATTAATAATAATAATTAATAAATATTTTTTTCATTTACCTCTTTATCTAAACTTGAAACATGAACTTGTAATTTATCTTGAAATGACATTATTTTTAATGTTTTTTTAAAAAAATAAAAAAAAATAACTTTTTTTAAACCCTAAAAAAAATAATTGAATCAATTAAAATGTATAAGAAAAAAAACAATAAAAATTTTATATTTTTAAAAGTTAAAAACAATTTTCCTAATAATAAAAAATATTAAACTAGCCTTTTAAAATAAACGCGCATATAGAAAGTTTTTTTGCGCATATATATATATATATATTATATTTTTATTTATTTTTATTTATTAATTTTATTTTATTATTAATTTTTATTTATTTATTATTTATTTTATATAAAAAAAATATTTAAAATACGCATGAGTTGTCAGGAACGCTTTTGCGAAGAATCATATAGAATGATACGTTACGGATTTACAGGAAATACAGGAACAGAAGATCCATTTATTCATGAACGCGCAACAGGAACAACCTCATCTTTAGAAACAGATGCAGATCATCAAGAATTAAGACGAGTTACATTAGAAAATATATCACTTTCAATGGAAGAATTAGCTAATAAAGTTCGTGAAGAAGAATGTGGAGCACAATCAGAAAAATATAGACAAGTTTTTGGAATTAGTTGGTATTTTAAAATTTATTTTTTTTTTATTTTTAAAATAAACGAACTTTTTTTTTTAGGTTAATGCGTCATTGTGAAGCCGTTCCAGATGTAGCAGTGCCACGAAATCGTATATATGCACATTATGTATCAATTTGTGCACATGAACGTATTAAACCATTAAATCCGGCATCTTTTGGTAAATTAGTACGTATGGTATATCCAGATATTAAGACTCGACGTTTGGGGGTCCGTGGACAATCAAAATATCATTATTGTGGAATGAAATTACGAGATGAAAGTTTATCATCTCATTTAAATGTTCAAAAACAAGAACTTAAAACTTCTGAACATTCAACGTACGTATTCTTTTTATTTATTATATTTTTATTTTTTTTAACATTTGAAATGATTTAGATTTACTAATTCTATTGCATCTTCTTTTTTAAAAGCACTTGATCCACTTTTAGTTCATACAAATGTCGAATCGGAAAAATCAACTGATCCATTTCTCAATTTCGTATTTAAATCAAAACATCTTTATTTTCCACCATATCCATCTTCTTCTCAGACTATGCCACCACTTGCTACATTTGTTTTACCCAGTATCGATCCTTATGTTCCTTCTGATGTAGATACGGATACGAAAAATACCTTAATTTCTTTATATACATCACATTGTAGTTCATTGATTGAATCAATTCGTTATATGAGACTTAAACAAGTGAGATTTACCTAACATCTTTTTTTCAACTTATCATTTTTTTTCACAGTTTCTTACAATTACATCTTCTTTCCATAACTCACTTACAGTTCCTGTGCAAAAACTTCTTTCTTCTACATATTTGGCAAATTGGGTTCAAAAAGCAGATTTTGAAATGTACAGGGTATGGTTTTTATTCATTACTTCTTCCTTTTTTCCTTTCTCAATCAATCATACCTATTGTTATTAACATCTTTCATTATAGGAAATCATACGATTATTATCACCTCTTGCATTACAGGTAGTACCCCCTCAAATTCTTTCTTCATTACGAGTTCTTTCATCCACATTAATCAATCATATTACACATGCACTATCCATTCATCCTCAGCATTTCGTTCGAGCTAAAGTAGTTCCTGCAGTTGCTTTTTCCGCACTTTTATCCAGACTTTTGCGTGTTAATGATACCGCTCATGCCGCCGCACGATTTTTAACCAATCCAGCAGATAGAGAGCTTATGAAAAATGATTGGCTTAAGTATATTGATGCACGTGCTATTGTGAATCGAGAACTTCCTTGTAAAGAGGATGAAGCAGTTAAGATTCTCGATGATATTATTCATTTATTGTATGGATCTAATCAATTAAACATGCCGAAGAAAACATCCACAGATAAAATAGGATCACCTTCAGTACCTTCACTTGATCCTTCATCATCTGTAAATAGTACAGTGAATGCAGGTGGTACAAATACATTAGATGGCGCCTTAAATCGATGGGCGGATTATTTTTCCTCATTACCAAGTCGATTTCCAAATGTTTCGCCTAAATTATTTCTTTTATGTGCGGGGACAATTGAAACAGCAATTTTACGAGAAATTACAGTTGCAGGAGGTGAATCCTTTGGTGCTTGGTGGGTTGTTCGATGTTGGATTGATGAGTGGATGTGTTGGATTAGTGAATGTGGAGGGTTTCTTGAAATTCAATTAATTGAACAAATTAATCCAACACATGAAAAAACAGAAAATACACAAGCACTTTCAGAGGATTCTAATTCAACATTAGCTGCTGCTTTATGTGGAGATTCCACTGCAAATGGTTCTATTGAAGCACATGGCGATACAAAACATGATGATTATATGAATATGGTTTTTGATGCAAACGGTAATACAGGGGAGGAACCATCATAAAAATCCTCTTAAAAAAAAAGAAAACCCTTTTAAAAATTCCTTTTTTATTCATTTTTATCAATTTATTCAGTCACGTGACCTTCTCTTGTGTCACGTGCAAATGAATCATTTCCATGGAGAAAAGAAATTTCTCGAAAAACTTGAATTTTGTGGGGTTACAACGCAAAAAGTTATAAAAAGGCGATGATTAACCCTCGAAAGAAGAGTTAGAATTGAAAGGAAAAAAGGGTTAAGAAAGGAGGTGAATGAGAAGAGAATAAATGGTGAAAGATTTAAAGCTTTATCGATTTCTAGAGATTCAACCAGATGCGGATGAAAATGCTATCCGAAAAGCATATCGTAAATTAGCATTAAAATATCATCCAGATAAGAATCCATCGGGAGCAGAGCGATTTAAAGGTAGTGAAAAATGGGGAATTTGATGTATATAAATTTTATCTAATTATCATGTTTTTTTATAGAGATTAGCCTTGCTTATGAAGTATTAAGTGATCCTAAGCGACGACAATTATATGATCAATTTGGGTTAACAGAAGGGCAACCTCAACCAGATGCCGGGTTTCCTGGAGGTCCTGGAGGATTTCATACTTTTTCCACTAGAATGGGTAATGGACAATCTTTCTTCTTTTCGACAGGTGGACCGGAAGGTGGAGCTCGATTTAATCCATCCTCAGCGGATGACGTGTTTGCATCTTTCATGAAAAATTTTGGTGGTACGTTTAGCACTACTGATACTGATGATTTCAATATGAATGATTTCTCTGGGGGATTTGGAAGATTCTTTAATATGGGAAATGCTGGTATGCATAGTAATCGTATGGCTAGTAATACAAAACGAGATACTGCGGAGAGGGAGGTTGTAACCAAACCGCTTCAATTAACACTTGAAGAGTAAGTTTTCCTTGTGTGTGTTTTTTTCTCCTGTTTTTTTTATAAAAATGTGTATATTAGATTATTTAATGGTACCACAAAACGAATGAAAATTAAGCGGAAAGTGTATAATGATGCTGGAATAATGCGGCAAGAAGAACGAATTTTAGAGGTTCAAATCAAACGTGGATGGAAAGCTGGCACTAAAATCAAATTTGCTAAAGAAGGTGATGAGAAACCCAATGGTACAGTACAGGATGTTCATTTTATTGTTGAGGAAAAACCGCATTCAAAATTTAAAAGACAAGGTGACAGTTTAGTCACCGAATTAGAATTAACCCTAGTGGAGGCGTTAACTGGATTCTTAAAAACCATCACTACCATTGATGGTAAACATCTCAAAATTACAGGAGTGAATCCGACTCAACCTAATTATGAAATATGTTATCCAGGTCATGGTATGCCTAATTCAAAAGATCCATCTGTACGCGGAGATTTAATCGTGGTTTGTAAAGTTATCTTCCCTTCAACCCTTTCCCCGGATAAGAAAGCAGCACTGAAACAAATATTTACTTAAATATCTATTTCAGCATGATTTTATAATGAAATATCATATGGCGCCAATAATATATCGTAAAATATAAACATGTGGTTTCAATAAATAAACAGAAATAACAGAATATCATATTACGCATAAAATGTACATTATAATATTTAAAATATCATATACATAGTATAAAAGAATTATTTATATTCTTGATTTTTTCTTTTTTTCAGTTTTTCTTTTCTTCTCAGAATCACCTGAAACATTTGTAACTTCTAATGTATTTCTCCTTTTCTTCTTAAACAGTGATTCATTAAATACATTTTCTTGAGCTGTAGAAACCGCCGGTTTTGATTCTACAGTTTTTTCAGACGGCAAATTGTAATCCACATAAGTAGATTTCCAATCCTCAGGTGTTGCATCATTAACTCTTCCATATTTCTAAAAATTTTTAGTAAAAAAAATAAAATAAAAAATAAAAATAACATCAAGTTTGCCCTCTTTTTTTAATATTTTTTTCTTCATACTTTGAGGACCTAACCCCCATCTCCTAGGATATGTATCTCTTTCCATAATACACCTCTTAATTTTAGCCACAACACCATGATCACATGTCGATAATTCTACAGTTGACATTTGAGCAATACCTAAAGCAATGGCTTCACCTTTCGTCGTCATTAGTATAACCTCTTCATTAACTTCAATCCCAGATTCTATAATTATAAACATCAATTAATTTAAAAATATCTTATTAAAACATACCATAACGAAGTAAACCAGGAATCATTAGCTTAGCACCATAACAAACAGCATTAACAGCACTATCTTTTACAACAATTCGTTTGTACGATACAAGAAGCGATTCTAAAGGTCGAATAACTCGTCTTAAATAAGTTTCATCTCTTGTATTATCATATTCCCATTGAGCATCAAGAACTATTGACTTTAAATAACAATAATAATAATCATAATCAATACTATCATGCATTGTAACCATACCGTCCATTTCAGTTAGACAGCCGCTTCGAACACGACGAAGTTCCTGCATATGAGCACCAACACCTAATAAAAGACCCAAATGTACACTAGAAAATATTAAAATATAACTAAATAATTTTTAAAAGTACCATAAAGTTCGAATATATGTTCCAGCCTCACAACTCACACGAAATACGCCAAGATGACGTTCATTATCAAATTCAAGTAATCTAGATTCATGAATAGTACGAATTCGAAGTTGACGTTTAACCTATATATACATTATAAGAAAAAAAATCAATAAAATATGTATTAATTTACAGCAGAAATAAGAGGAGGACGCTGAAATAAAGCACCTGTTAAAGTTTCAAGAGATTGTGCAAATTTTTTTTCCGAAGATAAAGCATCATGGAATCGAATTACACATACATATTCTTTACCAGCACCCTGTTGAGATTTAACAAGTCGAGTTGCCTAAATATATGAACTATTCATACTTTTTAAATATCATAACATACTCTATCAATACAAACAATTAAACATCCTTTTAATTTTAATATTTCAAAAATAATTCAAAGTGAATACCTGTTACTTTAGGATCTAAAGCTATATAAAAAATCAGAAAAAAACATAATAAAAAAAGGGCTATATACTTCCAGAATGACCTGTTTTTTCACAACGAAGAATCCGTTTAATCCAGGCAACAACCTAATAAAAGTAAAAACATCAAAACTTTTTTTTTTATAAAAAATAATCCAACTTACTTCATGAGAGGATGGATTTGCAGGCTTATCAAGATTAATAACACCTGAACTTATATATGACTTAAGGTCCCGTTTTAATGGTGAAGATCCATGAGGAATCGGAGTATAATGTCCTGTTCGGATCACTAATTTATCATAATTTTTTAATAAAAGAGGCCATGTAGATGTATCCGCATTCCCTGAAATATTCTCAGGCTTAATAAAATAATCTGTTTTCATTTGAATTTCTGCAACAGAGTCCATCTTAAGAATTCTTCAAAATATTAAGTAGTAACAGAAACGTTAAATCGAAGAATTTTCGATATATATAAGACTGATAGATATTAAAGTTTTTTAAAAAACAATGTGTTTTGTAACCCTTCTGAATGCCTGTTAAACAATAAAAATCAATATATATATATAAAACTTTTGAAAATTTTGAATATCATTTTTTAAAAAAATAAAAAAAAACATAAAAATCAAAGGCGCTGATTACGAAGCAAATTGATAGCATTCTCAGCAGATTTAATTTTGGAAAATCTTTTTTCATCAGAAGATTTATTTGTTTCAATTAAAATAAGTCTGATTCAAAAATTAATATATAAAACGAAAGAATAATAAAAAATATACTTTTCAAGAAGAACAATAGCAGTTTGAGGTTTAACACGAGAATATTTCTTGAATTGTATATCACTATTAAGATATTCTTCTGGTGTTTCTGACATAAGAAAATTAATACTTTGTCGTTGTTCCAAAAAAGTATCTGCATAAGAAATACTTGGATCACCAAGATTTTCAGCAAATCTTTCTAAATACCGAAGATCCAAGTCAAGATTATAGATGAAATTTTCAGTAATTTTTTTAGGACTTTTATTTAATAATATTTGCTAAACATAAATAAATAGTAATAAATAATAATAAATAATAATAATAATAAAACATACCATAATAAACGACGCAAAATGATCCAATGTTTGAAAATATACAAACGTTTTTATAGAACGAGGGAGATTATGTAGTGTAGAATTGATTAAAGTCGTTAGATATGAAACCATTTCAAGTAAATATGAACTTGGCTCTTTTTGTTTCGTCGCCGCTTGCCTTTTCAATCATTAAAACAATTATTTCAATTAATAAATTTACCAATCATAATCTGCAATTTCTAAAAAATCATCTATCTTAGAATTAACTAATTCTAAAACATAATATTAGATATTTTAGTACAAAATTATATCATATACCAAATATTCGTTTTTCAGCATCTTTAATTGCATCATGAAATTCTGATTTAGCTCTTAATTTTAAATTACTTGTTTTATCAGATGCCTGTATTTTCAATAACAAAGAATCAAGTTCATCACATGCATTTTCAAAATGCTCAAGATTGATTATAATTTGTACTACTTGCACTAAATTATTCGATTTTAGTCTTTCAATTAATTTCTTTTTAACATGACCAATCAAAAGTTCATCCAAAATCTATTTTTTATCAATAAAAACAAAATTATGTATATATTAAAAACCTGTTTCAAAATATCATCAATATCATGACAATGATTATAGTATCCCTCTGCAAATTTATAATATTGATTTACAAAATTTCGAATATCCACACAACATAAAGGATATATTTGAGAAAAAGGAAGTGTAATAGGAAATCTATATAAATAAGCATTATCATCATTACATATAAAAACAACTTTATCGAATCAGAAAAATTGTCGGGTTTATACCAGCTAACATTCAATATTTTTTGATAATCCTCCATATTGTTAATCACAATAGGCATATAATCATCATCAGCAACAATTTGCTCAAAGTCTTTACTAAATTGGGCCTTTAATAATTTTGAATAAGTTTCAAACAAACTTAGAGAAAAATTATATAACTTTTTCATTGAATAGCCATATGTCTAACAAAAATATTAACACAAAAACAATAGATTCTGAACCAAAATCCTACCTCAATAGTTTGTATGAATAATAAGATAACCGACTTTATATCCTGAATCAATTGAGGATCATCTAAATTCTTAATACTATTTGAAATACTTTCAATCAATTTATCGCATAAAGAATCCCATAAAGAATCAATCTAAATACATAAGATAACATGAAAATAGTTTACTATATGAAACTACTTCTTCAACAGATCGCAACGTATCTATTTTATTTAAGGACTTTTTCTCTATAATAACAAAACCAGCAATATCCTGAAGCAAACGATAAACTGGAGATATATCTCTATTCTGAATAATTAATGAATGAGGAACCAATAGATCTTTTTGAATTCTGCGATCATTCTCATAATTCATCCGAAATTCATCATGAAGCCCAAGCTCGTCATAAATATGAAGACATTCAAATAAACATGTGAAGTCAATTTGAACCTGATTATGACAGGTCACATCAACTAATATTTTTTAATCAATGTCTTTAATTATATTTCTATAATCTTACAATCATTCCGTTCATTTAATACCCATTCCACAGGGGAATTAAACTCACATGATTGAAGACGTGGATTCTTTTTAATGTGCTGATCCCAAGCTTTTTGTCTTTCAAGGGTTTTCTGAAATGCTAACTCGCCAACTTTACTTGAACTTGCACGAAGACTATATAACATCAATCAATACAAATCAAAAATATCGTAGACACACGTTAAAAGCCATTCTTTCAAATTTGTTATTACAGCTTCCTGAATTCGCTGCTTCATGTACGGAATAGAGTCACCTACATAAGATTATAAAGATATTTAGACAATACATACAATTCTTTTAACATACGTATATTTTGTGCAAATCGAAGGTGCAATATATCCTTTAAATGAACCATCTGAAGTTCATCAAGTGACTAGATTTTATTTTAACACATAACAAAGAAAAGTACATAAAATAACCCTTAAAGCACGATAAAATTCCTTATTTTCAATCCATTCATGAATCTTATTTGTCAAACGCAACACTTTTAAACACATCTGAAGCATGGAAACAGAGTCCTTCATAATTTGGCTAACCTGACGAGCTTCAACTAAAGCACGTTTCTAAATACCATCAGAACCATACACTCGTACTAGGTGCTGCTTTAAGTTCGCACCAATATTTTTCAAACTAACTTTAGCTACTAAATCACTACCATTCTTTTGAACATCCGTGTTCAAACTAGACAATTGATCCATCAATGTCAATACGGCCTGACGAACATTTAGAAGCTGATCAATAGATTCCATGAATTCCTAATATATATAAGACATTTTTTATTATACAAAGAATCAACTCGATAATGTTCTAAACATATTTCTTGAACTTCTTTACGTTTCTGCCATGCCCATTTAGTCCATAGATCTATCAATTCATCTTCTGTTCCTGATTCAAATGCTTTCTTTAATACTGGTACAAATCCCTCTACATGATTATTTTCCAGAGAAATGTACTGCATCATCTAAATATTAACAATAAGCATACATTCATATATTCTAAAGCATAATCCTAATCATTTCTTATCATTTTAACTCTTCTCTTTATTGAATTTTTTTACAACAGTTTTTTACTTATTTCTCATTCAATTTTTATCCGTTTTTCATAAAAATTTCACAAAATTCATAACACAACATACCTCTTCAAATTGATTCATTTCTTTTAACTCATCTTGTCCTTGTTGACTTGCCATCTAGAATTTTTTAGAAAAACATTTTCCAATTATCATTCCTTTACTTATACACTACCCTTCCACACAGGGTCTTTATAACCCCTCAAACAGTCCTATATGTATCTTTTAAATCGTTTTCTTCGTCTTTTTAGCTTTTTATCTCCTCTTTTTCTTTACACTACGTTCACTATATAAATCAGGAGTTAATCACTCACGATCGCGTGCGATGAGCACGTTCGCACCAGAGACAAATTTTACTTACGAACTATTTGAACGGGTGTCTGCCGATGTTCCTAATATGTGCTTGCTCGAAACATCATGGGGACATCTTCATACCGTCTACGAGCTTGCCATACAGTCATCAGCGTCACTCATTTTCTCTGTTTTCGGTTCATTTTTAACTGGACTTATGCTCAATTTTATTCAGGTATTTATAATTATACAAAATTAACTCTTCTATTAAAATTATATAATTATTTAACTTCTTTTTAGAACCTTTTCATCTTTCAAACATATCCAATACTCTTTGTCCTTATTCCAATTCTTTTAAACCTTATTGGATGTTTAGAAATGAATCTAACATCAAGACTTAGTACACTTGTATATATAACCCCTATCAAATAACACAATTAACCATTATTTATATAGGCAAATATGGGTCAACTCGATACACAAGATGCACAATATACAACCATAACAAAACAACTTATTCTACTACAACTTCAAGCAATCACTGTAGGCATTATATCAGGCCTTATTGCATTTCTTCTAAGTCTCATTCATGAATCACGATATCTGTTTCAGAATATACATCAATTACAACCTGAAAATAAACCTTTTTTCAAGCTCTCATTACTCATTGCAAGTTCTGTAGCAACAGGTTGTATTTCATCCATTATTCTTGGTTCCCTAATCTCTATACTTGTCATTTTTGCTTTGCGACTAAACATAAATCCAGGTTCATACACATTCTTTT
Source organism: Pneumocystis canis (assembly GCA_017311265.1). NCBI lineage: Eukaryota > Fungi > Ascomycota > Pneumocystomycetes > Pneumocystales > Pneumocystaceae > Pneumocystis > Pneumocystis canis. Next base: position 351,732 of record JABTEF010000023.1, on the reverse strand, counting down.
TCTTTTACTATATTAATTTAAATGAATAGATAATATTCTAACACCCATTGCGTCATCATTTGGTGACCTTATATCTATAGGCACTTTTTCAATCATATTGGTCATATTTATTTCATTACTTCATCTTTATTTACTCGTTATTTTTCTTATCTTTCTCATCATTTCTATCCTTATTATCGCTCGACTTACAGAAACTCAATTCAACCAAATTACATCTAGTACATGGATTCCTCTTTTAATTTCACTTTTGATTACCAGGTTTGATTTTTATAATCTTATTTAACCATCAAAATTCATTTTTATATAGCGGCTCAGGTATTCTTTTTGAAAACTATGTTTATCAATATCATGCTATGGCATTTATGATGCCCATTTGTCAAGGATTAAATGGTATACATATCTCCGCTGGTGATATAATTATTTATGACTAATTTAACATAGGAAATATTGGCTGTATTTATGCTTCACGTATCAGTACCGCTCTACAAATGAAAAATAAAAAGTACAAAGAGACCAGATGGGTTATTATAGTGACACTCTTTTTCATTAATCTATTCTTTCAAACCGGGTTCCTTTTTGTCTTTCATAAAATGAAAATTTTATCATTAAATATAACCTTTATCATGATGTATCAAATCATATTAGGAGGCGTGGTAATTCGATAAAGATAAGTATATACAGATTTAATATTTATATAATAGGTAATTGCTTCTTTATTCTTAGGCGAACTCTTAATGTTATTATGCTGGAAATACAATCTCGATCCGGATACTCATGCTCTCCCTGTTTTTTCTTCGGTTTGATAAAAATATTATATCGCATCTACTAATTCAGTAAAGCTATTAGATTTCATTGCAACGTTTAGTTTAGTTTTTTGTTTTCAATTATCAACGCCTTAATGTATTATATTCTCAATGATTCAATCTTCGACGTATATTCCCATAAAAAATGGATATTTTTAAACATTAAGATAACTATATCCCGACATTTGTATGCGCCAATATTATATCAAATGTATACTTTAATGCGTCATCCTTTTGAGTAAATACATTATATTATACATTAGTTAATCAATTATTTTAAAGATGCTGTTTTAATTTCGGCAATATATATATAAAATGTCTATCTTGGGATTAGAATAAATCAAATTAAATGTATTCATGTACCTGAATCTACTAAATTGTATTAATCCGACTGATCCAAGGGTTATATATATACTTTTAATACATGGAATCAATGTATTGAAAATATTTCCATAATATTCTATTAGCTCAACCTATTTCTCATCTCAACCTTGCAAAATGCGCAATTTTTATAACAAAATAAGTCAACAGATGAATGTTGATGTAAATACAATATACCGTATAAGGTAATTAAGGAAGGATTTAGACAAGGTATCCTAGTATAATGATACCAGGATTTCATGAGTAATTCATATTGATATAATCCTCTGATTGGTCCATTAGTACATAGCTTACTAAAACAATTCGAGAACTAGCTCAATTTCCCTTGAAGAAATCGCGCAGTATGCCCTTCAGCATTTCATCTGGAGCAACTTTATGATCCATGTTCTTGGATCGCTCAAATTATAAATAAGAATGGAATCCTCCTCTTTGAAAAATGACGTCGGTAAAATCGACCACGACGGTTTAGATGAAGAGAGGTGTATTTGGCGTGTAGCGGTGTAATTTTGAGGGTGTAAAAATAGATCAGTGACGCGCTGTGTGAGTGAAAGAGGAAAAAATGTATACGTCAGAAGACGGGACACCAGAGGCTGCGCAGGAGTCATCTTCACCGGGGCATGGATTAAGCGATGAATTTCATGGAGACGTGTATGAAGATAGTAATACCAGCTTTGACGAAACGAAATTTTCGGTTCCTGAGCTCGATAGCAGCCCACTTCGAAGTTCGGTAACGCAATATTCCGATGCGTTTAGCCATAAAGGCCAGGATCTTGAGGAATTAGGAGCTATTCCATCAACATTATTCGATTCCCCAACATCCAAAAATGGTGCTGAAACGACCGCAGAGGGACATTTAGCACTTAAAAGTACTCGCAGTGGTCGACTTTCCTCCACATCGCTAGCCACTAAATCTTCAGATATATGGCAGGATTCATCACCAGGTTTGTCCGAGATTTGTGCGCATATGATTTTTTGAATCCGTCGCTAATCTATATCTTATCAGCAACATTACCACCGCTTTACACTGCCGTCAATTATGCACGGACTCGACCGACGTACGTAAAATCAACGGTCGAAAAAGATGCCTTGCGAATTTCCAAAACGTTAACAGAGCATGCTAGTCAATCAGCAGGGTTTTCTGCTACTATGCAGCATTGCCATGAGCCTAGTTCTAACAATTTCAAACAAAATCAAGAGACTGACAAATCATCACAATTATTTGAGTATCCATTTACAGAATCCTTGAGTTCGTATAATGCAAAACATAGAATAATACGTCAAAACATCATGGATGATTTATGTAGCTCATTTTCAGAAAAATGGGTTTCCCTTCCAAGCAGGTATCTCCGTGTTACAAATCTTCCGAAAACCATTGAAACATGGATGTTAAAGGAGATTTTTGAAGTATATAAAATATTGATTTATTCTTTATTAAAAATTTTAGAAATTCGGAGATATACAGGGAATAATGGCAGGGAACCTTCGTGAAAATGGATCTGTTATTGTAGGGTTTTATGATCTTCGTGACTGTATCAAAATTCAAAAACAGCTGCGTCATTATCGGTTTTTTAATAATCGTTATTTGGAAGCACAATTTTATTCCAAAGCAGCATTAATGGAGGTACGTTTTCCATTATTTTTTTCTTTCCTATTTATCAATGCTTATTCCTATATTAGATGTTTAAGGAAGGCGCAATGTTTCCATTTCTTTCAGAAAATGAGGGTGAAATCTTGATTTCTCTTCAGGGATCGGGTGATATATCCAAAACTGTTTTATTTAGTCTTTTGTCTTCATATGGAGATATTCGTACAATCAAATCATCCCTTTCAGCAATGAAGAAAGCAGTTATTTGTGAATATTTTGATATTAGGGATGCGGCTTTAGCGGTGAATGAATTAAATGATCGAGTAGTTCAGGTTAATTTTAAGAACAGCAATCAGTTCATTCATTAAATTCTATTTATAGGATAATAAGCTTCATGTTACTTTTTATAAATCTAGTTTTGTTTCTTGGAAAGTAGTGTCCGATAAATTACAACATTTTCAAGATGAGAATATTATATTAGATCAATTCAAATCTTTAGATATCTCAGAAAATGGGTTAAATAATATTACAGACGAATATTTGGTAAATCATCATGAATCGAAGAATACATTATCGCATTCTAAGCCTTTACCTTTTTTTTCTAATAAAAAAAGTCTTAACGGATCTATCATGGATAGATCTAATTCAATGCCTTATTATCCTCTTCAGGACGGGAAATCATTATATACAATACAATCACCAGATATATCAAGTGAGACAGATTATTACAAATGTAACACTATACGGAAGCCTGCTAGTACTCAATTGAAAGATAATTCATATGTTTATTTAGACAATTCACTTTCAAACATAGATCATTATGGTAATTCTTCAGCTATAAAAGAAACATTTGATGAATCGAAAATTAAATCATGTCATTCTACATTTATTCCGGGTAGTACTCCTAGTCAACGCCGAGTCTATTCGGCAAATATGAAACGTAGTATTACTCATGATGGAGTTTGGATGGAAAATTCACCATCAATGACTGAGCGTTTATCGCTTAATTTAAAATATTCTTTTGATGTCTTAAAAACGGCTAATAATTCCAATTCTGGGGCAAATTCAGTTACAGAAAAGAATAGAGTGGATTATGATCGAATTGCTCGAGGATTGGATATGCGTACAACTATTATGATTAAAAATATACCAAATAAGTTCACTCAGGTAGTTCCCAATTGACATTGTTGTCCCTTTTCACTTTTACATTCATAGAAAATGTTACAAGAATATATTGATGTAACGAATTCAAAGACCTATGATTTCCTTTATTTAAGAATTGATTTTAAAAATCGTTGTAATGTTGGTTCGTTTTATTCATTCTATTTATCATACAATATTGATTGTTTAAAGGTTATGCTTTTGTAAATTTTATTGATCCTATTTCTATTGTTACTTTTGGTCAAGCTCGTGTTGGAACAAAATGGTAATTCATTAACTATAATAAGTGATGTACTAAGATTATTTCTAGGAACCGTTTTCATTCGGATAAAATTTGTGATATTTCATACGCTAATATGTATGTTCTTTTATATTATATTTCAAACTAAATATTTTGGTTAGCCAAGGAAAAGAATGTCTTATTGAGAAATTTCGTAATTCTTGTGTGATGGATGAGGATCCATCTTATCGTCCTAAGATTTTTATTTCACATGGTCCGGCTACAGGAGAAGAACAGGAGTATTTAAATATAATGTAGTTAAGCATATATTACTAACATTCATTTTCTAGGTTTCCAGCACCTAATAATCCAAGAAGGAAATTGCGATCGATTGTTAGTGCTCAGCAATTTGGTACAGCTCTTTGATTGCATATTCTTGCATCTTATCATATTCAGGGCTTTTTCCTCCTGTTGGGTCAAGAGCACCCTGGAGTATACGTGAAGAACATGCATTTTTATAATTTTTTTTCAAAATATTATTTATTTTAATGACATTTTTTAGTCTTAAAATTTTGTGATTTTTTTCTTGATATTGGAACATATATGGAGTTATTTTTTTATATTTGGTTTGGCGTGTTTATGCATTTCCGTAGTAATGGATTTAGTAATAATAAATTGTGGGGAATTTTACAATTATAAATTAATTTTTTTTTATGATTGTTTATTGGTAGCATCTGTAGAAATATTTATATCTTGAAGCTTTTTAATATATTTTTCTATATCAAAATTATCCGGATTTAATAAATCATCAGAAAATCTTTGTCCAGTAAATTGAGAAGGACCCCAGGGAGAACCATTTTTATCAACAAGACGTAATTGAGGGTAACCATCATTAAAACGTATTGTATTATTTATTAATTCTTTCCAAGAGAATAATAATGAAGATGTTGTAGAATGCCAAAGATTAATATCAATTAACCAGGCTTTTGATTTTGAGGGAGGAATATAAATATCAAAAACAACTAAATAAAAATGAGGAAGAATGATATAAAAAAGTGTTTTTTTTCTTACAATTTTCATCTGGAAATGTATCTCTTAAGTAGAAATAGAATAAATCAGTAGATAATGAAAGAATTGTTGATCTTAATGGTTCAAGAAAAGCATAATATTTTAAATCACGTTGAGAAATACCTATATTAAAAAAAATGAGAAATGAGATATAAAAAGATTATTAAATGAATAATTGCAGAGAATATAAAATAAATAACAAAAATGAACAAAATTACCTATAAGTTGGCGGTGATAAACAAAACAACGAAATTCCATAGAAGGAAGAACATCAAACCATTGCTTAAGAATAAGTTCATGTTGAAAAGATGATAAATCATAAGGAGTTAAACAAATATCAAATGCATGTGATAAATTATATGAAATATGATCAGAACTCTTAAGAAGTAAATAAATATCAGATATTGTTGTACAACGAAGAGTACGTGTAGGTGTAATCCATGCGGCATCCTATAAAATAATTTAAGTGATTAATTAAAAAAAAATTCAATAAAACTTTAGGAGCTGTCCAGTTAAGCTTAGGAAAAACAGCACCATTAAGTGAAGTAATCATATGTTTAATTTTTGTATTAAGTATTTGAAGAGAAGTTGTATCATCATCAATATTATCATCTTCTTTTGTTGAATATATAATATGAGGATAAAAAAGTCCATCTTGATTTAAATAGTGAATAAAAGATGGAAATAATGGTTGTAAAATTTTTGCTTTAGGTATTATTGTACGATAACGTTCAAACCAAGAAGAAAATTTACAATTTTGTAATTTTTCTATACCAATTTTTGGAAATAATGGTATTTCTTCTTGTAATGTTTCTTCCATTTTTTTTAATAAAAAGAGGAAATATATAACATATTTAAAACATAAAAAATCATTTTTAACGATTTATTGAACCTACGAAAATTATAAACATTAAACTATATTATGTCACCTAAACCATTACGAAGACAATTATTTAGTTTACGGGCACCTTTTGCACCAAGTGCATCAATTACAAGTCTTTTTGGACAAGCAACATCTGCCTTATATGAAGATATTATAGATCCATCATCTTTTACAGCATTACAATTTTTAGAAACACCGGTTCCAGGTACAGAAGAATATGATCAAAAAGCACTTGAACAAGCCAAGCAAGCCGATGCATTACGTAAAATATATTTAAGTGAACAATTTCAACATAAAGGTAATTTTATTTATCCGGTTAATTTATAATTTTCTTAATTTTTAGCGTTTGGTGAAGCTGTTCGTGAAAGTCTTAAACGAAATATTCAGGCTCTTGAAGAAGATGAATGGATGTTTAGTGCAGACGATACTCGACCCATATAACAACATTTAATCTAATGTTTCATGTAATGCTTCTTGCGTTGCATTACATGAACTCGTTTCAGCACCAAAAAATTGACGCATCAAATCAGTCCAAGTATTAGTTGATGATTGCTCTGGACGAACATTAAAATAAAGATCTGCAATTTTCTCTAATGACTATATTTTTTTATAAAAAAAAAAAATCAACAAACCCCTTACCATCTGCCATGAAGGTACTTGCTTTAAAATATCTGCATAATGAGCTTTCAATGTATAAAATAAATCAGATGCTGCTCGTTGACACGTTAGAATAAGAAAATATAAAAAATTCATAAGTGGTAAAGAAGGAAATAAAATAATATCAATTGAAGATGAAGATAATGCTTGTGTAGCAACTTTGCGTTGTTCAATAAGATGTTGAGCCATCCTCTTATATGCCTGAGTAGCATATGCCATATTCTGTAATATCAAATATGGAAAAACTGCTCGTGATGTATACAATGGTATTGTATTAAATGTATCTTGATCAAAATATCCACATAAAAGATTCATTAATAGCTCAAAACTATTATTTTCCCCAAGAACTAAATGCTTTTCTGCCTCAAAAAGATTATCCTCTATATATTTAGCCACTTTTTCATTAATTAAATCTATACCTTCTGTGAATATTTTTCCTATCTCATAATGAAGTTCTAAATCACCCACAGGTATATTCCCATATCTGCCAGACCATCTAAATAATATTTAATAAAAATATCCATATTAAACAACATATATTGCACATACGCTAATGCTTCATGAATCATTCTTTTTCTTGTTGGTTCTTCAGGTCTAGATAAACGCAAAAGATCATAGATTCTCGCTATATAAAAATCAATCCCTAATTCCGTTTAATCTCTTTAAATCACCTTTATTCATTGCATCCGGTTTCAATTTTATAATATGATAAATTTTAATCATGTAAAGCGCTAAATCCCCACCACTTGCAAATTGACCTGCATCAAACAAACGTTTTGATGAGAGATAAAGAAGATCAATAGATCTTTCATATTGACCCATTTTAACATATCTTCAATTAGTTATTTTATCATTTTTTTACAAAAATAATTCACCTATTCACAATTGTTCGCAAAAATTGATGTGCTTCATAATATTGTTGTTCATCCACACTATTATTGAGATCTTAAAAATGTACCTAATTGAAAATAACTTACATTTTATGAAATTTAAGAACATTTTTATCTAAAACTGAAGACATTTTTGTAATTTCAAATATATCGGATCGTCAAATATTAAAAACAGATGTAAAAATAAAGAAATGAAAAAAGACAATTGTAGTAAATATCAGCATCAAATAACACATTGTATTGTATCGAATACTAAATACGTATTTTTCGAATTTTCTGCTTTTTTATATATTAAAAAGACATTAAGATGTTCTTTTTAATATATAAAAATATTTAATGATTTTTTAATGAAGAATGAAACAAAAACACACGAAGAGGACTTAAAAATAAAAGAATTAAACAGATGATACCAATGTGTACAAAAAACTAGCAAAAAAGTTAGTTTTTTTAAGGATATAAAAATATTATACATAATAACGCTGCCAAAATCGCAAAGAATCCCATAAATTAAGAAGAACAAAAGGTTGAACAATATAAGCCCATGTTATCTGAGTTGTTATCCAGGATAAAATATCATAAATTATTTTATATTTTGTTGGCTGCATATCTTGTGTTAGAAAAAAAGGCCGAATATATCTTCTAAGGTATCTTCCAAGAATTTGGGCAAAAGCTCCGGTCATAAAAGACACTATAGAATGTTAAACAGGAAAAATAAGAAATCTTGTAAATCCATAAGGATTATTGCAATGTTAATCTTACAATAATAACCCGGATAAACTAGAATTGTAAGTAAAAAAGACGAAAATAATATTACTTACATCCATGCCACAAAGCGCTTATCATAAATGTGATTATAGAACTCATAATGTTTGGCTTCTTGTTGGATGATGTAATTCTTAAGTAAACATAATGCTTTAACCATCGATTTGCACATTTGTTCCATGCCTCAAGCAATTGTTTAGTACTTTGTGCCGTTTCAAAGTCATATGGGTTAATATTTTCAAGAGAACTACGTATAACATTTCCATGAAAATCTCTTATAGATTCTCCTAAACCAGATAGAACACAAGCACCCTCAGCGAATTGCCAGATACCGTAATACTTAAAACGATGTGTTAATGCCAAAAGAATCAGATAGAAAAGTCTAATAACCTTTAATCAGTTTTTTCAAATGCATCTCCCTAATTCTCTTTACCTTTGAATAGGGGTTATTTCAAAAAATTGATCGTCAAAAACAAAGGTCATTGAATAACGCATGCCCATCCATTGAAATATATAAAGATAAAACAAACCAAAAAAGAATTTCTTTAATGCATAATATTGATCTTTACGCATTAAAGACTTATGAAAATTATTCGAAGTATTTTCTTTAGATACAGATGTTGTAGCATCTCTTACAAGCCAACGGTAATAATCAACCAGATCAAAAGAAGGTCCTACGAAGAAAGAAGGAAAAAAAAATACGTACCCTAGGTAATCAAAAAGAGAGGGAAGCTCTTTCAAAGCATATTTTTTTTGCTTAGGATTTAATGTCTAATAATATAAGAAAAATTGAATGAAAAAATTGATTTTACCAATTCGTTTTGCTGACCATCATAAACATTCCATGCAAATGCAGACAATTTCATGCAAAGAACCATTTGTATACTCGTTACATCCTTTTCTGGACTAATATTGCCATTTTGACGATAAATGTGACTATTTTATAATCAAAAATTGTGCAACAAATTTTGTTTAAATATACTTGATACTTAAATGTATCATTAAAAAAATAAAAGCAATAAATGGCATATAACGTCCTTTTGTATATTTAACAATTATATATGTCCCTGTTGTGCTAATAAGTACAGTTTGTAAGCCATACCAAAGATCCAGAATGAAAATTAGAAAAAAAACAGAAATCCTATAATATATTCAATTTCTTTTTGGAAAAAAAACATTGTCATTTACAAAATATTAGAGAAATTACGTATAAAAACATATTTCACTGGAATTCTTCTTAAAATATCCGCTAAAGGATATGAAAATGCAAGACATACAAGAAGTTTAAAATGATGAATTGCAATACTAATTTTCTGTTTAATCATTTGATCTAATAAATTCATCCATGAAGAATTCGAAATAGGATTAGAAATTGATAAAGATATAATTGTTAATACTACTAACCCTACTGTTGTTAGCGTCATTTTTGAAAAAATCCTTATCAGTGATATCGTATATGTTAATATACGATTGAAACACGATTTCAATAAGCGTGTTTGGCGTTTGGCGTTTGGCGTTTCATGATAACGTTTAATAGATCTATTAAACTCGTTCTTTGATATTCAAAATTTTGAGAGATAAAAAATGAATATCATACGGGCTATGCAAAGTTATATTGAAACAATAACGACAGTTTCAAATGGAATGAAGATTCTTTTATTAGATTCAGAAACAGTAAGTTTTTATAGAATAATTTTTAGCGAATATTATGAAATGATTATTTTTGATTAAATTATGAATGATGCATATAGTTAATAAGATTGAAACATATCAATGCATATATTACGCATATATAGCATAAATATTGGTTTTTATATAAGCTTTATTACATATTTTATTTGAAATATTCATTTTTGATATAATATAGGTGACTATGATATCCATGATAACAACTAAAAGCTTCTTATTAAGTAAAGAGATATATCTTATTGAGTTTTAATAAAAGAAATGATCATTTATACATTATTGATCTATTAAATAGTCGTTTGGATAATCCTCAACGTGAAAATGTACGACATTTAACATGTATATGTATTCTTCAACCTTGCCACGAATCAGTGCAAGAACTCATTAAAGAGCTTCATACGCCTCGATATGGACGTTATTTTATTTGTACAATGGATAATACATATATATTTTTCTAAATATTAACTAGATTTCACAAATATTCTGTCAAAATCTTTTCTTGAAATTCTTGCTGCTTCTGATGATCATGAAGTAGTTCATGCAGTTCAGGCGGGTCTAAAAATTGCATATTTCTATCATTTCTGAATGAATAAAGGAAGTTTTTGCCGATTATTTGGCAGTTCATGTAGATTTAGCAATATTACATCCAATAAAATGTCTTTGGGACCATCAGTTGGATTTTTGGAATACAGATGCATTACAACGCACTAAACACGGCATACTTTCTATTCTTTTATCTTTAAAACGACGACCAATAATTCGCTATGAGAAAAATAGTGAAATGACACGAAGATTAGCAGAAGCGTTACAAACAGGAATGGAGGAGGAAGCACCATTATTTGATTTTTATTCTGCAGATACAGCGCCCATTCTTTTGCTATTAGATCGACGAAATGATCCAGTAACACCATTACTAACGCCATGGACGTATGAAGCAATGGTGCATGAGTTAATAGGCATTGTACATGGACGAGTACAAGTTGCAAATTTTATACATGAAAAAGCTCTTCAGGTACAAATAATGTATAAATAATGTAAATTGTATTAATATGTTTTTATATAGGAAATAATTTTATCACCAACTCAGGATACTTTTTTTATGGAAAATATGTATCTAAATTTTGGTGATTTAGGAACACGTATTAAAGATTATGTTGAGCATTATCAAACTAAAACACGATCAAATGTTGAAATTCAAAATGTGTCAGATATAAAACGATTTGTTGAAAGTTATCCCGAATTTCGTGAACTGTCCAATAATGTTAACAAACATGTAACTCTAATGAGCGAACTCAGCACCCGTGTTAACAAGGAATGTCTTCTCGATGTGAGTGAACTTGAACAAAGTCTCGTATGCAATGATTCTCATGCTACAGATCTTAAGGTAAACTCTAATATTAAGTATGAATTATTTTTTATCTTTTTAAGACTTTACGAAAACTTCTTCAAAGTTCAATATCAAATAATAGAAAAATTAAGCTTGTTCTTCTTTATGCTTTACGTTATGAAAAACATCCAAACAACGCACTTCCCTCACTTTTACAATTACTGGCTCATATAGGTGTGACTCCAGAGGAATTTTCTGTAACTATTTTCATTTTTATTATGTTTTTCTAAGAGTCAAAGATTGTCCATACACTTCTTGAATATGCTGGATCGAATAGACGATTGGACAATTTGTTTGAATCAGAAAGCTTTTTTTCCCGAGCAAAGAGTAATTTCAAGGAATCAAATGATGTTGAGAATGTATATACTCAACACAAGCCTAGACTGCTGCATCTTCTTATGTCTCTTATTAAAGGTCGTCTTCGAGAACAAACACACCCTTATATGGAAGAAAACATAGCGTTTAAGGAAAAGCCTCAAGACATCATTGTTCACATGATAGGTGGAATAACATATGCTGAAGCGAGAATTGTTCATGAAATCAATCTTTATGCCCCAGGTATTCGAATTGTTTTAATTGGTGATCAGATTCATAATAGCGAATCATTTTTGCAGGTATCATTAACCCTCTAGATGTTTTCTACATCATTTTAATTTTTATTTTTGTCGCATGGAAAGACTAATCATTTAATAGCAATTGAAGTGTTTTCATAACAAGCGTGAAATTACTCGGTAACCATAAACAATTAATACCATTCATTGAATGGAGCAACCACTTTATAAAAAATGAACTTAACTTGTTAATAAATTCATAAATATTCCAAAAGATCTGGATTAGATTTGAAATACAGCAAGATGTGTTTAGTTCAATCTAAATTTTAATTCAACATTGGTTCATGTATACAAAACAATTGAAAAAATTCTTATTACTATTCATCAGAACGTATACATTTATTCAGTAGTTAAACTGAAGTTTAATATCAATATTTACTAACATATTTCTACATTTTATCTAAGTAAATTTAACTTATTTTTAACATACGTGATCATTATATCGAGAAAGCACAACTTAATATAAATTAACTGAATAATCTATAATTGAAAAGCAAATAGTGCAGGGTTATAAGCATATCTCTTATGAAAATGATTTTTGAAGGAGTTTGGATAAGACAGTTGAGACAAATCAAATATTTAACACTAATAATGTTTTCATTAAATTTAAAACATACAATGAAATATTCTACTGCAAAATTTAAACATTTATCCAAATTATCTGGGCCGTTTACATCTTTTAATTTATCTGAATCAATCATACCACCTCCTGAGCTTACTCCTAATGTTCAAGCAGCGTATCTTGAACCACTTCGTCGTCCTGCAAAATATGGGATTTTAACGTGTTCTCTTCAAATGCGAAGCTTTGAGATCCGAAGATTGTCTTTTTTTGCGGATTTTTCAGTACGAGTTGCCTATTATTTAGGACTTTGTGCATCTGGACCAGTACCTTTACCTAAGCGGATTGAGAGATGGACTGTTCCACGAGGTCCATTTGCACATGCAAAAAGCAAAGAAAATTTTGAAAGGATTACACATAAACGGCTTATTACTATTAAAGATGGGCATCCACAGGTGGTTGATATATGGCTTGCGTATTTAATGAAACATGCTATGAGTGGAGTTGGTATGAAAGCACATATTTTTCGGCACGAAACGATGGAACAAGAGATAAAAGAAAATGTAGAAGAGTTGGAAAAGAAATGTTAGCAGTATTTCATATTAAAATTACATTTTAATATTTATTTTTTTCAATTGGCATTTCAAAATTATTTTTTAAAAATTAAAGATTTAACCTATTTTTTAGCAATCTATGAAAATGAATTATAGGAGGTATTTAGGAAAACTTTGTATTTGTTTTAATGATGGTAAACATCTACTTTTTTTCTCACGAGTGAAAAATTAACGGTTTTTCAAAATTTCAAGATAACTTTCTAGATTTTTTTCCGTTTTTCAGGAAGCTAACAACAAAAGAACAGAAAGAAACACGGAAATGCTACGAATCTATCGGGTATTCAAGTGTATAAACAAAAAAATGAGGATAAAATATTGCAGATATAAAGTTTGAATTTTTTCTCAATTTATCCATATATTCATCATCTTTTATATATTACATCATCATTCTTTCATGTTTCCCTTGTCTTTACCGTTGGAACTTGCTATTCTTTCTTCAGAAATCTTGTTCTTTATTCCAACAGAAACCAAATAGTTTATAAATCAATCGACTTTTTCAGGACCTCTCAATGATTCCTTGCTATTTTCTTTTGAAAAAGGATATAATATATTTATATTAGTTGAGGGTACACTTTTACATTATGGTTTACACCATAATAATATCTGCAAACCGAAACGTGTAATTATTATTCAGTACAATACGAATATTCGTGTGTTAAATCATGTTGATAAATCAAGATGGATATTAGAAGTCAGTGATTCAATACAAACAAACATCAAATGGTAAATTAGATGGAAAAAATAGGTTGTTAGCTTATGAATTTAGAAAATATTTTTGAAATGAAAAATCCTCTTAATAATAATAGTCAAAAAGCAATTATTTTATTAAAAATAATTACATGTGAATCCGTAATAAATGTGTTGAGATGTTTCATCATGAAATTTCCCGATGCAAAGAAAGATTATTTTACCAGACCTGATTTCAAATAATGATATATCTAATACAAAATTTAATATCATTTTTCCTAATTTATTTTCTATAAAAATGTATAAAAAGAAAAAATCAATTAAAACAAACAATGCATCCCGATTTTTATATATAACTTCTAATTTGGAAATGATGCAAAACCTTAAAAAGAGTAAAGAAAATTAAATAATTATGATCATAAAAATGAACACTTTTGTAAGAAAATTGACGATGAAATTATTCATGCTTTGAAAATATTTAATTTATCAATGGATGGATTTAAACAGAAAAGCCGTGATTCTTTAAAATAAGCAAAGAACCATCTATTTTATCATTTTTTACATCACCTAATATACCGATTGATTCAAATTATTCATTATCAATGATTTTTAATTCAAAAAAAATCCCATATTTCATCTTATGTATCATCTATATCAATATCAATGAGTTAGTTATTGCAAAAGAATATTTTCCTAATTATTAATATATTTGATATTTTTAAAAAAAATACGTTTAATATAATTCCATATAATCCATTTTTGTTCCCATATCTTCAAAATAAAATGCCAGAAAATAGTGATTATGATATAATGACGAGTATAATTACGGTATAAATTAATAAATAAAAATGTTTATTTCAGAGTGGTTTTTTTTAAACATTAATTTCTAAAACTATAAAATTTAGCATTTAAAGCTAAATTAGAATTAATATAAGTTAGAATGATAACCCTTATAAAATTTAAGATAGATATCGAATTAATTTTAAAATTTGAATTATATAATAATGATAAAAATATTTATTAGATATGCCTTTATATTTAGTCATATTTTTTTGATTTTAGCTAATTATTAATGGTTGAAACTGGAATGGAATTTTTCTGATTCATTGATTTATGATGTTTATTTTTACGTTTTTCCTAAATTTTTTTTTAAAATCTTTTATATAATATATAAATTATATTTTATTTTGAAATTACCTTATGCCAATCCCAAATAGGCCGAAAACTATCAATAAATCCTACATCTTCATAAAGATTTGGAAATATCCAAATTCCAGGAGGAAAAATAAAAAGGGTAATAATAAAAAAGAAAAAACGAAGAATAGAAATAATAATAAGGAGAATAACTAAAGCTAATATTGCCCAGCTAAAACGATGAACTGCTCGACGTAAACCAATTGGCCATAATGGATAAAGGATAATGGTTAAAACAAGTATTAATGCAGCAATACCAATTAATACAGTTGTTAACGGTATATTATCATAAAGCCATACAAAATATGCTTTATCAATTATATTTTGTTCATCACTAATACGTAATCGATGAAGACGTCGTCGTCCATCTATACGTGTTGAACATTTATCAACACGACGTATTAATTTATGTTGTATTAATAATGATAGTAATAAATTTGGATTTTTAGATTTTGTTTCAAGAATACGTAATGCATATTTAACTATTTATATTATTAAAAAAAATAAATAAATTAAAAATATTTTAAAAATGTTACCTTTAAAAAAATCCACCCGTTTTCCATCAAGAATTCCCACCCGATTTTTAAGAGAATAATGATGTCTTAAAAATTTAGCTAATGTTAATGCTTCTTGTCTTGTATTATTTAATTTTTCTTGTGATGATGTTGACATTTTTTTACTTTTTTTTTTTAAAATAAAAAATCGGAAAAAATCTCGATTCAAATTAAAATAATTTTTTTTTAGCTTTGGGGTGTTCTCAAGCTGTGACACACACGTGCATGCAACCTACAGATAACACACATTCCGTTGATGATGATAATTTAGTGAATATTGTCCATGGACATTATACTTTACATCCAGTTGATCCGCAAAATCTTATTCCACAACCACAAGTTGGTGTTCATTATGCATCACCTGAAGATATAAGAGCAATGCTTGATGCTTATGCAAAACTTAAAGGATTTGCTGTTTCAGTTAGAGCATCTAATAGAATTACTTATCGTTGGTAATGATTCATTTCATTTTTTTAAAAAATATCATTATTTTTATTAATATTTTTTCTTTAGGCAATGTGTTCATGGTGGTAAATATCGTAATACACGTAATTTACCGGATGAAATTACAGTCGATCCTGTTTTAGTTGCTGATCCAACTATTCCACATCGTCAACGTAAACAAACAACAAAACGTACAAACTGTCCATGGCTTGTTCGTGCAGGACTTAGTCAATCTGAACTTTGGAAAATTACTAAAGTAATTGATGAACATAATCATCGATTATATCCTGATGATCCAACTGTATATCATCAAAATCGACCTATGACTAAACAACGTGTCCAACGTAAAAAACCACGAAAACCTAGCGCTCGTATTCTTGAACAACAAATGGCAAATACTGCAACATTACCATCTGCACCCTTACCAAATATGGAATCTACATTAAAAATTATTTCTCTTGTACCTCAAGATTTTGAACAAGGTATGATGGATCCAGAACTCGATATTACCTTAGACGAATCTATTATGAGAACAGTTGGAACACAGACTGAGGATTTATGAATTTCAGCCTTTATTATTCTTCTCTTATTTATCCTATTACCTTATCATTTTCAGATTAATTCCTTTCCTCCATAGAACCAATACGATAAACTCTTTCCTGATGATATCTTCTTTTGTTGTACGTGTAAATCATACCTTATCATTCATATTAATTACATGTTTATTAATATCATGTGTTAAAATATATTATTTATTTAAAACGCTTAAGTTTCATCACATTTATTGTATACCTCTTTATATTCATCTCTCTTTGCTTGTATTTTTTCAATTTCAAGAGAAAGCATTCGAAAATTATCCAATAATATATCTGCTTCATCATATTTTCGTCTTTGATTCGCTTCCTTAATCCAATTTTCAATTTGGAGGCGCTGCTCTTCAAGAATTTGTAATTCCTGCTCTACCTTTTTCTCAGATAATTTAGAAAGATTTTGTATTTTTATATTCATATGATCGATATTTTTCTTTTTTAAAGAATCTGGAAGAAACTGTAGTGAACACATATTTTTCTGAAGAAATCGATTTACTTCCAAATGAATTGCCATTTGAAGCTTTTTTACTGTAACAGACATTGTTTCTAATTGAGAAATATCTTTTGATATCTTATCATATTGAGAGAACGCTATTAATATTTTTGTTCGAATCTGAATAATAGCATTGATTGATTTCTGACTAACATCTTCACTGTTTTTTTCACTAGGTTAATATAAGCATAGTTCATTAAATGAATATTTCCTTCTTACCTTAATTCATTCAGATGATTTTTAAAATCAGGAAGCCATTTTTCAATTTCACATCTAATTTTTGATAATTCCTATGTACTTCATTTATCATTTTAAAAAACAATTGAGAAAAAACCAACATTATATAAAGTAACAATCTCATTCGGTTTTAAGAAGTAATCATGAAATTCTTTTCTAGAAAAAACAATACGTTCACAATCTTTGCAAATACGTATTGATACATTTGAAAAAAATGAATCTTTTGTTGAATTCTTATATACTAAATATGTATAATTATGAAAAAAATGTATAAAATGATATACCTGTTTCAATATTAAAAGAAGTATTTGAGGGATAAATTTTGACTTCAAAGCAACGTTCTGAAGAGCATAAAGTTGCAAAATTATTACATACGACTTTTCCACATAATCTGCAATGATGTTTTCTATTAATATAGTTAAAAGGATATCTAAAAATTAAATTTAAAAAATTAGATAAAAAAAAAACAAAATTACTTGCAAAGCGAACAATGTGTAACTAATAAATCGTCTTCCCATAATACCACAGTTTGTTCTAATGCTTTTTTATGTGATCTAAAAGAAATAATAGGTTTGAAAATAGAATTAGTAATAGGTTCATTAATTGAATTAGATATAAGAAGTTTTACGAGCTAATATAAACATTATTAAATGAATTTACATATCTAACCATTACTTTCGAGAGTCTTTTCTCAAGTCTATTGGCATAAAGGTTAATTTTATCAACTGCTTTTTTACGATGATATTTAAATTCTGAAAAAAGATCTATAATGGGTCCTAATAAATGTTATTTAAAACCTAAATTGTTTATTACATTTTATTTTAGATATACCATCAACGTCCATATATCCTTTCCTTTTCTCATAACAATATTTACAAACACGAGACCATATACCATGTATAGGATCATGTCGAGCTTCTTTAGATAATTTAATCTAAAAAAATTAAATCAAAAAGAATATCGAAGAAAACCATTGACCTGGTATAATGTATGAATATTACAAAACAATTTCCCACATTTCCTGCCTTTAAATCATTATTATATATATTTGATTTAACACATAATTCGATGCATCCATAACATACAAAAACATTATTTAAAGATTTTTTGTTAAATATATGTGCATATATTTTTGCATTTTCAGATATTTCTTTGTATGTGCATCGGTTTATATTAAATACGTACAATTTACACACTCCATTTTTGAAACAAGAGGTTTTTGACAAGATACTATAGAACAAACAGCATTTTCGATTTCCATACACCAATGATCTTTTGTGACCATTTCATCTTCACGATTTGTTTTATCCCAATCTATCCAATTTTCATTTAATTCAAATAAATCAAATTTATATATAGTATTTTGAGTTATAACAATTGAAGCAAAATGTTTTGCTTCATCAACCCATTTTTTAAGCCAGGATTTTACTGTTTCCTTATGTTTTTCAGCTACTTCAAAATTCATTTAGATATTAATTTAATTAGTATAAATTTAACTAATCATTCAATTTATAAATTAACTTTCTAATATAAATTTACTTGATAACATATCGTAAATCAGATTTTGTCATATTTCTTTTATTAAAACAATAAATTTTATAATTTAAAAGCTTAAAGAAGAAAAAATATATAATAAACCATTTAAAAAACATATTTCATTTAAAAATTATATTTAATTTTCATCTATTTTTTTTATTAATAAAAATAATCTATTGTCACAATATTCATAAAACGATACATATAATTATATCTATAAATATATATTCTCTAAAATGATAGTAAAAACATATTCTAGGATTTTATATACATTATATATGATTATATTTTAAAAAATAGATAAAAATCTTTTTTAATACTCATTAAATATATAAAAAGCATCATTTTTGATAATAATCTTTAAAATGCAAACATGTTATAATACACCACGACAATTAGCACGTTTTATTAACGGTCAACATGTTGAAATCTTCGTTCAAGGATTTCTTGATTGTATTCTTGTTATTATAACAATTCGTGGTAGCGTTTCAGAATGGGTAAACGGTCATCTTTTTCTTTATCTAATATTTAAATATTCAGATTTCAATTTCATTAAATAGTGTTATGCCTATATTGCGTGATCCATTTATTAAAGAAAATGATGAATTACCATTATTATATCTTTCACCAAAATTTTTATTAGGTACTTCACATCTTCCTTATAGTGATTTAGCACGTATGTATGCATCTCAAATTGCTACAAAAATTGTACGAAATTCACCTCAAGAACAACGAACAGTACTCGTTGGACTTGGTTTAGATTGGAAACAACCTATGGATGCACAACGTCATCTTTATTCTCAAATTATGGAAATGTTAGTATTATGCAAAGTATGGTAAATAAATATTAATTCAATCATATTTGTATTCATGAAATGTCTTTATATACATTCATTTTATTTTCAATCTTTTTACATTACTTCCAATATAAATCGCTGTACATACAAAACGCATATAATACGCATATAATACGCATATAATTGAAATGATTTGATATATAAATTATATTTAAAGTTTTTATATAATTCAGTATTTAGATATATATAATGAGTATAGGAATGTCCAATATATCTAAGAAAACAACGCATATAGCCCTAGGATTAGAAGGTAATGTATACTTTATACCTTTTTAAGATATTTATGATGTATTAGGTTCAGCAAACAAAATGGGCGTTGGAATTATTAAACATCTACATCATGGCCCTGCGGAAATATTAGCTAATCTAAGACATACATATATTGCGCCACCAGGCGAAGGATTTTTGCCCAAACATATAGCAGAACATCATAAACAATGGATTATTCATTTAATTCGAGAAGCTATGCAAAAAAGTGGATTAAAAATGACTGATATTGATTGTATTTGTTTTACGCAGGGTAAATTTTGTAAAATTATTATAAACGCCCACAATTATTTATTTTTCAGGACCTGGAATGGGAGCACCATTACAAACAGTAGCAATTGTAGCAAGAATGCTCTCACTTTTATTTAATAAACCTCTAGTTGGTGTTAACCATTGTATTGGACGTATGCGAGTCTATACACTTATATTATTTGTTATTAAAACTTTTAGACATTGAAATGGGACGAGAAATTACAGGTGCAAAAAATCCAATAATATTATACGTGAGCGGTGGAAATACACAAGTCATTACATATACAAAACAAAGGCATGCTTCTCACATTATTATTTGTATTATTAATCGATCAAAGATATCGTATTTTGGGAGAAACATTAGATATTGCAGTTGGAAATTGTTTAGATCGATTTGCACGAACAATTCATCTGTCTAATAGCCCCAGTCCTGGCTATAATATAGAACAATTAGCTAAGAAGTATAACTTTTTTCAAAATGAAATTTATACAAATATTATTAGAGGGAAAGTATTAATCGAATTACCTTATACAATAAAGGGAATGGATTGTTCATTTTCTGGTGTTTTAAGCGCTATTAATGCGATTTCAAAAGACATTTTTGAAAAAGATACCAAAGCACTTCGTGAAGATTCTCCATATACGAAAGAAGATTTATGTTTTTCATTACAGGAAAATATATTTTCTATGCTAGTTGAAATAACAGAAAGAGCTATGGCACATACAGGAAGTGAAGAGGTTTTAATAGTTGGTGGTGTAGGATGCAATGAAAGATTGCAAGAAATGATGATGTTAATGGCACAAAGTCGAGGAGGAAAACTATTTTCTACTGATGAAAGGTAATCTCAAAAACAAATAAAATTTATAACGAGAATTCAATAGATTTTGTATCGACAATGGTTTAATGATAGCACATACAGGGTTGTTAGCATATAAAACAGGATTCCAAACACAAATATGTAATAGTCAGTGTACACAACGTTTCCGTACTGATGAAGTACTTATTACATGGAGAGAATCATAAAATATTTAAAATCCATTAAATGTAATGAACTTTGGATATATATTTTTTCCTCAAAATTTTCAATCATACATTTTAAATTATTTCTAATATATAGAATGTTTAAGTCAAATCTATCATCCTTCAAATATTTATTAAAACGATATTCTATCATAAACTTTACCTTTTTATTTTTTAACTATATTTGTATATATTACTATATTAACATATATCAGTATAACAGATAAACATATTAATGATGTGGAAATCATCAGATTTATCTTATTTGATTCGATAAACATTTTTATAATCTTTGGAATATTTTCCCTGTTATAACATATAAATGATTTATTTAAATAAGGAATACTTAAAATATTTACTTCTTCAGGAATAACTATTATTTAAAGACAATTATACTTGAATTAATATCTATTTATGTTCAAATTTTTTAATCAAACTTTATATTTAAAACTTCAAACATATTTTTATAATTACACAGATAAATAAATCTATTTAAATATTATTGAATAATATTTACAATGAAGGTATCTCGAATATTAATAACTCTTAGTTTTTTTGAAATTTATAAGAAATATATCTTATCAATTTTTTACAAAAAAATAAGAAATACCCCCAAATTCTTTTACAGAAAAATCATTTGATAATGTATCTTAATTGGATTTCATGAAACTTACTATTTAAAATTTCAATATTATCAAAATTTCAATTTTTATATCTTTTTTATATTCGAAACAAACAAAAAACAAGATTTTGTTAAAAAAAGTCAGAAAGAACTTAGAAATGTATCACATTTTATCTTTATAAATACAGAAATCAGGGTATTTATGAACATAATTCAGAAATCTAATAATCATGAAAAAAACAAACATTTAAATATTATTAATCATGAGAATCAAATAGAGGAAGATACTTTTAATACATCTTTACATAATAATATAGATGAAGTAACTTATATTTTATGGATTATAGTATATTTTTCTAAAAAACACAGGATTTACTTCAAAAAGGTCTTATAAAATAATTGATTATAAATACATTTTAATATACATAGAACTTTCAAAAATTTCATTTGGCACCTTAATTTCAACTAATGATAAACTTAGTAAAATTCTAAACATAAAAGAGAAACGTCAAAAAGCATGTAATATCAAAAAAGAAATTAAAGAAAGGCTTCAAAGAAGTCAAAAAAAAATAATTAAAAAAAAGCGCTCTAAAAAACATGCACCATTGGAAATGTCATCTAAAAATCCTGTTTCAAGGTACAGACAAGTAGTGCCTGTTACAATTATAGAACGACGAGATCCACGTTTCAATTTTGAAGATCGAGTGAATCTTACTAATTTAAGTTCAAAGTATTCATTTATCAAAAATTATCAACAAGATGAATTAAATACATTAAAAAATGAATTAAAAAATGAAAAAAATCATGAAAAAAGGGAGAAACTAAAAAAAGCGATTATTTCTTTGGTAATTTAGATTTATCTTAACTTTTTTTTTAAATTAATGTATTTAGGAATCAAGGTTGATGGCAGTAAAAAATAAAGAAGAGGCAACAAAGATCCTTCAGGAACATAAAAAGATTGAGAAGATAAAAATAAAAGCAGGAAAAACGCCATTTTTTTTGAAAAAAAGTCAAAACATCACTTATTTAATATGTTAAACTAATTTTTTCTAGGAGAACAAAAAAAATTAATAGAAATGAATAAACTTTCTAAGCTTAAAGGGACTAAGGCTTTGGAAAAATATATGCAAAAGAAAGAAAAAAAACTAGCATCAAAAGAACGCAAGAAACTATCTAAAATATTATCTTAGAAATTAAAAACAATTTTATAATTAAAGCATATTTTGCACAAATATACTCAATAAGACTTTCTTATTGTACATTATTATATAACAAAAAAATAAATAAAATATTTAAATCATTTAATTATTTAAAAACTTTTCTATCTACCATAGGATAAGTTTTCCCATCAATTTCAATGGAGTGTTCGCATCCCCAGAGTAATTCAAGATGTTTTCTATTATTCATATCAGAAGAATCAAGAAATGTAAAATTGTAAGAATCCCAATCTGGAGCTACATCAAATGCAGACTTATAATCCTTTCCCCGGATAATAAATGCCCCTTGAATGACATTGTCATGATTTACACCATATACAGCTAAAACTCCGAAAATATATTTCCGACTTGCTTCAAGGCGTTGAAAGAACCCTAATAAAAATAAAAAAAATCCTTTTCTATAAATAAAATACCCCCACAAAGATTAGAACTTTGAAAAATCATGCCAAGTTCTTTGTTATACTAAATAATAAATTAGTTCTATACTCTATTTTATATTCATATTCCATACTTTATAATCGACTTTCCATAAAGAATATGCATTTGGATCAAAATTCTCCCAAAACCATTTCATTGCAACAGATGAATCATTATTTGAATATTGCCGTTTCCATTCATCCAATACAAGCGTACCTGTCGGTAAGGAGTCAAGAGGATGTTTCGTCTTCTTGCCTGCAGATGACCCATCAGATTCTATAGAAGAGGGGTTAGGTACATTCGCAGGAGCTGGCTTTTCGTCAACGCATTGCTTTAAAACACGTTTAGTTGGCGTATCAATGAGTTCCGGAACTGATGTTGCAGCCATCCAGATTGGTTGATGAGTAACTGTGACAAACCACCGAATAAGATTTGGAAATCCTAAACGCCATTTTTTGTCAAAAACCTAAAAATATTAGTTTCCAAATAATCTTTTTTTTTAACAGCTACATGTGAAAATCCTAAAATAAGATGCGCAGCCATAACAATATCAGCTAAAGTTAAACATTCACCAACCAAGAAAGTTCTGGGTTCCAAAAAATTATTGACATATTTACATAATCTTTCCACCTCCGCTTGACTATCGTCCATTGCTTTTTTAACGTATCGTGATCTACCAATGATAGGAAAAACCCAGCCAACAAGAGATGACATAAGATCAGTATTTGCAAAAGACATCCACTGAACAATCGATGCATATTCTTTTTTAGTTCTTCCAAGAAGTGTCGTATTTTCATTTTGACTTGCAACTATAATGAAAAAAAAATGTAAGATAAATTATGTAAAAAAACAACCAAAAAAAACATTTAGCATCCTTCAAATATGACAGGCCCCTATAAAAATAATTAAATTCCTTTATGTACAATCCAGATATGAAAATCCGGATTAAATATATATATATATATTCACATCCAATATTTAATCAGATATTTTATTTTCAACATAAGTTTCAGTCAGGGATAACTGTATCATTTAATCGTATCATCATATATTCAGGAATGCTAATATAAAACAAAAATCAAAGAATACTTACGAAAAATGGAAATGGCATTGGCTTCTGTCAATTTAAACCCATCAATGCCCTCAAAAGCCGGAATCTAAAAGAAAAAAACATCAAATAGACTCAGTAAGGTGAAAAAAGCAGTACCCTTGCTTTTGGAAAAGCCTCTAAATATTCATTACTGAGACCTAAATTTGGATTTTCAGTAACCAATTCTATATTAAGATTATTTGCTTTTGCAACAATTAATAAAGGAATTGTCCTCGAATCATATCAAAAAAAAACTTTTCATATAATGTTCAAGTATACCTTGTATTTTTCTCATAACCAAAAATTTTTCCAAACATTTTACACGGGAAATTTTAAACTGATAATTGTCGTCGAGGGTGAGGTCAAAATCATATTTGACTATATTTATACCAAATATCTTACTAGAATATAATCTTAAACCAGAAAAAAATACAATAAATATATGTAAAAAGAGAATATAAACTCCTCTAAGAATTATTTAAAAATTATTTTTATCGTTTAACCCATGTATTCTTCTTACGAGCTTTGGGTTGACCTAACATAATTAAATCATAGAGATAATAAAAAAGGATCAAACCAGGCTTTTTACGCTCAACACGGCGTGAGTCGCATGTAAGACATGACACTATTTCGGTTAAAAATATACTTTATCAAAATAATTTTTACTTTTTCTAAGAATCAATCGTAATTCAGGCTCATGAATGACTAATGCCCGTGAAATAGCGAGTGCAGAAGCTTCTGCTTGACCTGATCCATTTATTAATCTTATATTATTAATTGATAAAATGTAAAAAACCTGTCATTCCACCTCCTTTGACAATAATCCACACATTATAATGAAAAAGACGCTGAGTAATTTTTAATGGTCGTATTAATGATTCTCTATTATGTAATAATGAAAATGCTTCAAATAAAGATTTTCCATTAACAAGAATTTGCCCATCTCCTTGTATCATCCATACTCTTGATACTGCCTCTTTTCGTCGTCCTATTGTACGTGAACGCCCTAAAGCATCTAAAGAAGAAATACGTTGCTCTGTAGATTCTTTAAAAGAAACCCTAGAATAAGCAGAAATGATTTCTTTAGCATCCTGAGGCATAAACATTGGATCAATTCGATTAATCCTATTTAACATTTGTGTAATCATACGATATTCAGAGGGCTTTACGGAAGATAATGTATTTTCCGTTGCCTTATATTGATCCAATGTTTTCCATAACCGTTGTGGTGCTTTATCAAAAGATACTGTTGGTAATGTTTGACAACGTTTAAGAACAGCCTCTACTTGTAAAAAATCATCATAAAATCGTTCTTTCCTTGTAAAATATGAACTTGAAATAGGTTCAAAAGAAGAGACAGTTCCATTATAACGAATTTGTTTCAAAAAAACTACCATTGATTGATTAAAACGAGTTATTTGAAAAATTGATATAAAAGATTTCTGTAAAAGAGTATATGTATGTATTTTTCCGCTTTTTAATAACATTAATGTTTTATACCCAAATGTCATAGAAAAACAAATATTATAAAAATAAATAATGTGTATAAAATATATAAAATATCCCTTCTATTATAACCCTTTAACGCTCATTTAAATGCATCTACCCTCTCAATAATGAATTATATGCATACTATATGCGTTATCTATGCGTCATCTATGCGTCTTATATACCTAATATATGCGTCTTATATGCGTCTTATATGCGTCTTGTATAGATGTTTATTAAATATTTATAAATATTTTGTTAATACCCTGCTAAATTATGATTATAAAACAAACAATTTGAATTTCAAAATCTAGAATTATAAGTAAGTTTCAGAAACCGATAGTCGAAGAACTAGGGTTTAGGTGTTAAGAATATATTGAATGAAATGATTTTATTAAATGTTTGTTTAATCACGTTATGACATATATTATTGCGGGACGTGCAGTTAAATCAGAATATGTGAGTTTTAAATTAAATTAATAAAAAACCTCTTAAGAAATTTATATGAATTATTTTAGATTGCCATTGGAACCATTTTATTAATTTTTGGTGCAATAGGTTAAAAAAGAAAAATAATAAATAAAAAGTATAATAATAATTCTAATAATTAATAGGGCATTCAATTCGTCGATCTAATCAACAAACCATTTTAAAAAGAAAGAAAGATCCACCGATTCATGCAAAAAGTCCAGAAGAAGAAGCTTTTATTCGGTATTCATTATATTAAAAAAATAAGATACATTTTAACATGAGCAATGCATTATAGAAATAAACTTAAAGAAATTAAATAAATTAAACAATTTTATTTAAAATATAAATATAATTTAATATAAAATACAATTAATTATATTGATATATTATTTATCATTTCATATTTCATTTAAAATTTAAAATATTATATCTATCAATCATACTATATAATATATGCATAATTCTATGCGTCATTCTAAATGCGTCTTTAGATCTATATATTATGAATTAGGGACACACATTTACAATTTACTCGAAAGAGGGTGTCCTTTTTAATCTTACTATGAATCAAGAAATCAGTTATTTTTCAATGTTAAATGAAAGTATTAATAATTCCAGCTTTTTAAAATATGTAATAATTTATTTATTTGGAGGAATTACAGTTGGTCCATTGATAATTCTAGTTTTTTTTATTTATATTTGGGTAAATTCAAAGGAAATAAAAAAAGAAGTGAAAAAAGCAAATAATAAGGAAAATAAGGGGAAAAATCATAAAAATATTAGTAAAGGATCGGAAATATATAAAACGGGATGGTTGCGTGTAGCGCGAGAAATGCCATTGACGTTATTTACAACAACAACATCATCAACAACATTAAATCGTAATTCTATGACGAAAAGTATGAATTATCACTTAAATAATACTACAGAAGAAGGGGAAATAGAAGGAACTATACGCCATCGACGACCGATGCTTTTTTTCGCAGTATTAAAACATGGAAATCTCTTTTTATATGATAAAGAAAATCGACTAGATGTAAAACATGTTATTGTTCTTTCAAGATATCATGTTAGTATTTGGCCACATGATGCACCAGATGGAGAGCTTTTTATTAGAAAAAATGCTATTTGTTTAACGGAACAAACACATTTATCAACTGTTAAAATGAATAAATCCGATTTAACGATTAATAATGATATAAATTCACCTTTTAATACTTCTGTGAATAATAATGATATTTTATCACAACAAGAATCAAATACTGATATAAATCAAAAATTAAACAGGGTTGCTTCAAATTTATCTTGTTCATCTACATTTTCTAATTCAAATACACCTGATATAAATGTGGAAAATGCATCAAATATATCTGATACAAATTCTGATAATTCTGTATCATTGAATAGTGCTACCTCCCCTGCTCGTTCAAATAGTACAAGTAATACAATTCCTTCTAATGGTTTTTCAAAAAGACGAACATTTTTCATTTTTAATTCAAATCCTTCTGATCAAGAAGATTGGTATTTTTCATTAATTCGAGCAAGTCAATCACCAGATAAATGTTGCGAGCGACATGAAGATCCAAGTATATCCGCAATACCACTTGTTTTTGATCCAAAACATATGTCAGCATTGATTCAAACAATTCATTCAACGGATGCACAATTACAAACACGATGGCTCAATGCTTTACTTGGTCGACTCTTTCTTGCTTTATATCGTACTCGTTTTTCTGAAGAGTTTATCATTGAAAGAATCAAAAAAAAGATTTCACGTATCAAAAAACCCGCATTTCTTTCAGACATTATTGTTAAACGAGTTGACATTGGTGACAGTATTCCTTACATTACTAATCCTCGATTACGTGATCTTTCTGTTGATGGACAACTTAATATTGACGCTATGATCACTTATAATGGGCATTTTCGTATTGAAATTGCAACGAGTGCAACCCTTAATCTTGGTAGTAGATTTAAATCACGTCGAGTTGATCTAGTACTTGCGATGATATTGAAGAAGTTTGAAGGAACATTAGCATTAATTATTAAGCCACCACCAAGTAATCGATTTTGGTTTGGATTTTATGAAATGCCAAAAGTATACATATTATACTTCACCGTTTACCTAAACATTTTCTAATTAATTTATACAGATGGACATGACATTTGAACCCATTGTATTTTCTAAACAAATTACTCATTCAATGATTCTTAAGATTATTGAAAACAAAATTCGTGAAACGGTATGTATATGAATATTACATATACCTTTTTTTCTAATTATTTTAAGATTCATAATACTTTTGTATTCCCTTATATGGAAGATTTTGAGTTTTATAGCACAGCAGATGAAATTTTTAGAGGTGGTATTTGGGATCATTCCAAAGTTCATACAGAGGAACCTAAGAAAGAAGATAAAGAAGTAGAAAAACAAGAAAATACTCAAGAAAATCCTTTAGAAACATCCGGTAAATCAAAAACGGAGACAACTGATGCCTCTAAAACAGTTTCTGAGGGAGATTCCATTAATAAACCAAAACATTCTATTTTACTCACAACTTTAAGATCCTCTGGTTCAGAGTTAAAAAAGAATTCTCTTAAAAGATCTTCCTCATATAATACAATTACCAATAATTCAATCATTTCTACTGCAGAAAATCGATCACAAACAGAAATAATTTCAGAAGATAAATCTTCAAAGGATTTATGTGGTAAATCTTTTGTTACAGCTGCTGCAATAAGTGCTTTTGGAAAATCCACTGCTTTACCTAAAACATTAAATAAAATCTCTCATTCTAAAATTTTTAAATCTGAAGATATCAATAAAATAGATTTAGATTTGGATAGAAAAAATACAGATACAGAAAGTGATGTAAGAATCATAATTCTAATTCTTTTACACTAAATTGTTCAGAGTATTACATCTACTAGCTCTTTAAATTCATTAAAGTCCTCATTTGCAAATAAAAAAGAGCGTTTATCTGCTGCTATAGCTACAATGCGTGAAAATACTACATTGTTTGATAATAAACGAAAATCTGTCGAATCCAATGAAAAAAGTGCACTTTCATTAAGTGTTAGTTCGGCTACAAATGCTGTACGTCGTTGGGGATCCAATTATATTACAAAAAAACAATGTAATGAATTGTTTTTATACAAAATCTTATAACTAAACATAAAATAGTACAAACTCTCACTATTCCAGAGTCATTTAACTGTATTCCTTCACATGCATTAACTTCAGAATTTGAAAACAATAAGAAAAAACAACAATCAGATCATTTAGATGACAATCCTCCTGATTATTCAGAAATTTCTTCAAATTCTATAATGTATATTTCTTTACAACCTGATGAATCTTCAAGTGCCTTGACACAGAACACTATCCATACACAATCACATAAACATTCTTCTTCGGAAACAACTCCGTCCATGATACAACAACCATATATTACAAATAAATCATCTAATCAGAGTAAATCATTGGATTATGATGCATTATTATCGAAACGTGGACCAGTACCTTCTCCTCCTATTAAGAAAAATATTTCTAAACCACCTGCACTTCCTGCAAGACCTAATATTTTTAAGACTCAGCATTCAGAACTCTCAGAAAAATCTATTTTTAATCAAACAAATAATGGTGAAGAGAATATAGATGATCAGAATTCAATAATGGAAGATACTTTTATGGATTATTTAAAAAAAGCTCCTGAACATGAAACCAATATTAAATCTGAAACTGTTATTGAATCAAATAATGTCATTAAATCGGAAAATAACACTAAATCACAACATACTACTGAATCCAATGATATGAAAGATTCTATCAAGTCGGAAAATACAGTATTATCTAATCCTATATCTAGATTACAAAATGCAACCGAATCTGATACGATTCATGAACAGAATATTAGTTTTCATTCAAAAGAAATGTTTAAAGATGATCATATATATGGATTGAACTCTGTTAATGAATTAGAATATAATCATAAGCCATATATAATGAATTTTTATCCAGAATTAGAAACATTAAATAAAATAGATGAATCAGAAATACATTTAAGTAAAAACAAAAATGTAGAACAATAAAAATGATTATACATAATCTAGCATCATGTAAATATTTATATTATTAGTTTGACTTTTTTGCATGTTCTTGAAAGATTAGAAAAAGAGAAACTTATGTACAAATAAATTTAATGATTATTTTAAAAGATTTTTTATTCAATTGTTTTAGAAAAATATAAAAATAATATTTATTTATTTAAATATAATTAAAATTAATCTATAAGTATATATATACTTTATAACTATCAATTTGACTGCAAATATTTATCATTTAATCTGATTTTTGTATATTTACACATATTTATTTCTATAAAAAGGATTTAATGAAATATTAAGAATTAATAAAATACAAAATACTTTAAATTATCTAGAAATGTTTCTAATAAGAATATAATGTTTTAAAAAAGTTTAAAAAATAGTTTATTAATATAAAAAAATTTGAAAATCTATCATTTTATATTAAATTTATCAATATTAAAAGTAAAAATATTTTAAAAAGAATCTAAGTTTCTTTTTTACAATATTTCTAAGACAATATTTTAAAAAATAAGTATCTAAATGTTTCTATCATATCGAAATCTACATTTTAATAATTTTATCTAGATTATGTCAGAAAAAAAGCCATGTTGTGTACTTGTAGTAGGTATGGCAGGATCAGGTAAGAGATAAGAGGATAATAAAATATACTAATATTTTTTTGAGGAAAAACAACCTTTTTACAGCGTTTAAACGCTCATTTACGTAGTCAAAAACAAATTCCATATACTATTAATCTTGGTAAATTAATTTACCTTTTTTTTTAAACTTTATTGATTTTTTTTCATGAATCAATTAGATCCGGCTGTTTTATCTGTACCATATAATGTTAATATTGATATTTGTGATACAATTAATTATAAAGAAGTGATGAAACAGTATACATGTTTTATCTTTTTTTTGGATTTTTATATATTTTAGATACAATCTTGGACCTAATGGAGCTATTCTTACATCATTAAATCTTTTTGCTACAAAATTTGATCAAGTACTTTCAATTCTTGAAAAGCGAACAACATCGTAAAATTAAACTTATTTTAATCCCTATAAACTCAATTTTATAGGCATATTCTCTTTGATACTCCAGGGCAAATTGGTGATCAACATATATATATATAAATATATATAAATTTTATTTATACACTGTTAGAAATATTTACATGGTCAGCTTCTGGATCAATTATAACAGATGCATTAGCTTCTTCTTTTCCTACATGTATTGCATATATTATTGATACAGCACGTTCAAGATCTTGTACAACATTTATGAGCTCAATGTTATATGCTTGTTCAATTCTTTATAAAACAAAATTACCACTTATTATTGTATTTAATAAAACTGATGTACAAGATGCGGCATTTGCAAAAGAATGGATGACTGATTTTGAAACTTTTCAAGCAGCTCTTTCAAAAGATGAAGGAAATATAGAAGGAGCAGGGGGTTATGGTTATATGTCTAGTTTAATGAATAGTATGAGTCTTATGCTTGAAGAATTTTATCGTCATTTAGATGTAGTTGCTGTATCTGCTGTAACAGGATCTGGAATGGATGATTTTTTGACAGCTATTGAGCACAAAGTAGAGGAATATGAATTAAAATATCGCCCGGAACTTGAACGACTTATAAAAGAGCGTAATGATAAAAATAAGAAAGAAAAGTTAAACAATTTAAATCGTCTTATGAATGATATTGATATTAATGGCGAGGAGGTTCGAACAGGAGGTAAACCTTTTTAATAAATTTATCTATTTATCCTTATTTTATCAGTTCATACACAAACATTATCGGATATTGAGGATGAGTCTGATGAAGACGCTCAAGGAATTATTGATACAGATGTTATAGATTCATTTGGAGCTTCAGAAACTAAGTTCACATCACAGTTTTCTCAAATTACAAAAACCGATGAATAATTCTAAATACATATTTTTCTTATTTTTTAACTTTATAAAAATATTCAAAATTTTAACATTAATATGTAACAATATATTTATTTTCTGAAGAAATTTCTTAGAAATAATTTATAAATATGAATATTATAAATCTTTCAAAATACAAATAAATAAAAGTATAAAAAATAATTTATTGAGAAAATGATTAAAACAAATACATTAAAAAATATTTCAAATTTTATATAAATTAAATGTATAGGATATTTATTTTCTTCAGATTTAATTGTATATGAATACCTATTAATAAAATATTTATCATAAAAAGTATAATTTATACATTTAATGTTTAATAAACATTTTTCCTGAGTGCTTTACGATATTAAAAGCACTTAAAAATTTCCTAAGTTAAATATTTAGCATCTTCCCAAATCTTGATATTTTTTTTAGCCCATTCCATATAACATTTTCCAACATCAATCATTAACTCACAATAATTTTTCCTAACCATGTCTTGAAATCTTTCTAACTCCTCTTTTATAACTTCAACCGCAATATTAGCATCCCTTTTTGTAATTTTAAGGGCATTTTCTAACTAATTAATCATCACTAATTTATACGATCAATCCAAATAATTTACCAGAGAGATTTTCTCATATATTTTCTCAATACCTTTTTTCCTATTAATTGTCGGGTCTACATCAATCATGCCTTTCATAGCAGTTGTTAATTTTTCAAAAAAATTTGGTTTAGTTTGTTTCAATTGTTCTTTCCCTTGTTTGTTAGATTCATCAGAATTTAATAAAGACAAATTAGAACAATTATTTTCTAATCTTGCTAGAGATGTTTCAATTTTCTGTGCTTTTATTTCAGACTTTTCAAGTGTATCCAGAACATTTTTATTTTGATTCAATATATCTACAATAATTTCATATTGTAAAATCTTCTGACGTCTATATATTAAACGAGATTTAGCAACTTCATAAAACTGAGATAGTTCTTTTAATGGTTCTGATAATATAAAATCCAAATTTTCGATCTAACAAATAAGTATAAATATAGATATATATATATTTCTTACAAATTCATAATTGGAATGAAAATTTGAATCATTAGCCAACCCAAAACGCTCAATTCCAGTCGCTAATGACCCTTGTTGAGTTATCGAAAGAGCATTATAAGCTGCACCCAATTCACAAAAACTATCTGCCAAGTCTACTATAATTTAGAAAAAGAAGAAAAAAATAACAATTACTTTGAAAATTCCTCATAATAGAATTATTAGTTTTCTTAGTTTCATTTCCAATAATATGTTGAACTTCTTTAATTTTTTTTTCTAATTCAATAAATTTTATTTCATTTTTGTTACTAACATTTATCAATTTTGCAGTAGAAGAAGGTATAGGGAGGCATTGATAAATAGGATCACTTGTACCAGAACCAGGATTTAAAGGTGGTGCCATAAGAATGCTTTGCGGTAATAAAGAAATTGGCGGTGATGTTAAAATTTCTGACTGTTTCTCATTAAATACATATATGCAATAAACAAATAAACGCTTTACCCATGATATATTTTTATCTAAAAAACAATGAAATACATGACATTTTTTTAAAATAAGATGAGAAACACAGCGATTAAGAAAAATCTGTAACATTCTTTTTCTTTGACTGATTACATCTACGTTTATTTTTGTTCTTGAGGAAGAAATGGATGTATCTAAAAATTATGTAAATAAACAAAATAAGTTTCAAATGAGCCTACATATACTAGGTTTTCCAGGAATCGGTGGAACAATAACTGTTGGGAATAATCGTGAAAGTGATATTCTAAGAGATTCAAATTCAGAATAACGTCGACGTACTTCAATGGCCTATTCGTAACAATTATTGTATGTTCATTTTTTCTATATATATATATATATACGTACCCCCATACGTATTATATATACAACAAAACGTCTACTATTACCCTCGCTCACTTTTTCTGCATCAAGAATAGAAATAAGAGGTTCATCATGATTATTATCTATAAAAGCATGTATATGACAACATATAGTATCCGTTTTATCAGAGTTTATTTCTGTTAAATGTTCTTCATTTATTTCATTTGATGTTAAAATCTGTTGAGAATCTTGATAAAATGTGTGTTGATATCCATAAGACTCTTCAAAAAGTAAATTGTTATCTTCAAAATCCTCCATTTGTTTATTTTTCTTGCTTTTTTTTTAAAAAAAAATATAAAATATATTTAATATATAACTTTATAAAGATTATACTCTGAAATAAAATGTATTTTCATAATATTTGCTTTATTCTAATGAAAATTAGTCATTTTTCTATATAATAAAAGATAAAAACCTGATACAAAATTCATGTCGTGATAACTTTAAAACGTAAATAATATATAATTAATATAAGAATTCAGGAAATAAATGAAAAAATGATGAAATATAGTGAAACATATGTTTTATTTGAAGACAATTTATCTTTTTTAAAAAATTAATAAAACAAGTAATCTTATTGATAAAGTAAAAATAATCTTGAAAATGACAATATACAAGTTAAAATATGAATCATAAAAGATTCAAGAATGTTAAATGATTTTTATCTTTTTGATAAAAAAAATATTTAAAAATTATAAACTAATATACATTATTTTTATTATATTATTTAGTTAATATACTTTATGAATGAAGTTTCATTTTTTTATAAATAAAAATAATCAAAAAATTTTTAAATAAACATTTTCATGATAAGTCAATAATTTTCTTGAAAAAGTTAAAAATATTGCAATTGATAATATAATATAATAAATATCTTTTCTAATACTAAAAAATATATTTAATTTTTATTATTACATTTGTAAATCTACACTTTTTTTTAACTCTTAAAACAAATAATCAAAAACATATTTTATATCATATTTTCAAAGATTGCATTTAAATTTTTAAAATAATAAAAATCATTAAAAAACTATATAAAATTTCAAAAATGATTATTTTTTAACAAATAAAAAATATCATTCAATTATATTACAAAAAGTAAAATTATATAAAAAAAGAATAATTTATATAATAAATTATTTCTTTAATAAGCTTTTTTATATCATATTTTTTAAAGATATAAATATTTTCTGAAAAAATATTTATAAATATTAAGATATAATGTAAATATGATATTTATTATATTTTTAATCAAAAATTATATTTATTTATATATTTTAAGGTTAAATAAATAAATATATTATAATGGCATTTTTATTTCACAAATTAACTTGTTTAATTTGTAAATTATTCTCTTTGAAAACACTAAATATTTTAATTTCAGCATCATTTGTAAATTATTGACTTTAAATAATTATATTCTTAATATAAATATTTTTTTTTAAAATTCTTCTGAAATACTAAAATTAGATTTCAATAATATACTAAATTGAATAAAATAACTTTAAATATAATATAATAATTGTTTCATAAACGTAAATTTTTAATAAAAAATAATATTTTTATAACATAATGAAATATTATCTTTATAACATTTTTCAATTTTTAAATAAATAAGTAAATAATCTATTAAAGCTTTATGTTATATATATCTGAATAAACCCTTTGTCTTGTAAAAAACCTAACTGTTAACAAAATTAAATATTTTAAGTATTCATAAAATTCTATAAATACTATAACAATATATATAATGATCCTAACAAAAAATATACATCTTTATAAATATTTTATTTTGAAATATTACACTTAATTATAATAAAATTTAATAAAATTTTAAATCTTTATCAAAAACTTCAAATTAAACAACCATTTTCAAAAAGTTATTTTTAAAAATGAATATAAATACGATTTTCTTATTCTTAAAAGCATTATTTAAAGACACATCAATAATATATATATTATATTTTTAAATTTTATAAAAAATGATAATATTAAAAAATAGAATTAGAAAGATTCTATTTTTTAAATAAAAACATATTACAATTAAGAATATTATATTATTCTTTCTTATCTTTTCATATTTTTTTAAAATATAAAATAAAAACACTAATGTTTTATAAAACAAATATTTTAATAATAAAAATTTCAGATATATTATAGAAAAATCTTTATTTAAACATATAAAAAAATATAATTACAAAATTAAATATATAGTATCATATTTTAATTTTAAAATTATATATTTATATCATTTTACAAAAATATAATTTTACTAACAAAATTAACTTTAACTTTAAAAGATAAACAATTACATTTGAGCACCAAAAAACCAATGCAAAACTTAAAACATAATGATTTATCTCCATTATTACCCTTTAAATACTACAAATAAAAAATATTTCTTTTATTTTAAGAAAATTTAAAAAATTTTTATAATAAACATATCATAAAACCTCAGAAATACTTATTTCCTTTTAATATATTTAACAAAATAAAACCTTAAATGAACAAATTTCTGAAAAAAATACAATAAACATTTAGATTGCATATTTCCTTAATTAAAATAGATTTTTTTTTCTATAGTTTGTAAAAAAATCTGCATTAAAATAACTTATATATATTCATTATCATTTTTTCCCTATTATTATTTACTACAAAACACGTGAAAATAATTATAAAACATCTTTAAAGATTATTTGCAAAACGTCTATAACAATATAGACTTTTTATCAAATAAAAACATAGAAGAAATAAAGTATAAATAAAAAACCCTTAAGAAACTATATAAACGAAATAAAAATTTATTATTTAACGTCCTGATATCTCAATTAATCTCATTTAAATAATTTTGAAAAATTAAGATACTTTAATCATATTCATAGTAGTCCATAAAGCACCTAAAACATAAAATTGACTAACAGAAAACCTCATTTAAAAATTTTACCAATTAAACTAGTACCCCAAACTACTAAAAACGGGTATATCATTAATTTACTTCGTGGTGTCTAAAATAATTTAATAAACATAAATTTATAAAATAAAAAGTACCCTCATATAGACAGGCATATACGCATTTTCTCGAAACAACTTCTGATAATATAAAACCCTGTTTTTTCGCTGCATTTTTAAATTTCTATAGTTCATTATTAATAAATCTTTAAACATAAAGAATTTTTGTTTTTTTTTTACACAAATTCAAAAAAAAAAGATTCAACACCTTTAAGAAATAATTCTAAAATATTTCTAGAATATTTTAAAGAAAATAGATATTTTCAAGCTTTAATTAAGAAAAAACTAATAATTTTAAGATTTAAGTTTTCATACATACTTATCGCTCGTTAAATAATATCATTTATACAAAATGAACGTAAAAAAATAAATTAAAATTTTGGAGAAAAAAAGATCAATTTACTTTAAAATATACACTCCATTCACATATTTTTGTATTTTTATATGGGTTTCCTTTTCTTTTTTAAAAAAAAGGACAAAAATTGAGAAAAATAAATGGCTTTTCACTTTTCATGGAATAAAGAATTTTCTCCATCTTTTATAGCAAAAGCATGCTTTCTTCTTAGTTATGCTCTTAATAAAGGAAAAAAACTACCTATTATTGTCGATAAAATTGATGTAAAAGAATTAAATATGGGATCAATAGTAACATTTTTATTTTTTTTATTTATTTTAAATAATCCATAATTAGCCCCCAGAACTTGAAATTTTGGAAATTGGAGATCTTGCAGAGGATAGATTTCGTGGTTTATTTAAATTAAAATATTCAGGAGATGCCTACATTGTTTTACAAACCAAAGTTCAGGTGAATATCTTAAATTTTGATAATTTAATAATAATTAAAAGATTAACCCTTTAAATACACATAAAAAGACATCTCCAAGGTTTACATGGAGAGGGGTACTTGCTGCAGATGCACCATTAATTGTTCCTATGTTTCTTCGTTTATCTGATTTTAAATTATCAAGTATTATCATTTTGGTATTTTCTAAGGCAAAAGGAATCACTTTAGTCTTTCGAAATGACCCCGTAGAGTCTGTGCGGGTCTCAAGCACATTTGATAGCATACCTGTTGTCGCACAATTTTTACAAAAAGAAATTGAAAAACAATTACGTACATTCTTTCAAGAAGAACTTCCAGCCATTATACACAAGTTATCCTTATCTATATCATCCTGCCTAACAGATGAAAAAACTGAAAGTCCTTCAAACATAATATTGACAGACGAAACATCCAAAACGGAAGAATTAGCACCTATTATAAGATTGGCGGATATCAATCCAGAACATCCAATTTCTATTACAGGTATGCTACGTCTTTCTGCACTAGCATCATCGCAAAAAACACTTTCTCCATTTACACCATCTATCAATCAAGCAATTTACAGATCGAGCCATCTTTTATCAACAGTATTTAGTGTAAATCATAATATCAAACCCCATCTTCCTAACAATTCCGATTTCGATTCAACAACACTATTAACAAGTGTACAACCAACTACTCATACTATAGAGTTGCAAAATACTAGGCAAAACTTAAGCTTGCGTCAAATTTCCCTTTTAAATAAACGTTGGACTCAGAAAAAACACAATGTAATACGTTTACATTCAGATTCAAAAAATACGTTGCACAATGTTCATGAGGTACAACCGTTATTAGAAAAGGACAACAATATGCACGATAATTTGCATATAAAACCTATCAATACCTTTCATAATATAAAAAAAAAGAAAAGAAAAAACCAAACAAATACATCATGATGTAATGAATATAGAATATTAAACAGCATCTTTTTGGTTGATCTATCCAACCTTATTACCTGTTTTGATTCGTATTACAGTTATATTAAATTATTTATATTAAACATCAATGATACGTTATTAATACTAATTTTACAAATTATATATTTCTTCTGAAAACACATAATCTATGATACAAACAGATACATTAAATGGCAGAAATACTTTTTGTAAAAAGTATTAATTAAATAAAAAGTCGTTTTGAGAGACACCATATACCCGCCATTCCAGAACAAACACCACTGACAATGATGATACTCCTAACGCCTCTTGTACTTTTATAAACAGCGCCGGCAAGTGCACCACTAATAATAGAATTTAAATCATCATGTTTTCCTCTATAATAACCAAGCGTAGAATTAGCAGCATTATAACCAAGAGCAATGACACCAGCCGAATTAGCAAAAAGAGGCCCCCTGGAGGTCACAGAATTAAGAATCCCGTTTAAACGAACACGAATTGATACACTTCCAGCTGCTTTAGATAACCCTTCGAAAATTCCCCAAGTACCTCCGATACCAAGTGCTATAAATTATTAATCATTTTTTTTTAAATCTTAATCAATTCTAACCGGAAAGATACACTGTTCCAATACCATATGTAAGATCATCACTCCATCCTCGACTTGGAAGAGCCGTTTTTCCACCAGGAAGTTTTGTTAATTGTGCATCTTCTAAAGAAAGATAATCAAGCGCTTTTCCAAGACCAGCAAGCGGATGTAATTTTGATGGATCTAAAGAATTTTTATCAAAAATTTCAGGAGTTTTTAAGGGTTCATAAAATGATTTTAAGGATGAATGTTTATTAGTTTCTTCTGCTTGTTCTGACTGTTCTGTCAACGTTTTTTTTCCGGAAAAAAACCAAACCATCAATATTTTAATAAATAAAAACGAAATAAACACTTAAAAGCTGTATTTTATCTATTTTCTGTCCTTTTTTTCTCAAAAATTACATTTAACACTTAAACTAACGTCAGTCTGATCAACCTGTTACCATAGCGATACGGTAACTAAGTAACACGTTGACTAGGTAACATGTTGTCATGGTAACACGTTATTCACCTTTCAACCTCTCGATTTAAATTTCAAATTTTCACTTACAAAATCTCAATTAATTTGATAAGAAAACATATGAACTTGGAGGGCAGGTCCATCCGACGTACAAAAAAGAAATAAATCGAGTATTTATGGTGGCGAATCGGACATTTGGTTTAGATATTAATAATAAACGTAAAAAATTGGAAGATGTATATATATCATCAAGTTTACCAAGGCATAATGAACTTGGAACAGAAGAAGAAGCGGAAAAAATGCATAAAGTTCATGAATACATATTTTTTTTTACGCATATATAACGTATTTTTTAGTTAAATGAACTCATGAATCAATTAAATATTGAAAATAAGATTAAAGAGGGAGCAGAGAACCTTTTAGAAGTAAAATAGTTCATTTATTATTAATAAGGAAGGAATTATATGAATATAGGTTTTTGACGTAAAAACAACTCATGAAGGAGAAAATAATGATACATTAAGGCGACAAATTGAATTAGAATTAGATGCGGTTAATACAAAAATTGCACAAATAAAAACAAAAGTTAATAAAATAAAATCAAGTTCTCCACACGGTTACTTTAATTTTTTATTCTTATAAACAAAATTAATCATTTCAGACGTTAAAACGGCATCTAATACATTCTGTAAGCAAGATGTGAAAAATTTTAGATTATTTCATAATACGCCATTACACCCGACAAATGCATCTTTTTCAAAGAATAAGGAAGATGGTTTGTTGCTTTTATTGATAATAGTAATTAACTTAAATCATAAAAAGAACATACAGAAACAATCAATCCTATACAAACTTTACAAACAATTTTTGAATCTTTAGAGAAAGCTTCTTGCGATTCATTGCAATATATGAAGCATGTGAATCATCTTATATCTCTTTTCAAATCATATCCTACATTAAAATACGATTTAAATTGGGAAACACTTGGTCATCATTTACGCATCATGTTTTTTAGTTCAGATACAAACAAAGTAGCAAGTGGATATCATATTGCAAGATATGTGGTTTATAGTGTGGAGTCTATTTCATTTCTTAAAAAAATTCATGTAGAACACGCAATCATACGGTTATTTAACATCATACTTACCTAAAATATCTACTAAACTATTTACATAGATCATTCGCCAAGGATAGTACAGCATCTAATGAACGTGAACAGGCTTTAAAATTGGTCAGATCGTTTTATGAAATTAAAAATGGCATCTTTGAAATATCTAAAAGTGTAGTAAGTGCCATTGTATCTTTAGCTGATCATTCGGGAGATAAAATGTCATCAATATGTATCGAAACACTAGCCGAAATGCGTAATAAAACTAAAATTACTATATATATAATTAATATTATATAGTCGTATTAGATCCAGCATTAGTTATTGCTACAGGTGGCAACAAAGTGCTACTTCAAACTTTAAGTGATGGACCATTTGAAATTACAAATGAACTTGTTAAATTATTCATTTATCTTTTAGACAAACCTGCTACAAGAAAATTTGTTCGACCCCAAAGCGACCTTCAGGTTATTTTTATTTTACTCATTATTCATCTATTAAACGTGACAAGCTTATCATTTCTAATCTTACCAATATTTATCCTATGATGGAAGAGTATAAATTAAGATATTGTGCAGACGGAGTAGCAACAATGATAAAATCATGGTCAGGTATAAAACCATTTTAATAGTAATATTCATCGTTTTCTAACATGTATAGGATTACTTTATATGAGTATGTATGATATGCAAGCGATTCGTTCTTTAGTTGATACATTGCGTATATCTTCTTCTAGAAGCCGGGTATTTCATACTTCATATAAATATATTTATGTGATAGTTATATTTACTTTTAAAGGATATTATTCTTGATCTTTTATATAATATTTTTGGGATACAATCATCATCCATAACATCAACATTTTTAGCAGGTCGAAAACTTACTACATGGGGAAGACCATTGCCAATTCCTCAACAAGAGCCACAAAACGAAAACATATTTTTAAATAAACAAGCAGAATCAGAAAAGGGGAACTTATTACAGCATTTTTTAGCATTAATTGTCATTATGTTTATGGATATTGGAATATTGGACGTATTATTGCATATATATTATACTATTCACTTTATACAACTAAAAAATTAATAGGCCTTAATCACTGTTGCAGAAGATTCTACTGACAAAATGGTCTTTCGAAAAGCCACATTATTGATTGTAGAACTTCTCCAATTAGCCAATAAAATTTTACCATTAAAATATGGAACTAAACTTCAAGTTTCTATATAATATTATAGATTTATAATAATTGATATATTTTAGTTTCTTCCAAAATTATTTATGTCGGCATTGGAAGTTAACAGTAAATTTCATTTTGCAGCAACATCTGCTCTCCTTCAAATAGAATCTTTAAATAGGGCAAAAATGAAAATTAACTCAATTCAACAAAAAGAATGTTCTAGTTCTGAAAGTTTTTTAAAGAGAGGAAAAAGACAACTCAAACAAATCAAACTCAAGTTAGGCTTACAAATTGATGATATCCGGTTTAGAACACTTCTCTTAGATACCCAAGTAATTTCTACGAAAAAATAATATTATCTTATATTTATATAGATTTTGAGTACTAAAAATTATAAAAAGTGGAGATGGGATATACTTGTTGAACTTTTACAGGGGCCATTACTAAATCCAAAAAGGTTGGAAGAATCTATCCGATCTACAAAATTTATGAAACGCTTACTGTCTTTTTACCGACCATTTAGTTACAAATTTTCTAATATTAAACATACCAAAGTAATATTATAGTATATAATATAATATACATAAATTAACATTTGTATAGCCTAATCAACGTTATGTTAAAATTGGTCAGATGATTTTTACTACATTACTTGCTAATCCAGAAGGAGTACGTTATTTGTCAAATAGCAAACTTTTAAGGCAAATTTCAGAATGCCTTGCACAACTTGATCCTGTTTTTTCCCCCAGAAATAATCTGCTTTTTTTTAATCATTATAGATAAGTGGTATTTCTTGTTCATATCCTTTATTTTCGAAGCAACGCTTAGAAGAAACATTAACTTCCGGATACTTTGCTTTACTTGGAACTTTATCTGAAAATAAAGAAGGAATTGCGTATTAAGTTTTTCTATAAATTATATATATATCTTATATCTAATAGAATGTTGGAAAAGTGGAAAATATTTAATATATTTTATCATCTTACAGAACTTCAAAGTCGTGATGATTTGATTCTAAGTTTTATAGTAAATATGGACTATACATTGTAATATTCTAACATCAAATATTCTCCACTAACATATTATCTAGTCATGGACATTCCCGGGTAATTCTTTCAAAGGCTCTTACTACTGGATTGAAGGTTTACATCTTATAGTAATGTATTAACAGAAATTCATTATTATTAGGATGTACGCCTTTTTGTTACAAAACATTTAGGAACACTTTTATCTCTGAATAAAAAAGTATATACCAAAAATATCAAAATCACAGAATGGGCCATCTGCTTACTCGTTACTCAACTTTATGATCCTTCCATTGAAGTATGTCAAATGGCCGTCAACGTTTTAGAAAAAGCATGCCAT
Organism: Pneumocystis canis; assembly: GCA_017311265.1. NCBI lineage: Eukaryota > Fungi > Ascomycota > Pneumocystomycetes > Pneumocystales > Pneumocystaceae > Pneumocystis > Pneumocystis canis. Next base: position 307,619 of record JABTEF010000023.1, on the reverse strand, counting down.
GATTTCGAAAATCTTGAATATACAATAAAATTACGTCCAACATTAGAACATCTAGGTGATATTGGAGCGCCATTACGTTTAAGGTGCATAATTAAATTTTTACTAACATAGCTAATTTTTCAAGATTTTTAGCATCATCCATAGGTTTCAATTATCTTAAAGAAGTTAATTATATTGAGAAGGAAATGGATAGTTGGTTTTATGTAAGTTTCATTTTTTTTTTTTTAAAGACTCAATTAATCAGGAACAAAATGAGTCTTATGTAGATTATGTAGAAAATCGCCTTTCGTCAGCATTTTCTCTTAAAAATAGGTATAATGATTTGCCTTAATAATTAGTCATTAATTCATATAGCAATGATTTTAATGGAATTATTCCACCTCATTTTTATGGAGAAATTATTAAAACATCTGAAGGATGCCAGCTTTTGAAAAATAAAGGACATTTTGAACATTTTGCCTCTAAAATTTTCAACCACAAAGATGAAGATGAAGATAAAAACATTATTTTTCAATTAAAAAGTTCTCTATGGGCAGTAGGAAATATAGGTTCTCATAATAACGGATTTCCATTTCTTGAAAATAGTGGGATAATTTCCGATATTATATATATAGCAGAGAAATCGCAAGTAATAAGTCTTAGGGGGTAATTTTTCTTTTTTTTTTTGAATTCAACTAACTTTTTAGAACTGCATTTTATGTATTAGGCTTAATTTCTATAACAACATCTGTTTCTAAAATATTGGAGCAGCATGGTTGGATATCTGTTTTTACTAATTTTGGTATTCCTACTGGAATCTGTATTCCTAAAGATATCAAAAAAATATTACATGTATTATCTTTTATCGTTTTTTATTGCAACTAAATTATTCTTAGTTAGAACCATGGCATTATGAGTCATACTCATCTAATTTAGAAGATAATACATTCAGATTAGTACTTGAAAATACAGTGCAAGCAGACATTTTAAAAGCTGTAACTGATTTATCAAGTCATATTTTAACCAACAAAGCAATAAAATCTCTTTCAAGGTAATTGAATTAATATTAATGTATTACATACTTATTATAAACTATAGATTAAAACTAAAATATCCAGAAGAGTTTAAATCACTAAATCTTTATAACTCAATTCTTAAAATTCTTACACGTTATCGTTATCGACAACCAATTCGAAAGTTTATCTTAGATATGTTTGCATGCGACATATTTTACCAAAATTCAGAAACATCTTTGGAAAATGATAATATATAATCTTTTGTATAAATACCACATCATAGTAAATCATAATGATCAATACTTGGCATAAACATGTGTGTAAACAAAAAAAAATTAATCATAAAACAAATCATCGTATTGTACAACCCAGGTTTTAAGTATTTAAATATTTTTTTTAAACCGAAATATATAATAAATTATTTCTGTAATATTATACTTTAATTGTCTTAATTTGTCTTTTATATTTTCGTTCTCTTTCTTTATCTAAATACTGTTTATTTAACTTTTTAATAAAGAAACCAACATCATTTTTATTACTTACTTTTCGTTGTTCTTGAGGACTCATATTTCGAACACGATTTTTTTCCTCTCTATCCTTTTCAGCCTTTTTTTTAGACATTTTAGTCAATTGTTCTTCATTTTGAAGTTTTCTAAGTTTTCTATTTACTTCTTCACGAGAAGCTCGAAGTTTTTGAGATATATTAGATCTCCAATGTGCTTTATTTGCCAATAAATCTACAAACGTAATACATTGTACAATAATAGAAACAACTTGATCAGCATAATTTAAATGTGGTAATTGAATACAAAATGAAATAGTCTTTCTACATGTTTCATCTGGACTAAATAAAAAAGTTAAATAAATATATAAAAAATAAAAATAATACAAACATTTTTGGTTGTTGAGCTGGTTGATCACTAACAATGAAATATTCAAGTACACCATTAGAAATTTCAATAGATTGTATAAAACTATGATGATCTTCAAGTAAAATATGTGTAATTTCAGAACATTCTGACATTACAGCATAAGTTTTTGGTAATTGCGTTGTTTCTTGTATTTTTGTAAATGACAAATGATAATATTTTTCATGTAACCAACGTAAAATTGATCGATTAACAATAGCAAATACACATTCATCAAAAACATTATCTGCAACTATCATATTAACATATAATCTATCCCGTGGTATTAAATCATCTGTAAAAAATGTAATTAATATTTTCCATAATAATAGTAATATATTTTGGCGTTTTATTAATTTTATTTCAAAATATGCTGAATCAATATATATACGTCCTGTTGCATACAAAGTAAAATGAGATGGATTTTTGAAATGTAAAGGTGTTTTATCATATTTTTTAATACCAATTTGTGCAAATTGTGTATTTAAAATAGGATAAAATCTTTCAAACCTTAAAATAAATATATAAATATATATTTATATAAATTAAAAAAAAAGGTTAAAATACCATCTTTTTGAAATATAAATATTATAAAATTTTCCATATTGTGATATAAGAATATATATAATAAGTATTAAAAAAAGCCCCAATTCTGTATAAAATATTGAAATATCTATTTTTATCATATTATATATATTATACATATAATATATATATATATTTATATATTTTTATTTATTAATTAATAATTCTTGTATAATTTTATTTATTTATTATTCTCTTCCCTATAAAATGTTAAATTTACTTTTTAAAAATCACGTTTTTCTCCTATTTTTTATCTTATATTTCCATTGGTTACTATAACAACAACGATTACAAAAGTATTGGAAGAAAGGAATGCCGGACACATTATGTGGTTTAAACGATATTGGATTTTCCTTTTGTTGACATTTAATAATAACCAACTATCAAATGGATTTGAACGGATTACATTACATAAAATACGGGGAGAAGGAAGATTTAATCAGGTAAGAAATATCTTTTTTCTTTTTAATAAAGAAATTAAAAAATATTTTTTTTAAAATAGATTCATCGCGGAATTCAAGTATATGCACTCGTTCAAAAATATTTAACACAATTTTCTAAATATCATGAAAAACAAATTATTAATGAAAACGAAAATAAAAAGCATGATGTTTCGTTAATGAATTTCGTAAGTTCATTAATATATGCGTTCTTAAAATTAATTTTTTCGAGTTCAATGCGCAATGTATGCTTCTTTTATATATCTTTTTTATAATTTTAATTATTTATTAAGATTATGCAATTATAGAACTTGGTACACCTCCACAAAGTTTTAAAGTGCAATTTTTCTTTCATTTTTATCATTTTTTTTATTTTTTAATTTTAGGTGGTACTTGATACTGGTTCTTCTAATTTATGGATTCCTTCATCAAAATGTACATCTCTTGCATGTTTTCTTCATTCTAAATACGATTCTTCACTTTCACAAACATATATCGCAAATGGAACTCATTTCGAAATTCATTATGGCTCCGGTAGTGTTACCGGTTTTATTAGTACAGATAAATTATGTGTTGGTGATATTACAATTGAATCACAAGATTTCGCAGAAGCTGTAACTGAACCGGGTCTTACATTTGCATTTGGTCGTTTTGATGGAATTTTTGGATTGGGATATAGTACAATCTCTGTAAATCAAATTACTCCGCCATTTTATAATATGATTCAACAAAATGTATGTATGAATTTATTATTATTATTGTTTATATATTTAAACTTTATCAAACCATTATCATTAGGCTCTCGAAGAACCTCTCTTTGCCTTTTGGATAGGCGATCTTTCTGACGGAGTTGAAGGAGGAGAATGTACTTTTGGAGGATTGGATTCGAATCATTACGAAGGTTCAGTTACCTATATTCCAGTGCGCAGAAAAGCTTATTGGGAAGGTATTCTTTTTATATAATTATATTTTCCCTTTTTAAAACGTATTAGTTAGCTTAATCTCTTTTTCGTATGGTAATGATCTTATTAAATTGGAAAATACAGGTGCCATTCTTGATACCGGTACTAGCTTAATTATTATGCCCACAGGTAAACAAATCATGATCATTCATCATTTTATTTTATATTATATAGTTATCGCTGATCTTCTGAACAATGCAATTGGTGCATCTCAATCCTGGACAGGAGATTATCTCATTGACTGTAGTCTAAAATCTACCTTACCAACTATCACTTTTAACTTAGGAGATCATGATTTTCCTCTTGAACCTAATGACTATATTTTACAAAGTATTTTATTAAAAGGAAAAAATCATATCTAATTTGACTATAGTACAATCAAAATGCATGTCTACCTTTGTAGGTATGGATATTCCTCCCCCTGTCGGTCCTCTTTGGATTATTGGTGACGTATTTCTTCGTAAAGTATATATATCCAATTATTATGCACTACAACTTAAATAATTAGTATTACTCCGTTTATAATTTAGAAAAGAATTCCGTGGGTCTTGCAAAAGCTAAGAAAAGGATGGTTTAATCATGTTTACATAAATCTATAAATATCTATCTACTAATTCACTTTATTAATGCAATTTTTATCATTATACAATATTATATAGCCATTATAAACTAGCCCTATTCTAAAGTGTGAATTACTTCTTTTTTAACATAAAATGGCTCTTTTTTCAAATTTAAGAATTTATTGTGTTATCAATAAATACTTGTTTTATTATATATCTACTCTTCAACTTTTAAATCATTTTTTCCATAACATTTAAATTTCCAATCCTATTTATTTCAGCCATAAATCTAATATTCATTTTAAGAATGATAAAAACACATTCATATAAATCCAAAATATTAAGAATCAAAATGAGAATCATTGCATCTAACCCTCAAAAATATAATACACATATTTTCATAATTTTATAAATTCACAATAATTCATTCTTATAACTTTAAAATTAAATAATACCAAAACAAAATAACTCATTATTTACAAAATAAACCGTTTCATTCATGAAAAGAAATAACCTTTAAATGTACTCAATATATTTTTGAATGATTTAAAAATATTTAACATGTTCTTCCTATGTCAGCTTCTTTTTTTTATTCTTTCTAAATAACATATCTATTTCTTTTTCAGGATCATTATCAAATTCATCTGTTTTCCCCTTGTTAGTAGATAACATTGACAAAGAATTTGTATGACTATTTATATTGTTCGAAGAGAGTGAATTCGATACACGAGTATTAATTATTCTACTATCTGTACATGATTTCAAGAGCTCATTCTGCATAAAAGAATCCAAATTCTTTTTCCATTCTAAAAAATTATTTTTAAATATATTCATTCGCCAATTCTTCCAAACCCTTTTACCATAATAATCATCCCTTATAATTTCACCGGATTTTAAAAGCTCATTTGCTATCCGTTCCCTATAATTATTCAATCCTACAGAAGTATATAAACATGCATCAATAATATGCGATCCTGAGGGGTCACAAGAAAGATTACCATATGATTCAAAAAAGTTATTTAACAACTTTCTTCTATCCGATGCTGATAAAGTAGGAAGTTTAAGAATAATTTCTAACACACCAGATGCAATTTTATTTGTTGCATAATAAAGAATAATCTTTTTATCTTGCAAAATAAGACTACAAATATTAATAAAATATCAAAAGATTGAAAATTTAACCTTTCAATTAAAAAATAGTACATTTCATATGGAAGCATAAGAAAAGATTTAATCAAACAAGCTCCTTGGATTTTAATATCATCAACTACATTATCATCATTCAAAATTCCTTTAAAACTTTTCAATGAATTATTTTTATTTCTTGGATCAAGATTTAATATTAAAGGAAAAATATAATCTTTTAACTCTACTTTTGAACCTACAAAACATTCTTTAAGAACCTATAAACCTGTAAATAAATAATACTTAATATCAATAATGAAACAAACATTTATAAATTTAACACAGTTTGAAGGATTTTGAGAATGAGAAGTAATAAGAGAAACTAAAATACCAGTATGCCCTATATCTTTTCAAAATTAATTAATAAATATCTTAGCAGAAATCAACAAACCAATTAACTCCTCAAAATGATCAATTATTTTCTCAGAGATTTCATCCAATACTTTATAATCATCATTTTTCTCAATAAATTTTTGAAGTACATAATTTCCAATTGGATGTTTAGATACTTTAAAAATCCTGTTTTTAAAATAAATATTATATAATTTTTGAAGAATTTCCTCAGATGAAAATTCTATTACAGATTCAAAAACATAAGACCCAATATGATCCCTTAAAAGAGTCTCAATAAAAGAATCGCTTACATCCTTTCCCGTAGAATTAACATTAAAAGAATTTTCTTTAAAATCTCCGAAAACTAATTTCTCAAGTAAAATCTGCTTTCTATTTTTATCACTTTTGATCAAACTTCTCTCAATTAAAAGCAAAACAGACATAACCTGAGACCCATACTGATTGAACGCAAGATTTCTTACTTCAGTTACACCATATTCCGCATTTATATTATCCAATATAAACTTTTTCTTTTCATAAAATGATACTGGCATTTGTAATTGTTTAGTCAAAACAATTTGACTTAATGATCGTATTTTTCGTTTATGTTTTATAGATTTCTCAGAATTAAGATCTGTTTGAAGTATTATCCCATGTAATACGAGAAACAATTGGTAAAAAACATATGAGGCATATTTGTGACTGGAAAATGTTAATATTACATCAAAGATCTCCTAAACACAAATATCAATTTAAAAAAAAAAAAAATCAATTTTTACATTACACATAAATAAAATAAGATTTTCTGCAGTTATAAATATTTCATTATCATCCTGAGATAAATGATGAATATCTTCTGTAGAAGCAATATATCCTAATTTCACAAGAAGTGTTTCACATACATGAGAACCAAAACAATCACAGATCAACTTCTTAAAACTAAAAAGAAATAAAAAAAAATCAACAATAAAATATCATTCATACTTCCCAACCAACGCCTGAAAATACCTCTTCAATTGAGATGGTGACGCCATATGCAATAAAGTTTCCAAAGTTTTTGAATATAAAGGATTGATGGCTAATTTTAATTCCCTCCCCTGAATCTCAAGAAAAATATTATCAACAAATAAGCGATATTCTATACTTCTAAACCTAAAACTTATTCAAAACATTATATATCTACCCTCACGAGAAAAACGATGAATCATTAACATTTCCTCAACACCCCTGAAATATTTCTCATCCTCCAAACTAAGAGTTCCAAAAAAAGACAACTCATCTAAACTCCTTAATACAAATTCATGCTATAGGATACTTTTTTACTTTGTAGATTAGAATTTTCCGATTTCTCTAATTGAACCAACGATTGTCTATTCTTTTTTTTTTTCCTCACAGACATCCCAGATTATCATAAAATTCCACCAAATCACAGAAAATTATCCAACTTATAATTCCTGTTTAAAAATACTCATTATTCTTATGTTTTTTTAAAACAATAGTGATTTTTTAATTTTTTTTAAAATTACTAATAATTTCGATTGATCGTATGTTTTTATCACTAAGATCTTAAAAAATGTAAACTTATCAAAACATTCATCAAATACAAAATCCAGATATATTTAAAAACAAACCAGTAAATCCATATGAAACCATTTCTTAGACGAATTACATATATTTTTGCCATAAATAAGAGTGTACGATATGATTTTATTCAAAAATCGAACAATTTAAAATATCATTCAGTTCTAATCATCCGACTTAATAAAGAATCAGAAAATCTAAACCCAGAATCAAGATTTCTTATAAAAGGATGTTTAAGTAACGCTTGAGCAGTTGGTCTTATACTTGGATCACTAATAAAGATAAAAATAAAGAATTTAAATTATATGAAAAAACCTACACAATAAAACATGAGCTAAGAAAATCCAATGCATCGTCTTTAATCTCTAAAACAATATCTTCCGGAATTGGAGGTGCCTGTGGCATATTTCCAAGCTATAATATTTTTAAAAAATTTCTAATAACAAAAATAATTTACTTTAAACATAGCACCAATTGCTTCATCATTTGACCATGGACGCTTCCCAGCAAACATCTCCAGAACTAAACAACCCAATGACCAAATATCTATTTTTGCACTATAACCCTGTTTTCGATTTTGTATGACTTCCGGTGCCATCCAAAAAATCGTTCCTTGCATTGACATGCTTGCATTATCATCATAAACCTCCTCTATATTCGATATAAAAAAACAAAAATTCAAAATATATAACTTACTGCTTTTTTTAGATATTCCAAAATCAGATATTTTACAAATACCGTCCACATCTAACAATATATTATCTGTTTTTAAATCCTAAAAATGATTAAGATCAATAAAAAATCAATGTAGATATACTCTGTGAAGAATTCCTCGAGAATGTAAATAAGTTAAACCTTCTAATATTTGACGAGTAAATAATTGTATCGTTGGTTTATCAATTTTTCCATATTTTCGAAGACATCTTCCAATAGATCCTCCTGAAACATATTCTAGAAAAATACTAATAGTTGTTTTTGTTCGTTCATATCCTAAAATATTAACATTTATTTATAAAACGCAAAATAAAATACCTAAATACTGAACAATATTAGGATGATCAAGATCTTTCATTGTTTCAATTTCTATATTTAAAGCATTAATCAATTCTTTTTGATATTCATAATTTTGGCCATTTAAATCATAATAAATCTTCACTTGTTTCACTGCTAACATTTCCCCAGTAATAGCATTCATAGCTAAATATACTTTTCCATATCTGCCTTTCCCAATAAGCTTACCCTTTATCCATTTAAAAGTAGCTAGAAACTATTATTAAAATACACAGAATAATTATAATAGTAATAATACGCACGTGTTATTTTTATATTTCCCATTTCCATTGAATTATAATCATTTCCGTCTTTATTTAATTTCATTTCCTGAAGTTTTATTCCCCATAATTTAGTACTTTTTCTTCTTGGTATAAAATATTTTTCATCTTCAAAACTATTTTCATATCTTTTTTGAGCTTCATTGGCTTCTTTTGCAAGAATCTTTATAGATTTCATACAATTTTGAATATTAACATAATGGGTTAAAAAAATAAGCCTAAGAAATGCAAAATATGCATCAGAACCATTTTCAGTATCAAAAAAATGAGTCAAATAAACCAATTGATTAATTATAGGCTTATCAAGATCATAATTTGGAAAGAAATCCTCTAAATGTTCGTAAACTACTTGAGTTGATGGACGAATCCCCCATCTATCATGACCACAATATATTTTCGTTCCCTCTGAAATATTCCTAAATGATAATTTTGATGATTTACAGGGAATAAAGTTATAAAAATGATTTTCAATATTTTTTGCCAATGAAAACTTAGTAAATTTATTGTCGAGCAATTTCTCTATACATGTGTTTAATATATTCCTTATTTCTGGAGGATTTAATAAAGTGTTTTGTTTCAATTTATAATTTAAAGAGCAATCCACATCATCTTTTAACTTTTTAGATAGTATTTCATTAACTATTTTCTTCGGTTTTACTGCCCAAAACATTTCCTGCTCATTTTCTATTTTATCAATAAAAATGGGATCATTATCAGACAAATTAGAAATCCTTTTAAATTGATTTTTTTCTTCCATATCAGAAAAAATAGAAAAATCCACATCAATTAAGGAGCTAGCTTTTGGAACAATCTTTTTAGAACCTAAAGCCCCTTGATTAAAACTCTTTTTAATAGATAAAAAATCATTAGTATTTTGATCGTATACACAAAAATACTGATTGTTTGGTTTATTCAAAAAATGAATGTCTTGAAAATCATATGTAGCTCTCTTTAATTCACTTTTACCTATATAGGTTATATTGTTATTTCTTCCTAACAAAAATATCAAAACAATTGTTTATATATACGCTAAACTTACCAAAATATTTTTTCGGAGCATTTTCTACTTTTTTATGTAACTTCTCAAAACGTTCATTTAAATAGAATATATCTGATTTTCTTATAAATTCTTTTTTTGAATTCAAAGAAAATGTTTTATAAATAACAAATGATGAATTCGTGACAACATTAGTATTCATTTCAGCAGACAATTGTAATTTCCCGATACCAATCCTTCTTTCATTATTATATTTAAAAAACTCTGGTTTATTTAAAATTTCTGAATATTTCAAAAAATTTTCCTTTTGATCTAATAAAAAACTTAACTCATCACTTGAGTTAATTCCAATATCTTCAGAGAGAAAACTAATATCTATCATAATTATTAATATATATATATATATTAAATTATTCATCTACTTTAATTACCTTGATTATTTTTATAAGTATAAAAGGAATCCACTAGCTTAATACCATTTCTTAAATTCTTATTAGAGATACTATTTTTTCAAAATCAAAATACTTACTTTGTATACGTTTTCCTTTTACCTTTTAATTTACAATCTGAATTCTCAGCCAATATAGAATCACTATCATCACTCAATCCAAATGTTGATACATACAATCCCTGGATTTCATTAGACTTAAATATCTTCTCATCTAAAATATTTGGAAATATTCCAGAAAAATGACAAGTTCGAGAATAATTGTCTCGAATTGATAAAACTAAAATAGACAATATATTTGAAATATTTTTTGATATCATCCGATAGTTATTTTGGATAAATACTTCATCTTGATTTGATCTTTTAAAATCATTAAAAGATTCTGAATAAACAAACATAGTATCAGATAACTTTGCATTTAATCTTTCTAAAAATAAAGATAATTTTACAAAAAGAATCAGAATCCCAAAATTATCAATATAGAATCTTATTAAAATAAGTGCCTCATCATCTAACCCATCTAATATACAAATTAAAACATATATTCTTTGAGAAAAAATAACTAACCATAATTTCCATTATAAATTTCAATAGCAAAATCAAGACACTCAGACCATAACTTTAAAATATCATGCTTTCTGAATAATTGTTTTCTAACATCAATAACATTTACACATTTAATCAAATCAAAAATTATAATGAATGCCTCTTTATCTTTAGCAGAATGAACTATTCTGATTAATTCTTAAAAAAAAAAACATTCACCTTTTATATTAAGGATTTTTAATATCTACATACCATTAATATCATTTTTTAATACACTAAACATATTCCCAAATTCTGTGCATGATTCAGAAATATGCAGAAATACTCTGACAATGTTTAATATAGTATTAATATTATTTAAAAACTTATTAAACCCAATCCTAGTTAACCTTTTATATTTACGCTAAAATATTCAGTATATAATATAAGAAGAGAACTACTTATACAACATTTTGACCACTTTTATAACTAAAAATATTATCAAAGGAAGTTCTTTCTCTCAAAAAACCAAAAAATTCCTGAATAAAAATACTATTCAATATTTTACTTTTTGATTGAAAGATTCGATTTTTCCCATAAGAATTTATATTTTTACAAGATACTATTCCATTGGAATCGAGAGAAGTTTCAAACTGATCCTTTTCAAGTAAAGATAATTCAAAAATAATATCATTTTTTTCATTATCATTCCTAACAGAATTCCCTCTAAAATTTTTATTAATAATTAAATCAATTAATTCAGAATTCAAGTATTTTAATAATAATGATCTTTTCTCCAATAAATCCCTCAAATGATATAATTTCCCTTTATAAGAGAATATAGAATGCCTTTCCAAGATTTTTTTCCAATATTGATTAAACATTGTCACCTCATATGAATTAAATACATTGACATTTTTCAAATCACTATTTTGAATCCTATCATTAGATGATTCTATACAAAACAAATTGGGCAATAATTTAAAATCATTATTATGACGAAGCAAAACAACATCACGCTGTAAAACATGCAACCCTGATTTTTTTTTAAAATTTACCTCATTATGGAACATATTATGGCTCAAAAGCTTATTAATTATATAATATAATCTTATATTTTCCTCCTGATTTTGAAAAGGAAACAATCTCATTATTTGATCATATTCTATAAGCACTGAAAATGATTTTCCAGAAATATTACTACCTAAAAAAGTCCCTTGAATATCAATATTAAATCCATTTTCATATAACCATCTACAAATTTCCTCTGGACTCCATTTCAATGGATATTTCATAAATTCATTATTTCCATATGCATTAATCATCACATTAAATGGTACTTTCATTATATATGGGGATGTCCGTCTTTTAACAGACATTTTATCAAAACATTGATTTACTGATGATGAATAATCATATGTATCATTTTTAACTTTTTTTCTCTTAAAAAAAGCCGTTTTTCCACAAAAATTAAAATCACTCATACAGAAAAATATACGAGAACGATTTTGTATTCTTTCACATTCTCTCTGCATATTTTCTATTCCTTTCGAATATGCATTTAAAAATAATTCATTTAATCCAAAAATTATCCTTTTTTTTAAATATTTTTGTAAATTTTTCCAAAATCCTCCCTGATATTGAGAAATTTCTATTCCATCTTGTAATAAAGGATCCTCATTAATATTTATATTTTCAAACTGATCAAATAAGAGCATTTATATTATTTAACTAAGTAATAAATGCTATGAATAAATAAAAAAACACTCTCTAAATATGAAAAAATTCGTTTTCTTCCATAATTTCAAGCTTAAAAGTCCTTTTATTAAGCATAATTAAGATTTTTTTCAAATAAACGTGAAATAGTTTATGCGTCAATTCATTAATTAATAATCCATTATTAAAATTTTAAAATGAATTAAACCCATAAATAAACCCCTATAATTCATTTTCTTTTATTTTAAATAGCATTAATATATTAAAAATAATATATTTTATAAATTATATGCATTTTTAATAATATGAAAAGATGATTTTTTTAAATCTTGATCGATTTTAAAATTATAAAAATTACAAAAATATTTTTATAAAAAAAAAAATATAAAACTAATAAATTTCTAATAATTGTAATTTCTTTAGAATTTTTCTTACTAATTAACAGTTTTTTTATATTTTTTTTATAAAAATTTAAATCAAATTTTATATTATATATATCATCTCTATACACATTTATCAATTTTTATATAAAATAAATCAAGGAAAAAATGCATAAAAATAATACAAATCAATAAGAATTTTTTTATCCATTTTAATATGGTTTTTTTTTCTTTTTAAAATTTAACATTCAATTATTTTTCTTGGAGTTAACCCACTTAAAAAATCGAAGAAAATGTAAAAAAAATCAAGTAAAAATAATATTTTAAACAACAACATGTCTTTTTTTACAAAAGAAGGGAAATTTAAAGCTAAAAATAAGACAGAAAATATGAAATATAATTATTCTTTTTATTGTGATGAAGTAATTATTTTTAAACAATTTTTAAAGAAAAAAGCTTAAAATAAAAAGCTATTAAATTATGGTATTTCAGATGGTATACGACTTGCAACATATAATTCAATTCAATCACTTCTTGCAGTGGGTAATAAAAATATAAAAAGATATTTAATTTAAAAATAATCATATAATTTAGCCACTATCGATTCGAAAATATATTTATTCAAGGATAAAAATATAAAAGTACGCTATAGTTTGCCAAGACAAACGTTAATTCAACATTTAATTCTTCATGGAAATCATCTTATATCAATTGATTCTAAGAATAATTTATATTCATGGTCTATTGATACAACTTCCATAATACCTTCTGCTATTTATTCTACTCGTGGTTACGTAACATGTATTGAAACAGATCCATGTATTGATTGGTTATATATTGGGTTTAAAGATGGAACTATCGATGTATGGGATATTGATAGAGAATGTATTTCACCATATAAGATTAGCAATTTGTATCTGAATAGATACAAAGAATGGCACCAAATGAATTATAGTCATGCTCCTTCTAAATCACATATACCGCCTGTTCTATGTATTCAAATACATCCAAGGGATGTAGGAACAATTTTAATTGGATATCCAGATGGCGCCGTTTTATATTCTATTAAAAAAAATGCAGTTTTATATTTTTTCGAACTAGAAATCCCTCAAAGAATTCATGAGACTAATTCAGGACAAAAAATAAGTGTTTTCAGACCTAAACTAACAAATCTTTCATGGGCTCCTCATGGTTATCATTTTCTTACTTCTCATCAGAATGGATGTTTTGCATTTTGGTCCACAAAATCTAACAAATGTCCTTTACAAGTATGTACATTGGATAAAAATGGGGTCAATACGCTCTTAGAAAAGCAAATAGGAAGCAGTACACACGATCCTATGTATTCTCGTAATCCTATTTTTTCTATTACATGGAGTTGCAATGATAATCTCGAAAATACATCTGTTTTTATAGTTGGGGGAAATTTGAATACTCAAGATTCTAAAGAATTAAATATTTTAAACTTTGGACAATGTCCTTCAATTTCATCAACTGAAAATATTTTTAGTCAATATTATACAACACCTAAACAACATATTGCCTTGTCACATTTTTTATCAAGCAATGTTGTTAATATTTGTATTTTCTCAAAAATTTCTCCACAATATCTTGGAAATTATAATACTGAATTAATTTTGCTTATTTTAGCATCTGGAGAAGTAGAGTTACTAAAATATCCTGATGGCATTTTTTTAAATTCTATGAAATCACTTCCAACATCACTTGAATGGCTATCTCCCAAAATTCATGATGCATCTTTATGTTTCGTATCAAAAAATAATTTATCATCTCAAAACACAAAATATGATAAAGGATATAGTGAAATTTATAAAAGTGAATTTTCAGACCAGTCTAAGTTATTGAACCATAATGGAATCATCACTACTGGACATAATAACGGAATCGTACGTATATATAATGTTACTCAAGACCATAAATTTGAGAAAATACATGAAATATTTCTAGCAGAAACTCTTAATAGATTACCTAATACAATCAGGGTTACAATTACTAAACTTTCTGAAACATCAGAATTTATTATTGGATGCGAAGGAGGAGAGCTCATAATATATAAATTTCTTCCCCTGAAAAAAAAAAAAAAGAATGAAACTGATAATTTTTCTAATCCTCAAACATTTAAAGAATTCTCAGATCGATATAATGACGAAAATTTAAAATCAGGTAACTTTATAGAACATACGAATATTATATCATTAAATAATAATAAAATTTAAGACAATTCAAAAGTTTCGGTTTTTCGAATACATAGAGGTTCAGTAATTTCTTTGAAAACAAGCAATATCGGACTGTATGATTTTGAAAAAGTTTTTATAATATTTTTTAATATATCAATATAGTGTAGCATGTGGATACGAATTTGGGACAGTTATTTTAATTAATTTGCACAAACGAACAATTATTTTCCAAATAGAATTAAGTGAAGTAAAAAATGAAAAAAAACAGTTAAATTTAAAAAATATTCAAAATAATGACGAAAACTCTGAACTCGAAGTTGCAGTAACTTTTGAATTTACAATAGGGAAATTAAAAGCAAGTGGTATATAATAAAATCATAAATACACATATATAATTATTTTGTTATCTTAGATGAATCCGTTGTCTTCTTTATAATTGGAACATCAATTGGGAGATTAATTTTTTATAGTTTATGTTATACTTCTAAGAATGAACTTAGCTCTAAATACATAGGAGAGGTTTTATTTGAAGATGGTTCAATCATTAACATTTTACCAATATTTCAGAATACATTTAAACCTTATGTTATTTATACAGATGTTTTTAATAGTCTAAAGGGCAATTCTTTTCCCGAAAATTTAATTGTTGTCATAACTGAGAAATCAGTCAAGGTGTTTAATTCATGCTTTATTGAAATATCTCACTACTATTATGAAGAATCTATAAAATGCATTTCAGCTAATATTATTTATCAAGAAAATATACATACAGCAGTTGCCTGTGTATTAAATAACAAAAGAGTGTTATTCCTTTCATTATCAAATTTGCATCCTATTCTCGTTATTAATTTACCTCCATCAGTTAATAATAAGTAAGATAACTATTATATATATATATTTTATAATTTCTAGACTAAAACAAAGTATTATTACAATGACAGGTGATTTATATCTCTGGGTAAATGAAACAGAACTCTCTCTTTTTAATTTATTCGGAAGTGGAATAAGAATTAATGAATTCTCGAATGGTATTCTCTATGATCATTCAAAGAAGGCTCCTCCTCGACGTAAGTAAATAGACATATTTTACTATATTCTTTTTATTTTTAGCTACAATTTCAACATGGGAATGGGTACTGGGTACAAAATATATTACTATTGCTGAGTTAGATTTATTAAGTAATACTATAAATATGTATTTAATATTTTCTATTAATCATTACACATAGTTGGTGGTCCAAATCGTCCATTACCTAAAAAATCTATTGATTTTTTAGAACAGGAGTCAACGAATAAAACAAAAAAAAAAATGGTTTCTGCGGATCAAAAAAAAGATTATCAGGAGAATCTCGGTAATGTGTTTACACAAACAGCGGAAAGTATTTGCGAACGGGGTAAAAAGATTCTTGGAATTGAAGAAAAACTTCAATCTCTTGAAAAGTCGTCAATAAATTTACTTAAGAGGTTATTTAAATATTTGATTTGAATTAATTCTTATAATATTAGTATACAAAATTATACAGATCAACAAAAAAGCGCTATACGTAAACAAGCTCTCAAAGGTACTATAAAAGGCTTTTTTAAATATTCATGAAATCTATAATCTTTTACATTATATTTATACATTTTTTTTATAAAAATATACTTTGATTATAAAATACAAAATAAGTTATACAAGTCCCTGGGATTACAAAAATTAAACTATACATTATAAAGCATTAAGCATAAAAACATACATAATACAATCTTAATTTATACCAATTCATTTCTTCAATTGTCAGTCAAAAGACAAATTAGCGGAATTATTGCAAATAATACCAACCAATACAGCATACTATTTTATAAACAGATTAAGATCAGTTACTCAGAAAATTCTAGTTTTTCTTTAATGGCGCTTGAATAACCAAAATGCTACATTTAAATTAATACCTGTCAAAACGAAACAAATCAAAACTACCTGGCTTTAATTTTAGCAACTAAATAAGCTTCAGCAGAGTCTCCAAGACATCTTCGTAAGCCTGATCCTGCTCCACTTGGATAACCGGATACTTTTAATAAATTAATTAAATCTTTTCGAATAAAAGGATTGGGATTTTTGCAAGAACGCCCAAGAATAATAAGAGAACCACCTCCATAATGTTTATGTCTCAAAATGTCTTTTTTTGCTAATGATAATGCACATTGAAGTGGTTGATTACTATTAACAATTTCAAATGTAACACGAGATGAAAATTTCTGAAGAATAGAATTCATACACATTTTCATGAATTTATCATCCAATGCACTTTCAACCGAATCCCTTGTACCCGATGTTACAGCAGATTTGAATTCATCTTCATATTCTAATGGTGTTTGTGACATTGATATTTGTCGAGGAAGATCATTACGAAACTGCAGTGTAAAATGATTAGAATCAATAGTAGCGCTTTTTTGTAAGACTATCTATTATCAGATTATAAAACTATTTTAAATTCATTTTACCCTCATTTAAAGGAGACATATCCTTATAATCATCAGCTGAATAAGGAGCCTGAGAATTATCTGCTACATCAGATATATTTATTTGAACTATAGTTGCTGATATTGCTGGATTAGCAATCAATTGTAAAACAATGCTTAATGCAGCCCTATCATCATTCCCCCCAAAAAACGGGAAATATATATGATATTTACCATCACATGGATTTGAATTCTCAAACAAAGTACTTGAATGATGCATAGCACTAAATTGAGAATGTAAACTTGCAAAAGATATCTTCCTATCTAAACCATGTGATTGAGAATCAAAGTTTTCTTGCACTATATTTCCTGCAAGTCCTCGATCTATAAGAACACCAGTTGCACAATATACATTATCAAAAATATCTTCTACATATTCATTATGTCTTGGAGTTGTATATTTTTGGACAAAAGAACTCGGAATAAATTTAAAATTTCTTTCAGATTCATCAGAAATAGTTCCATCTGTGCTCCAAGGTATAATTAAAAGCTCTGCCTTAACTTCCCTCACTTGCTCTATAACTCTAGTGGAAAATTCCTCTTCTGAGGCAAACTTTAGACAACCAGATACCCTCAATCTATTTAAACGGGAGAAAGTTCGAAAAATACTCATTATGGGATCAAGTTTATTATTTTCTTCATTATCTGATACTTTTATAATTGCAGAAGTACGTTGTGTCAATTCAACAAGACGAAACCCATGAACCAATAAAGGCTTTTCACTAGATTCAATTACATTCTCACTATCCAAAGAAGTATCTGCTAAACCATCCACCTTTACCAATGATGTTGGAGCAAGAAGACGAATGAAAGCCATAAGAGATGGTAGATGCTCAGCACGATTAAGAACAATCATTAATCTATCAGTGATTACTGGAAAAATAGAGTCATACAAAACAAGTTGATCCATTGAATTAAACTTAACCGGTGTATTATCCCAGTTTATTTCACCAGCTCGCCATCGCTTTACCTTCTCACGGTACCATACAGGATAAAGAAATAATACAGATGGGGTTGTTAAAGTTGTTGTAACAACAGCATTAACAACAAACATTGTGAAAATTTTAGAATTTAAAATGTTTGAAGTTAAACCAACATTAAGAACAATAAGTTCAATTAAACTAATCAATCAATCATAATTTTAAATAAAAATAAAGAATACCCTCTACAGCTCATAAGAACACCAATGGTTAAAGATTCCCTCCATAATAATCCATTTATACGAGCAGCCAAAGAACTTCCTAAAACTTTAGTTATAATAACCGTACAAATAATACAAATAGTCCATGCCCATGAAATCCCATCATTCAGTAAGCTAATATCAGTCTTAAGCCCTGAAGATGCAAAATACTATGGCATATTTAAGTAAAATAACTTTATATAATTATATGATTTACCAAAGGAAGAAAAAGTATAGTAATAAGATCCTCAACCTTTTCAGTTACTCTGACTGCAAACTCTCCAGAATGAGGTATAATAAGACCTGCAAGGAAACCTATCCATTCTCTTAATTATAATTTATCAAATAAATTGAAAAAAGAACCTCCAAAAATAGGATGAACTCCAATAATGTCAGTAATAAAGGCAGAACTCAAAACCAAGAAAAAAGTAATAGCAATCATGAATTCACTTGGCCCATTCTCTAAACTCTTGGTTTTTTTAGCTAACCAGATAAAAACTGGACGAATCAAATAAATAAGAATAAGCATCCATGCAATTCCAAGAAGGAGAACATAAAGAGAAATAATCCCACTTCCGGCATTAACAAGAGCGATTGTAAGCGCAAGAAGAACCCATCCTATTATATCATTGCCAACACCAGCAGAAAGCACGACAATGCCCACATTTTCCTGAAGAAGCTTCAACTCAGTGAGAATCCTAGCAAGCACAGGAAACGCCTAAATATAAAGTTAATACACAACAAGCCTATTCCATTATTGGATTGAAATAAACCGTAATTGAAAAGGCTGTTCCAATAAAAATAAAGAATACAGCAAGATTAGTATTTTTATTGTTATTAAACTCTTTATTTAAACCATACGCAACAGCCATTCCACCTGCAAAAGGTAAAAGCAAACTCCCCAGTCCTACACTTAATGCTGCTTTGTAATGACGACGAATTACCCGTACATCAACCTCCATACCCACCACAAAAAGAAAAAAAACAAGTCCAATATTTGAAGCAAGATTTAAAATAACTAATGAATCTTCGGCAAAAATATGTTTATTAAAATATGGTATTTTTCCAAATGCAGAAGGTCCTAAAAGAATACCAGCAACACTAATAAAATTCATTAACATTCAAATATATGTAAGAAAAAGAAAAAAAATACATTTCAGCAATCACTCTTGGCTGTTTCAAACGAGATAATGGAAGATGAAGCAATCTGCAAAACCCAATAATAATAACACACTAATGTTAATTAACTAAAAATAATAAAATACAATCTACCTACTTGTATAATAAAGAGTGTAATAGGATTTTCAGGATTATATACAGATGGACTTTTCCCACTAAAAATTCCCATACTGCCAGAACCAGATACTTCTGTACCCCCCATAGATTATTTATTGAAAAAATACCCTATTCAAGGAAAAAAGTCAGAATCTATCCCAAAATATAAATATAAGTATCAATAAGAGCATAATTAATATGCTCTTTTTTCTTTTTATAAGATATTTATATTTATTTTATACATTTCATAATACTGATATATTGTCGGTTTTCTCCTCTTCATGAAATATTTTATTTCATTTTATCAATTATATCAGTTCCTTCCTCTTAGTTTTAAGAATATTATTTATATATATATTTTATATTTATATTTATATATAAAATATATATATAAATATAAATATAAATAAATATCCTGATAAAATTTCCCTTAAAATCCGTCTTATAAACACACCTTTAATCAAAAACTGATCTTCTAAAAGTTAAAATAAAAATTTTAAAATTTCCAAAGATTCTTTTCTAAAATTGTTTTTTTTCCCTTAAATTTAATGGTGATCTTTCTTTCTTTAGGTTATTTTATTCTCTCAGAGTTTAACCCCCCACGATAAACGTGTGCTTGTCGTTGCTTTTTACTGAATAAATCTTTCAGTGATTATTATCTTCTGTTTGATTTTATGTCTTCGATGTCTTTAAAAATGATTTGTAAACAATATCGCCTAGACAACTGATAAATTTTATAAAGAAAAAAACAACAACATTATACAGAAAACAATGTATATACTCAAAACTGAAAATGTTAGAAAATGCATTAAGAAAAAAAAAAGACAAAACTGAATTTTTATAAAATTTTTTTTTGATATGATTAAAATAATTAAATGATCCATCATTGAAGAAAAATATCAAATAAGATTGTGAAAAAAGATAAAATGAATTCCCTAATAAGCCAAGATTATATTTATGAAAAAAATTTGATCCATAGAATTTAGTTAATATCTATTATATTTTTAGAATAAATAATATAAAATAAAAATGCATAAAATCTAGAAAAAAAGAGTTAATTAAAAGGAAATACCTGACATATAAAAACTCTTTATAATTAATTATAAAATAAATAATGAAAAATATTCAGTTGAAATAATAATCAAATAGAATGAATTTTTTCATTTTCTAATGATTCTTTTCCATCATTTGAATAATTTTCTTCATCAAAAGAACTTCCATCAGATGGAAATTCTATAGTTCTTTGCTTATTTTGAAAATATTCAGCTGAAAGAGATAATAACCATACATTTTGAGCTGTTTTAATATCATCACTATTTGAACATGCGCAATAAGAATCCAAAAGATGAAGATTGATGTTAAAAAAGGCTTCTCCCCATGAAAAATGGGATAATAATGCGCGCGCCAATGTTTGATGGCCTGAACTCAATCAAAATGAAGCTTTAAATATTATAAAAAATAACCCGTAATATAAAGACATGAAGCAAAAGCCTCTGCACAACTAAGATTCCAAGGTAAACCATAATTGACAGGATTTGCAGCTACAAGATATGGTACTATCATAGACAAATTAAAAAACAATAAATAACCATTTAAAGGCGGAATACATGCTCTCCAATAATTCCCTTTGATATTTTTTAGTGGAATTTCTTCCATTCTCATCCATGAGCCTAATCATACATCAATATCATTTATCTTTTTATATTCATTTACATTCTATCACAGCTACCCCCATTTCTTTCAATATAGATTCATCTTTAGGAGATAAAAATAATTTTTGATTAGGACTCATATTTTTAGATATATGAAAAGCAAAAAATAGTTCTTACGCAAGAATTATCCCATTCCATCTTTGTCCCATTTTTAACGTTTGTAACAATCCTAAACGTGACAATTTTTTTGCTGAACAACGTTTAGGATCACAATGCTTAAAATCCTACATTTTTAAATACAAAAATGTCTTAATAACATTCTAATTCTTACCCACATCCCTAATAATATAGTCATTTTCTCATTTTCTTTAACTTCATTTATTTCTGTCAAAAATAAGTTATATTCAAAAAAAAATATATTTCTTATATAAAAGACCTTTCTCTATCTCTTCATTCTTATATTTATGGGATTTATTCACTTTATATCCCCGTTCTTTACCTCTTTTCATTTATCTCATTTTTTTGACGTTGATTCTCAGACGATCTTCCCCAGATATCGATTAACGTCATATAAACCTTCACCAAATCTTAACTGCCTTTTTTTCAGGATTTTAAGCAGTTAAGAAGGTAATATAACACGAATTTCATTCATTATGATGATATCTAGAATAAATTCATCATCTTTACTCTTTTATATAGGTTTTTTAAAATTTTTTAAATGATAATCAATAACAAAATAGAACGATCATGTTCACCTGAACTTGATGAGCCTAATTTAGCTTTTAATTTGGAAGTAGTAGATTGGGTTAATCAAAAGAAAGGAAATACGTAGAAACATCTTTTTTTGAACGAAAAAAATGGCTGAATATTGAGTTTTTAGAGCTCGTGAAGCGGCGATGATGATTGTCCATAAAGTAAATGACCGAAGCCCACCTGTACCTATGCTTGCACTTTCAGTAGGTTTGAAAGGGTTAAATGACAAATTTCTCTGAAATTTTACAGTTATTGGATGTTTGTGTTAAAAATTGTGGGTATCCATTTCATCTTCAAGTGGCTACAAAAGAATTTCTAAATAAATTGGTGCGAAGATTTCCTGAAAGACCTCCCTATAGATTATCACGCGTTCAAACTAGAATTCTTCAAATTATAGCAGAATGGAATCAAACACTCTGCTTAACAAATCGGTATAAAGAGGATTTAATGAATATTCGTGATATGCATCGTCTTTTACAATTTAAAGGTTAGAAACAGACTTTAAATTGGTAAAAGATAAACTTATTTAAATAAAATAGGATATGTATTTCCAAGTGTTCAGTATGAATCTACATCGGTTTTAAATACACCAGATGTTAGTTTCTAATTTTTAATAACATCTATTAATGTAAATTGTAGAATTTTAGATCAATTGAAGAACTAGAGAAAGAGGATCGGGAAACGCAATCAGCAAAACTTCAAGAGCTCGTCCGAAGAGGAACTCCAGCGGATTTAGTGGAGGCCAATAGATTAATGAAAATATTAGCGGGATATGATACTGGTATGAGGAATAATTATAGGGCAAAAATAGCAGAAGATATCGAAAAAATAAGAAGAAAAACACTTTTACTTCAAGAAATGCTCAAAAAAAATAACTCAAACGCACTCTATCAAAGCGACATTTATCAGGTATCTATTTATATACATTTAAAAAATCACATCTTAACTTCTATTAGGATTTGATCTCTTCAGTTAAAGATGCACAACCTAAAATTCAAAGAATATTGGAACAAGAGAAAGGTGATTCTGATGCAATATCTAAACTTTTAGAATTAAATGATATAATCAACTTCACAATTTCACAATATGAAAAAAATTCTAGAAAAGAAATTTTAGACAATACTAAAAATATAAAAACTACGTAATATTAAACACATATTTTTGAAAGTTAAATAATTAAAAAAATAGTTCCAAAGAGTCAACTATGCAAAACGATATTTCATTGATTGATTTAGAAGACGAACCAACTCTTCAAAAATATCCAGACCATTTAAAAAATGAGGAGTCTGATTTAAACGATCTTCTTGGGCTTTCTTTTGACAATTTCTCTATAAATTCTTTTCATAAAACAGATGAAAAAATACATTTAGATTCCAAACGTAAATTCAATTTATTTATGAATAATTATAAATAATTAATAAATATAAAGCTTTATTATTAATGGATGAAAATCTACCTAATTCACAAAATAGTAAATCAAGCTCTATTCAAAATTTGCAAACACACAAGTCTCTTAACAATTCTCTTATTAATACACAAAATGTTATTTTTCACAATGATATGATATCAAAGTCCGCATCCAATTATATACCCCAAATCCAAACGAGTGAGCGGAAAAATACACTAAACATTTCAGTCTTGGATAGTCCTGATCTTGTTATTCATTTCTTTATGTCGCGTAAAAGTTCTGTATCAAATTCACCTATAATAATCAGAGTTGAATTTTCTAACAAATCCTTTACTGATATAATAAGTTCCTTAAACTTTCAAATAGCTGCACCAAAGGTAAACATTTGACTTTATAATTATAATAATTTATATATTTAGACAATATTACTTAAAATGGAACCACAAAATGGAACAATCATAAATCCTAGTCAAAGAAACGGTATTATACAATTCATAACAGTATTTGGTGTTAAAAATGGATCTGATGATTTAAAATTAAAATGGAAAGTTTCATATCATCTTGGAAATACTCCAATAGAAAGATCTGGTAATATCAATCATATAACTTCTGTTTAAAAATATTTATCCTAACAATATTATTGCATTTCGTATTATGTTAATAGTGATTTATTTATTTGTAATTATAAGTAAATATAAAAATTATATTTCTTAATAAAAACCAATTTACTAATGAAAATTTATTATAAAAAAATAAATATTTAACCTTTATTAATAAAAGGTTAGTCATTTTTAATAAATAATAATAAAGCAAATGTTCCATCAATCAGATTATTTAAGATTTTTATATCAAATATTTTATTCAACACAAAATCTAAAAATTCATCCATTTAAAACACTAAAATCAAATTATATAACTTCAATTAATCCTAATAATCATAGAAAAACATTAAAAAATCATAGATTTATTAAAAGAATCAATTTATTTATTAGATTTTCAGAATTTTCAAATTTAAGTAATAATAGTAAAAAAAACAAGCAATCAATTCAAAAAAACATACAAGGAGTTCAGGATACCTCTAAAATTTTAAAAAATAACGAAAATGACAATTCATATTGCATAAAACCCTTTGATTCTAAGTATTTTTTAAAAAATCCAACTACATTTTTAAATAAATCAGGAATATTGCATCAAAACCTTTTAATTATGAACAGAAAAATAAAAAAATCAACTCTTTTCCAAAAAACTTTGTAGATACTGGGAACAACTTATCAAAATTAAAGATTATAGATATAAATAACAAAGAAACATCTATAAAGAAAAAAATTAATTCTAAAAAATCAAATACAACCTATCTAAAGTCAACTACTCATGTGTCTAATGCAAAAAGAACTATTCTTATTCCCCAGGCAATAACTGTATCTAATCTATCACAGTTATTAGGATTAAAATTCAGTAAGTTATTATTTTTTATAAGATTTTATAAATCTTTTTCTTTTAGACAAATTATCTAGAAAAATGATAGACTTAGGATTTAAGAATTTGGACTATGATTTCCGTAATTTACTGAAATCTTTTTAATAAATGATTTATTTTATTTAGTTTTAACATTTGAAGAGGCATCTTTAATTGCTATGGAATATGATTATAATCCAGTTATAAGTAACAAAGAATCATTCGACTTATTTCGGTTAGTTGAACATGTTAACTTTCAATTTTTCTGAGTAGGGTTAGTCAAAAAGATAAACAAAAAACAAATTCTTGTCTTCGTACACCTATTGTAACTATTATGGGACATATAGATCATGGAAAAACAACTTTATTAGATTTCTTACGAAAATCTTCAGTGGCATTACATGAAGAAGGTGGAATTACTCAGCATATTGGGGCATTTTCTGGTATTAAAATGATTTAACATCAATATATTTTAAATAACATATTAGTAACTGTATCTAATGGAGAAAAAATATGCTTTTTAGACACTCCAGGTCATTCTGCATTTGAGTCAATGCGAAAAAGAGGAGCTTTAATTACTGACATTGTTGTTTTAGTTGTAGCAGCTGATGATGGTGTTATGCCACAAACTATTGAAGCTATAGAGCATGCAAAAAAGGCAGGGGTTCCAATCATTGTAGCAATAAATAAAATAGATAAAGAGGGAATTAATATTCAGGGCCTCAAGTTAGATTTATTAAATAATGGAGTTGAACTTGAAGAGTTTGGAGGGGATACTCAAGCAGTGCTAATATCAGCTATAACAGTTAAAATTTCCTTTATTTGTTTATTAAGAATAATTAATATGTACAGGGACAAGGAATTAAAGACTTGGAATGTGCCATTCTTACTTTGGCCGAAATTCTAGATATTAGATCAGAAACAAAAGGAAATGTTGAAGGTTGGATAATAGAATCTTCAATTAAAAAAACGAAAGGGTAAAATGGAATATTATTTCTTTCTATTTATATTAATATTTATGATCTATTCAGACCTCTTGCAACTGTTTTAGTAAAAGAAGGCACGTTAAAACTAGGCTCCTATATAGTTTCAGGAACAACTTGGTGTCGTGTTAAATTTATGACAGACACATTGAATCAATTGGTTGATTTTGCCCTTCCTGGAACTGCAGTTGAAGTTGCAGGTTGGAAAGATCCTCCATCTGTGGGAGAAGATGTTTTAGAAGCATTAAATGAAGTAAAAATATTTAAATTACTCTTTTTTATTTAATGTAGTTAGAATCAAGCAAAAAAAGTGGTTAAAAATCGGTTACTTCGTCTGGAAAGGGAAAAACAATTGAATGATATTGAAGTTATTAATAAAAAACGTATTGAAAATCATTTAAAAGAATCAAAAACAATTGAAAGTGATTTAACTCAAAAAGAATCAAAAATAATCTCATTCATTGTTAAGGGTGATGTAAATGGTTCAGTTGAAGCAATAAAAGATGCGTTATTATTGATTGGTAATGATGAAATCAAAACTAAAGTCATTTTTGGCGATGTTGGAAATGTTACAGAGTCAGATGTTATTCGAGCAGATGCTGCCAAAGGTTTTTTTTTAAAAGTGCTCTTTAGACTATTAACAAGTAATAGGCTATATTATATCTTTTAATTTAAAATTAAACAAAAAAATTGCACAATTTGCATATAGAAAAAAAGTTAAAATTATTTCTCATACAGTAATTTATAAACTTTTGGATTATATTAAGGAAGAATTATCACAATTTTTATCTTTGAAGATAAAATATAATATTATTGGTGAAGCAAAAATTATTAAAATATTTACTATTATTGATAAAAAAACTTGCAAAACACTAATAGCAGGTTGTACTGTCATTAATGGAGTTATAAATAAAAATGAAAATATACGTGTATTGCGTGATCAAAAAATAATTTGGGAGGGTATTTTTTATTTCTTTTTTTCTAATTTTTATCTTAATAATTTATTATATAGGAAAATTAAAATCATTACGACACATTAAAAAAGAAATGAATGAAATAAAAGAAGGCAATGAATGCGGCATGAATTTTGATAAATGGAATGATTTTCTAGAAGGAGATATAGTTCAAACATATACAAAAGAATATTTAAAACAAAAATTATAAATAATTTATATAATTTATTAAACAAAACATTATATACATTGTTAGATACTTTTATCATTAAATTTATATTATTTTTTCATATCTTCCCATTGAACACCTATCCATTCTTCAGCATATCCAATACCTTTATCATTCAAACTTGGTATACAATCATTACCACAAGTTCCTAATATAATTGTTCCCCAAAGCATATTTCCTAAAGATGAATCTTTTTCCAAAATATTGATAACATTTGGCATTACTTGAAGTTCAAAAACATTTTTAGAATTACATAATTGACATTTCCCTAATGGATTTTCAGATCCTAACAATTTGATTTTTTTAGCAAGAGGATCTCTTAAAGAATAATATAAAGGATGACCTTGTCTATTATATCTAATTCCCATTATTAATATTATGATATGATTAAAAAGATTATAGAAAAATACCTAACACATTGTTGGGGATTAGAACTGATTTTTTTTATAAACGTACGAAATCCTTTTTCTATTGTCGACTTTTCATATACTTCTCCAGACCATTCATCTTCACCATTTTTTACGAATTTTTCATGAAAATTTCCTATATTTAATTTTTCAATAAATTCTTTTTCTAAATTTTGTTCCTTTTCTTCTATAATATAAAGAAATTCTATAGAATATTGTGATATTTTATCATCTTCTGGCCATTCTTCTAATTCATTTTTTTCTAATTTAATATTTAATTGAGATGAATTCATTTGAAAAGAATTAGATATATAGGATTTAGGATGAATCTTATTATTAAATAAAGAATTTTCAAGATTTGTTTCTTTTTTATATAAAACACCTCTAATAGCACGAATAGTTCCTTCCTTATATTGACAATATTTATTAGAACATGCCCATATGTAAATTATTCTTTTATAATTTATATTATTAGTATAAGTAGGTGTTTGTAAAATAAGCGGCATAATTTGTTGACAATTTTTACATTTTGAAAATTTTACTGGAGGCTTTATAGAACTATCAAGACCAATCTATCAATCTATCAATCAATCAATCAATCTATCAAATTTAATTTAACTGGTAACCCTCCAAGACGAGTTATCATTGGGTTATTTTCAAATTTCTCTTTAAGTTTTAAACGTTTATTTGGTAATGCCAGTAATATTTTTTTAGAATCCATAAAAAGCAAAAAGCTCAAAAGAAAGAGAATAGAAACTCATTTTTATTGAATATTCACTGTTTTCTTTTTTAAACAAACACATAAAAATCTGTCATTTCTCAATTTTCTTGACGAGATTTAAATTCCTTGATAAAATAAAAATATTATATGATTAAAAAAAAACAATATAAATCTTCTTCTAATAATAATTCATATAATATTGAAATATTACCATATTCAAAAGAAAATGATCTCTCTGCATCTTTAATTCAATTAACAGAAAAGTCACCTAAACAAAGTTTTTTTGGACGTTTAATTCATAGAAAAAATAATAATTACAGTATGTTTAAAAGAAATAATTAATTTTATTTTTTAAGCTTATAAATCATTAGAAAAACGGGATATTAATCATGTATAATTTAATATATATTATATATAATTTATTTTTTTTAAACAAACATTTATATAGGGAAATAATGAATTATTTTCATATCATGAAAAAACGCCTACTTTTATACAAAAATCTTTTAAATCCTTTTCAACATCACCAATTATTAAATCTGTTTCATCATATGAATTATTAGAAAATTTAGATCATTCTAAAAGTGAAAATTCCATTTCATCATATAGACATACTTCCTCTCCTTTAGGTAACAGTATATCATCACAAACCATTTCAGATAGTGTGGATACTATGAAGAATTTTGGTCCTCAAAAATCTTATTTTAAATCTTTAGGGAAAATTCCTAATATTAATGCAAAATTAGAAGAAGATAATAACAGATATTTTTCATCCTCTTCTACATTAAAAAAATCAATTGATTCTATATCAGATACAAAAAATAAAGAAAATAGTGAAATATTCAGTCATTCTAATGATTTTAATAAATATATTTCTCAAGAATTACATCAAAGTATTACAGATTATTCAGAGTTATCATTTGTTTCTGCTCGTGAAATATTTGATAATAAAAATTTCCTTTCAAATATTTCCAGGAAAAATATAGAAGATTCTTTAATTGAATCTAATGATAATAAAAATAATGAGAATATTGATAAACTGTCTAAGACTGAATTAGAATACGATCCTTTGATTATAGGAAAAAGCATTTTTTATGGGGAAGAAACATATGTTAGTAGAGCCAAAGCAGCCACATGGCTAGGCGATTGGTATAAAAAAATAGTATTTTTTTTTTAATAATAACTTTTAATATTTATAGCATGAAATTAAATTCTAACGCAAGAGCTGTATATATGAATCAATTTGATTGGACGAATGTAGATATATTAACCGCTCTTAGGTAAATAATGATTACTGTCATTATTAAGTTTTTAGACTTATTTATTAGACATTTATGTTCTAAACTTATAATGAAAGCAGAAACTCAGCAAATGGATAGAATATTAGAATCATTTTCTAAAAGATGGTATGAATGTAATCCTTCTTCTAACTTGATTCCTGGTTTATTCAACATGTCACAATTGCTCTTTTAATTATTGTTAGATATTGTTCATCCAATTGCATACTCTCTTCTTTTATTAAATACCGATTTACATGTTGCAGATTTAACTCAAGGACAAAAAATGACTAAAACTCAATTTGTTCAGAATACGTTATCAACCATATTTTCATCAGCTCCTAAACCTAAATTAAATATTTCAGAGTTTAGTAGATTATCTTTAATGGACAATTCCATATTTTTAGCACCAACAAAACATGCATTATCTCATATCTTACTTCCATATAATCAATTATATACTAGTGCAGAATCTAACACAAATATTTCAAGAAAATCATCAGATAAATTTGAAAAAAAAAAAAATCTTGTTGAATTAGGTAAGGAATCAAATGATTCTATCTATTTTCAAGTAGAAGCATTATTAAAGGTATACATTCCTTTTTTATAAAAACAAATTAATTTTGAAGGAAATGTATACTTCAATTAAGAATTCTCATATATTGCAATCCACAGTTAATGATACCCAGCTAACTGATATTCATAATACCAATTCTATGTTTAAAATTGCAAATTTTTCTAATAACTTTTATTCTATACCATTGGATTGGGCATCTAACCTTTCATGTGAATCTTTATTTAAAACAAACACGGGAAAACATGCAATGAAAAAATTTAAAACTAAAAATTTAAAAAATAAAGAAAAAGCTGTATCTAAGGTTTGTCAAAATAATTATCGTAATTCTATTTCATGCAATATAAATGATTGGACTCTTAATTCTGGAAATAGGTCCTCTATCAATGTAAAGAAGATTTTGAAATTCATATTTTTAACTTATTTTTTTTTAGTTTCCATCTATTGAAAATAGATCTGTATGTTCCTTCAATTCATGTTACTCATCCAATGCTTGTGATTATCAATTTTCCACAATAGGATTTGCAGGAACCTTAAATAATATTATAAGAAAAACATCTATATTTTCATCTGCTAACTCTAATTATCATTATGATAATATTCAAGAAAATGAATTAGCACTATCAGGACCACCATGGACAAAAGAAGGCATTTTAAAACATAAACATTATCTTGAAAATTTTAAAAGAGCAAAAAATAGATCATGGATTGAATGTTTTGCGGTATTAGAAAAAGGGAAATTAAAACTTTTCCAATTTAATAATAATAAATTCTCAGAAAGAAAAGGGATTATTGGAGGCGGTAATTGGATTGTAAGGTTATATTTATATTAATCAGTTAATAATTATGTATAGGAGAATGCCAACAACATTGGATCATTCATATTGTTACAATCTCTTGCTTCTGCATTACCATTTCCGGGATATTCTCCTACTAGACCTTATGTATGGGTTTTGACTTTACCAAATGGTAGTGTGCATTTTTTCCAAGCAGGAACTAGGGAATTGTTAGATGAATGGGTTTATACAACTAATTATTGGGCAGCTAGATTTTCTAAAGAACCCTTATTAGGTGGAATTAGTAACATTGAATATGGTTGGGGACAATGTTTAAAGGAAATGGGAAAATATAAGAAAAAAATTAAAGACAATCATCTAACATTAACTTCTAACAATTCCACTAAAAACGATCAATTGCATTTAAAATTTCCAGGAGATAAAGCGACCATTAAATCTTGGAATCCCCCTCAATTATATCTTCTAACTAATACTATAAAAGAAGAAGAACAGGTGAAAGTAATATTATTTAAATGAATAATTGTAAATATAATTTAATATTATTATAGAATCTTAAAAATTATATAGCTATTTTGGAGAAAGATGCTCAAAAACATAATGCGTATAGACCAAAGATTCTTCAAGCAGTATGTTTTTCTTTTAAAATTGATTTTATTAATATTTAAAGTTTTCTCCTCGACATCCAAATTTAGCAAAAGCATTATCAAATTGGGAAAAAAGATCTCATTATCTTCTTCGTGAGATTGTTAAATATAAAACATATTTAGAATGTTTATCTCGAGCATTAATACTTAAAGAGGAATTGCTTTCTAAAAAAAATTATTATAAATAGTGATTATAGTAATGAAAATAATCTATATAATAATTAAAATACATACATACATTATACTTATTTTACTGCATAATGATTACTATAACGTTTTTAAAGAAAAATCTTAAAAATTAAATATATCATTCATTTATTTTATTAAATAATATTTTTTTTAAAATATAAATTCTTTAAAATATAATTTCATCATAATTAAAATAAATATATACATTGTAAATTATTCTTAAAAATATTATTCTTTATATTATTTCTTCCTTTTTTTTTGGATATTCATTACTTATTCTATTTTTTTTTTCCATATAACGTCGATAACGACATCCTTCCCATGACATAATACTAACACCACAAAATGTAGCAATACCAGAATGACATGCTTTTATAATAGGAACTTTAAAATTTTATTAAATTAATAATTAAAAAAGACATAAAATGAAATATTTTTACCTTTAAAAATAATACGAAGAACACTTATAATAGTACCGCTAGTTATACCATATAAAATAGCATTCTTAAAACATGGAATATGATATACATTAAATATATCAGAAATAGTGGGAAACATTTATTTAACAAGAAGGTTTTTATATTATTTTAAAATTTATATAGCAGGGTTATACCCTGCTATTAAAAGAAGATCTACCTTATATATAACAAACGTATAAGTTAAAAAATGATAATATAGTAATGAAACAAAAAATAAGAAAATATTCAAGAAAAAAAAGATTATTAAATGATGAAAAAGATAATTTTAATGGATATGATCGTTTAGAGCGTTTTCAATGGATTAATATTATTGATGAACGTATGGGATTTGATAAAGTGGAATCGGGGCCAACTTTAGAAGGATGGTTAATTAATATGCATGAAGTAAAAGAGATATTTAATGTTATGGAAATAATTGATTTTTAATATAAAGACGGTATTATGTGATAATATTCAAGGGGGAAAAGCTGCAATGATGTTTTATTTTCTTCAAGATGATGGACATACTTTTAAAACGATTTTACCATTTGAACCATATTTTTTTATTGCATGTAAAGTAGGAAAATATACGTTATAGGAATTCATACATTTAAAAATATAGATTGGTACTGATATTGAAGTGGAAGCATATTTACGTAAAAAATTTCAAACAATTACTCGTATACATCGTTGTATGAAAGAGGATCTTCAGATGGTTTAATAAAATAAAAATGATTAAAAATGATTGTTTAACAGAAAATGTAGCCAAATCATCTTACAGGATATCGTCGTTTATTTTTACAATTATTTTTTAATAATACATCAGATCTTTTAAATGTTCAAAAAGTACTTTTACCTATGGCAGAAGAAAATAGAAAAAAAATGGACACATTAGACATTTTAAATGAAGTTTCAACGTAGGTTGATTATAAAATAACTTTAACTTTAAAATGGTAATTTTTCTATTTAGAGCAACAACGGATGTAATGTTTCATCAGGAAATTTCCCATTCATCTCGTTTTGTTCTTTCTGAAGATTATATTATTGATGCAAGGGAGTACGATGTACCATATAGTGTTCGTGTAGCAATTGATAAAGATATTCGTGTGGGGAAATGGTATCGAGTCAAAGCTCAAACAGGTACCGTAACAATGGATACAATTGAAGATCGCATAAGCCGCGCAGAACCAGTAGTTCTTGCATTTGACATTGAGACGACAAAATTACCTTTAAAATTCCCAGATTCAGCGATTGATCAAATTATGATGATTTCTTACATGATTGATGGTCAAGTATAATAAATTAATACATAAAAACATAGTTTATATATTTTAGGGATTTTTAATTACAAATAGAGACATTGTATCATCAGATATAGACAATTTTGAATATACACCTAAACCTGAATATGATGGTCCTTTTTGGATATTTAATGAAACTGATGAAGTATAACAAAATTAACAAATATTATTTTTTTTTTGAATTTACTTATTGTTGGAAGAAAAGTATGATTCAACGATTTTTCAATCATATTAAGGATGTAAAGCCAACAATTATTGCTACGTATAATGGTGATATTTTTGATTGGCCATTTATTGATGCTAGAGCAACCATGAATGGCTTAAATATGTACGAGGAAATAGGATTTACGAAAGACAAAAACAACGAATATCAAAGTTCATATTGTGTTCATATGGATTGTTATCGCTGGGTTAAAAGAGATAGTTATTTACCTCAAGGTAGTCAGGGGTTAAAAGCAGTGACAAAAGTAAAGTTAGGATATGATCCAATTGAATTAGATCCAGAGTTAATGACACGGTATATTTGAACAGTATTTTTTATGGTTTATTAATTACATTTAGATATGCTATTGAGAAACCCCAAGTTCTTGCTCAATATTCGGTTTCAGATGCAGTTTCAACTTATTACTTATATATGAAATATGTGCATCCTTTTATATTTTCTCTTTGTAGTATTATTCCTTTAAACCCCGGTGATGTTTTGTCTAAGGGTACAGGAACATTATGTGAAATGCTTTTAATGGTAAAAAAAGATATATTTGTATATATATCTTTTTTATTATTTTTAATAGGTTCAAGCATCTAAAAAAGGAATTATTTTACCCAATAAACATATTAATCATTATGATAAACATTATGAAGGACATCTTTTAGAAAGTGAAACTTATGTCGGTGGTCATGTTGAAAGTCTTGAAGCTGGTGTTTTCCGAAGTGATATATTAGAAAAGTTTAATATTGATCCAGATATTATTGAGAAGGTCTTTTTTCGTATTATTGTGAAGTTTTTAATTAAATTATAGCTTATAAATGAGCTCGATCCCTCTCTTAGATTTAGTATTGAGATAGAAGCTAAAAAAAAAGTCTCAGATATTCTTAATTATAATGAGGTACTTCTTAAAAAAATGTATAAAAATTATTTTAAATTTAATTGTTTTAAGATTAAGCAAGAAATAATTTTACAACTTGAGGAACTCAAAAAAAAACCTCATAGAACAGATTACCCTAGAATCTATCATTTAGATGTTGCTTCAATGTATCCTAATATTATGATTACAAATAGACTCCAGCCTGATTCCATGATTGACGAATCAAAATGTGCTTCTTG
Source organism: Pneumocystis canis (assembly GCA_017311265.1). Lineage (NCBI taxonomy): Eukaryota > Fungi > Ascomycota > Pneumocystomycetes > Pneumocystales > Pneumocystaceae > Pneumocystis > Pneumocystis canis. The sequence continues at coordinate 272,396 of JABTEF010000023.1, read as the reverse complement.
TGATTTTAATAAGCCTGGGAAAACATGTGATAAAAAAATGACATGGTCTTGGCATGGAGAATTTTTTCCAGCTAAACGTGATGAATATAATATGATTAAACATGCTTTACGGAATGAAACTTTTCCAGCAAAAATTATAGGCTCTTCTCCGAAAAGTTTTGATGAATTATCAGTCTCAGAACAATCTTCAATTATTCAAAAACGATTAACGGAATATTGTAAAAAAATATACGGCAGATTTCGCGATTCTAAAGTTGTAGAGCGAGAAACTATAGTATGTCAGAGGGAAAATCCATTTTATGTTGATACAGTTAAAAGTTTTCGTGATAGACGGTATGAGCTTAAAGATTTACAGAAGCAATGGAAACAACGACTTGATAATATACCTTCCTCAGATCTTTTACAAATCGATGAAGCCCGAAAGATGGTTGTATTATATGATTCATTACAACTTGCTCATAAAGTAATTTTAAACTCGTTTTATGGATATGTTATGCGCAGGGGCTCACGTTGGTATTCTATGGAGATGGCGGGAGTCACTTGTTTAACAGGTGCAAAAATTATTCAAACAGCTAGACAGTTAATTGAAAAAGTCGGTCGACCTCTTGAACTTGATACAGATGGTATTTGGTGTATTTTACCTGCCGCATTTCCTCAAAATTATACATTTAATTTTTCAAATGGTAAAACACTTTTTATATCTTATCCATGTGTTGTGTTAAATCACTTGATTCATTCACAATTTACTAACCATCAATATCATGATCTTGTTGATCCTACTCATTATAAATATCAAATTCATAGTGAAAATTGTATATTTTTTGAAATAGATGGTCCTTATAAGGCAATGATATTACCCACGTCTACAGAAGAAGATAAAAATATTAAGAAGAAATATGCAGTATTTAATAATGATGGCACATTCGCCGAACTTAAAGGATTTGAAGTTAAGCGCAGAGGAGAATTAAAACTAATTAAAATTTTTCAATCTCAAGTTTTTAAACAATTTTTGGAGGGTACTACATTACAGGAATGTTATGATGCTGTTGCAACTATTGCAAATAAATGGCTCGATATTTTATATAGTAAAGGCACAACTTTAGCTGATGAGGAATTAATTGATTTAATATCTGAAAATAGAAGCATGTCAAAAACATTAGAGGAATATGGTGCACAAAAATCAACCTCTATATCAACAGCAAAACGCTTGGCTGAATTTTTGGGTAATCAGATGATTAAAGATCGTGGTCTCACATGCAAATTCATTATATCATCTAAACCCAGTGATGCTTCCATTGTGGAAAGAGCTATTCCCGTTGCAATATTCTCTACTGATGAAAATGTAAAAAAATATTTTTTAAGAAAATGGCTTCGTGATAATAGTCTTTCTGATTATGATATTCGTACGATTCTTGATTGGGATTATTATCTCAAACGCTTAAGTTCTGTCATACAGAAACTTATAGTTATTCCCGCTGCAATGCAAATGGTGTCAAATCCAATTCATCGTGTCGCTCAGCCTGAATGGCTTCAAAAACGGCAGGCAGCTAAATTTGACAAATTCAAACAGCATCCTATAACCAAAACTTTTCAAGTACTGCCTAAGGTTACGGAAAATATTATTAATACTAATAAAAAATCTCCACTTATTAGTAGTGACAAATCTGCAGAGATTATTCCTAAAATTATTACAGAAAATAAGGAAATTACAAAAGAAAAGGAAAATGATCCTTTTGCTGTATTAGGGCCATTAACTGCAAAAATTGATGATGATTACAAATCATGGCTTCAATATCAAAAACGTAAATGGAAAATACAAAAACAATCCAGAGATAGACGTCGTCATTTATTTGGTTCAAACATTGATATAAATAGTAATCTTTCAAATTTCTTTCGTGATAAAATTATGTTTATTTATACAAAAACATGGGAGATTTTAGAATTTCATCAAACAGATATACCAGGAGAACTTCGTGCCTGGATATTAATCGATGATACATTACACAAGATTAGGCTAATTATCCCTCGAATTATATATATTAGTTTTAAGTCTGATGATATTCCAAAATTAGAATTAAAAGACTGTAAAATTGAAAAAGTTTCAAAGTTTCTACCAAGCGGAAAACATTCTAATTTTCTTTTTGAACTTAGAATTTCAGAACAAGTTTATAATAATGAACAAAAATCGTTATTAAATTTTTTAAACTATCCAAGCATTGATGGTATATTTGAGAGTCAAATATCTATAAAAGAGCGTGCATTATTGTTATTAGGAGCAATATGTGAATTCAAAGATACAGGTCAAGGAAGTTTAAAGAAAGCTATGGAAAAAGGTTTTGATCTAACAATGTTAAAAAAGTCAGATAAAAATGTTTTATATCTAGAAAAATCCAAATTGAATTTTATATTTTTGAATTTTTTTTCTACTGGAAATAGACAAATAATTTCACTATTTTTTTCAAATAAACCCGTAGCTAATTTATTCATTTTGGATAATTCCCGTGAAACTCCAGTATTTCCGAATTTTGAGAAACTTTACACAGAATTATTATCTAATTGTAGGTCTCAAGATCTTTTTAATGATTTGGCTTTTCAATATAGTGATTCTATTGCATTTAAGATTCTTATTCTAAAAAACGAGAAAAAATTGTATAAATCTTTATCAAATTGCTTAAGAGAATACCAAACTGAAAGACATGGCCCCACTATTGTGGTTCATACTCTAAAATATGATCAACTCCATCAATCATTTCCTATTTTATTTGATTTCCCTCTTATGAATTTTCCTCAAGATGATAATAATATACCGCCTTTAGGTTGGCAAACTTATCTTGGGAAAAAAGCAATAACATCATTTCTCCATTTATCTGCTTTTATTTCGTATAGGATTAAATTTTCTAGGTACAGCAATATACCCCTTTGTGATATGTTAGAGGATGATTCAAAATTTGTTATTGATGTTACATTTGCAAGATCTCTTATGGAGCATAATTATTTATTATGGTGGTCGAGGTCCTCTGTCCCGGATTATGGGGGGAGTGAAAAAGATTGGATATCACATGCATTGGAAGGGTTAGATATACCATTAGTAAATAATCCAGGATCTTATGAAAATGTTTGTATTGAATTTGATATTAAGAGTTTAATTATTTCTGCTGTCTTAAATTTAGCTTGGATAAACACATCTGATTCTATTTCAGATCATATGCCTGATGATTTTTCAGTATTAGATAATGATATATGTAATGATTCTGAGAGTTTTGTTGATACAAATATTTCTGGCTCTGTTATACTTGTTTTGAAATCATTAATTAAACATTGGTGGTCTGAAGCTACTGTTGGTGATACAAATGCTGATTTAATGGTACAACATTTTATACGATGGGTTTCTAGTTCTGATTCATTCTTGTATGATACATCACTTTATATTTATATTCAAAAAATATTAAAGAAAGTATTTATAAATTTGCTTTCTGACTTAAAAAGAGCTGGTTCAAAAATCGTATTTGCTAATGCGTTTCGTATTCTTATACAAACTAGTAAAAAAAACTTGGATAATGCATGTTCATATGGATTATATATTATAAAAGCAATCAAAAATAAACCTCTTTATCATTTTTTAGATATTAATATTAAGGAATATTGGGACTATCTTCTTTGGATGGATGATTCTAATTATGGTGGAAAAGCATGCTTAGAAGTAAAAGAAGACTTAGCTATAAATATGGTACTACATTGGCATATTGCCAATTTTCTTCCGGAAATTCTTCAAGAAGAATTTAAAGCATGGGTAGCGGAATTTATTTCACTCATGTATAAATCAAAATTATCTACATTAGAAAAATATCCTGTTCAACATCAGTTTTATACTCACACGGATAAATCCCAAACTTTAGAAAATCCCGGTGAGAATTCCATTATAAGTGAAATAGCCAAACCTCTAATTAAACGTATCTCTCAACTAATTTATCAACAAAATAGTTTTTTAAAGAATCCAGAACTTGCAATGAATTTTGAAATTCCTATTCTTCCAGGATCTCATTTGAAAATTAATAATCCTGTATTATTATTTGTAAAATGTATCTGTGCGGTTTTTGACTTGGTAAAGGAATTTTCCTTGGACACAAGAATGTTAAGAAGGGATTTATTAAAAATATTGGATATTAGTGAATTCAGCCCTGAATCTATTTTTCAAAATCCAAGTCGATCTTATATACTTTCTGTTATTTGCCAAAATTGTGGTTTTTTACAAGATGTAGATTTTTGTAGAGACAATGACCTTATTTCATTGAATCAATTAGGAAAAAAATCATTTATTTTAAAATGTGTACAATGTTTTTCGGAATATAATAAACTTGCTATTGAGGAAATGTTAATTGGAAAAGTTCAAAATATGGTGACAATTTATCAAATACAGGATTTACGTTGTAAAAAATGCGGAAAGATAAAACAAAGTAATTTACAGGAATATTGTGAGTGTTCTGGTAATTGGGTTTCTACATTTGATTGTCAAGATCTTTTTAATATATTTAATAATATTGCCACTTCTTATGAATTTAAAATGTTAGAGGATTTTCTTTATTTATTGAAATAAAGAAAATCCTAAAAATCAGATTGATATATATGTTTATGTATAATTGGGAATAACTGACTTATCATTTTTATAAACTTTTTTTTGACGGCGAAAGTGATCGAGAATATCAAGTGAAAATCTTAAAAAAAAAATTAAAATTATGTCCTTTATAGGAGCAAATATTCCTATCATAGGTTTTAGATGCAGAGGTTGCTAGATATATATTAATACTTTATTAGTCCTTAAAGAGGGAACGAATGATTCACAAGGAAAAAGTCAATTATTATCTAATATTGCAGCTATTCTTGCTATTCAAAGTACTATTTCTACGACATTGGGTCCTCTTGGTGCGGATAAATTAATTGTTGATGAAAAAGGTGCTTATAGTTTTTTTTTTTGAAAAATTTGACCGAGATTTCAGGCAAAATTGTCGTTTCTAATGATGGCGCAACTATTATGAAATTATTAGATATTGTGCATCCGGCAGCAAAAATTCTTGTTGATATTGCGGTATATTATGTTTTTTATTTATTTTTTTTCATGTTAATGGCGTTTTTAGAGGAGTCAAGATGCAGAAGTAGGAGATGGAACTACTTCTGTTGTAATACTTGCTGGTGAACTTTTAAAAGAAGCAAAAGCGTATATAGAGGAGGGAATGAGTCCACTCACTATTTCTCTTGGATATAGAAAGGCTGCTCAACTTGCTGTTGATAAAATAAAGGAAATTTCTGTTAATATAGAGAAATCAGACAAAGAGTACATTTAATTTTGCGTTAAAGTCGTTTTAATTAATATATGAAAAGGAAGTTTCATGAATTCCTCGTAAAATGTGCAAAAACATCCATGTCTTCAAAACTTATTCACTCTTACGAGGATATTTTTGCCAAAATGGTTGTAGATGCTGTTTTAACACTTGATGAAGAACTTAATGAAAAATTGATTGGTATTAAGAAAGTATTGGGTGGTGCTGTTCAGGTATGTTCTTTTTTCTTTTTTTCTTTTGCTTAATCTTTTTTAATTTTAGGATTCTTTATTAGTTCAGGGTGTAGCTTTTAAAAAAACATTTTCTTATGCAGGGTTTGAACAGCAGCAAAAATCATATAAGAATCCTAAAATAGTATGCTTGAATGTAGAACTTGAACTTAAAGCAGAGAAGGATAATGCTGAAGTTAGAGTAGAAGAAGTTTCGGTAATTTTAAAATAGTATTTTATAATTTATTGAACCAACAAATTTATTCTAGGAGTACCAGGCTATTGTAGATGCAGAATGGAGAATTATATTTGAGAAATTGGAAGCACTAGTTAATACAGGTGCTAAAATTGTATTATCAAAATTACCTATAGGAGATTTAGCGACTCAATATTTTGCTGATCATGATGTTTTTTGTGCTGGAAGAGTTTCATCTGATGATTTAAATAGAGTTGTAATGGCAGTTGGGGGAAGTATACAATCTACGTGTTTTAACATCCAACCAAATCATCTTGGAACATGTTTAAGTTTTGAAGAAAAGCAAATTGGTGGTGAACGATTTAATATATTTGAAGGATGTCCTTTGGCCAAAACATGTACTATAATTCTTCGTGGGAGTGCTGAACAGTTTATTGCTGAGGTTGAAAGATCACTTCATGATGCTATTATGGTTGTTAAACGAACGATTAAAAATAATAGTATTGTAGCAGGTGGGGGTGCATGTGAGGTAATCTTTTAAACAAAAAAAAAAGATTTTTAATATTTAATTATAAAATTAGATGGAAATTTCTAAATATCTACGAGAATATTCCCGTACGATTACTGGTAAACAACAACTCATAATTTCATCTTTTGCAAAAGCATTAGAAGTAATTCCACGACAATTATGTGATAATGCAGGTCTTGATTCAACAGATATTTTAAGTAATTTACGAATGCATCATGCTAAAGGTGAAAAATGGGCAGGCGTATCTATTAAATCTGAAAGTGTTGTCGATAATTTTCAAGAATTCATATGGGAACCAAGTATCGTAAAAATAAACGCTATTTTATCCGCTACTGAAGCTGCTACTATGATTTTATCAATTGATGAAACAATAAAAAATGAGCCTAGTCAACAGGTTGTATTCATTATTTATAATTATTTTTTTTTAATTTTTTTTATTTAGCCACAAGTACCATCTAAGGTATCACAAGCTATATCTTAATATTTTTTTAAAATATTAAGATAAATCTCTTCTATTATTAAATAAATAAATATAATGATTCTTAAATATATATTTTTATCTTGTAAAAATGATATATTTTTATATTTTTTATTATTTTTTGATATTTTTACTTACGTTTCGTAATCTTTTATAAAAAACTTATGAAAATTTTTAGATTTCTAAAGGAAGTGAATTGTTCTTTAATCTTTTAATAGTCTTCTTATGTTTTTATAGAAGATTAAACTTATAACAATGATTTAAGGAAAAAAAATATCAAAAAAATGATTAAAATTGAAACATTATGGAAATCATCAAATACAGAATTATTAAGACATTTGGCACTCTTAATTAAGGAAAAAGAGCTATGGTACGCATATTTAACACCATCACAAGGTGAAATTTTCTTAAATTATCTTAATGATCCGATTCTTTGGGATAAATTTATTCATTTTAAGTTAAATACAACAGAAACAAATATATCATCATCAGATGTTTTAAATAAACTTACAACTATTTTCCGTATTAGATTTATGCTCTATGAAAAGGCTATTGAATCATTTGTATTCTCTAGTGATAATGATGTTAATGAAACAGATAAATCTTTAGTATTACAAGGATTAAATAATTATGAAAAAAAAAAAGAGATTGATTCTGGAGTTGTAAGATTACTGGATGATAATTCATATGATGATGATGATGATGACAATGGTGAAATAGAAGGGTGTTTAAACATTTCTGAAAAAGTGACTATAAAAGAGAGTATGATAATTCTCTTTTGTTTATTTTAATAATGGATAAAGATTTTGATAAAACTTCAAAAAAGGCAGATCTGCAAGCTAGGGCATTTATTAATCGTATTTATTATATATTGGATAATGATAGAGATGCAATGGCAGAATTACATAAATTAAATATAAATTTTTCTATTAAAATAATAAATTCTAATATGAAATAGATTTCTGATCGCTCTATAAATTTCGATACAATATTTTGTGATGAAGATTCTGAAGTAAAAGCGATTGATTTATTTTTTTCTGTATTTTAATAAATAAAGGTTACTTCAAATCTTGAAATGGAAAATATGTCATTTAAAGTATTTTGTATTATAATTAAACATTTTAGTGATCAATTGTAGTATCTTCTATCTGCTATAGAGAATAAACGGTCTTTTATGACTATTTCAGATCTCGAATTGCGTAATCTTTTGTCTGAAGTACGAAAAAACAGATCAAAATGGGTATTTAGAAAATTAATTTTTTTGTATTAATTAACAAAATAAAGCTATGTGAAGAGAATCTTGGTCAAGAGCTCTATGATGCAGCAAAAAAAGTTGTTCTTGAATTACGAGCTTACACTGTATAAAATATTATTTTTTTTTATAATATTAATATTAATAATTTAGGAACACTCTACTGCTTTTTTAAATAAAGTTAGCAAAAGAGAGGCACCTGATTATTATGATGGTATAATTCTTATTTCTATAATTATATCAGTTTATTAATAATTCATAGTTATTAAAAACCCAATGGATTTAGGAACTGTTATGAAAAAACTCAGGAACTTTCAATATAACAGTAAAAAGGAATTTGTTGATGATCTCATGCTTATATGGTCAAATTGTCTTATTTATAATGCTGATCCTGTAGTTACCTATTTATTCTGGAAAATTAATAATTTACAAAAAAAAAGGCACATTTTCTTAGAAAACATGCAATCGCCATGCGTAAAAAAACGTTATCTTTAATAAAATTCATTCCGGATGTTGTTTTATATGACAGAAATGAACCAGAACCCGAAAAAATGGATTTTAATAATGATGATCTAGAACAAACTGGCGAAGACGGTTGATATTTATCACATAATTTTAATATAATTTAATGAGAATTAGAGGGTTCATGTGGATCGAAAATAGGAACATTTACGGTTAAAAAAACATCATGTTCTAAACCTGTTAAATCAAAGAATTCCGAAACAGATATCTTTGAAACACAGTTTAATAGTATTATGGATACATCATGTGCTTCTTCTATAGAGAATAATGTTGAAAAAACAATTAGTGATAATAATATATTTAATACTGAGCATACTCTGAATTTTGATGGAATTGGAAGTTTGGATTTAACTCAAAAAACTGAGTATGATGATGATGATGACGATGATGATGATGATGACGATGTAGTATATCAAACATGGAGAGCTTTAACAAAGAAAGCCCGCGCGGAAATTTGTGTTAGTATTTTTGAATTTATATTTAATTATTTAATTAGATATAGACTGCTAGATACAAACTTTTAAGAGGTGATAGGTTAAGAGAGAATGCTGCAGCTATGTATAGAAATTCAGAATTAATGACAATGTTTCAAGAATGGGAAACTGGAATTTTAAAAAATGAGGATCTTGCCTATTGTTCGAATGAGTTATCTGGAGATTTTGATTTTAAAAAATATAATACTAATGGAAACTTTTTTGAAAACTCTCATTTGATTCTTTATAATGTATGTTCTGGTTTACCTAAAATACCTGTTACAGGTGATGGGTTACTTGATTTTTCATCTAACACACTTGATGATTATTTGTAAGTATTTTTATATTAAAAATTTATAAATGATATTAGTAGACTTATTGTCTCTAATCCTCGATTTTATCCTCCTCCAAAGGGAACTTATCGCAAGATATATAAGAATATTGAAAATTTAAGGGAAATTAGAAAGCTTTGTAGCAAAATATATACAGTCAGAATGATACATCAAGCAAATCCTGTTAGTATTTTTTTAAATTTTTATTTTACAATTTTAATTATTTCAGTTATATTATACTTGTTTTAAAACACCAGTAGAACAGAAGCCTTTGAATTTAGAAATTCCAGATAAAAGTCATGACGTATTTGATTGTATAGAAGTAATGTCAGAAGAATTAGGATGTTGTTTATTAGAGAAATTTGTTTCTACATTATTATATCATGTAGGATTTGAAGGTTAAAGGAGTTACATATTTATAAGTATTTTTAAAACTTAACAGAATATCAAAGAAAAACGTTGGATACTTTAGTAGATATTACCATCTCATTTTTTTTAAAACTCGGAAAAACATTAAAACTCTATTTAGAAAGTAAATCAGACAAAACAGTGGAAGTATATATAGAAATAAAACTGCTTTTTTTAAAAAGTAATAGGAAAATCTTTTGCACGCTCTTTATGAAAGTGGAATTTCAAGTATTTCTTTATTTGAAACTTATATTAAAGATGGAATAGACAGATACAGCAACAAACTTAATGATATTCAGCGACGATTGCAAATATATCTTACTGAAATAATCGTATTTATATGTTTTTTGAATATTGTTAATTATTTGTAGAAACCTACATTAACTTATTTTGATGAAGAAAAATTGGAAAATAGTGATTTTTTAATTCAGTAAGTATGGCATATTTAAGAAAATATTTTAACAATTAATAAGTGGGGATTTTGCTGAAAAAATAGGTGAAGACTTTTTTGGATTTAAAGAGCTTGGTTTAGATAAAGAACTTGGTCTTTCTTCATTATTAGTAGGTCAAATTTATGACAACTATTTTTCTCTTAAACATTTTAAAGGTTCCATTCCATTTATTACAAGGTAAAACACAACAGGGATTAAATATTTTAGATCCTTTGTAAGTTTTTTATGTTTTTTCCTTTTAATTTCAATTAATTTTAGAAACATAATGAAACGCGAAATTAAGCATATTCCTCCTCCAAAATTTATGCCTGTAACAATGGATACAATTGGTTATGAAATTGGCTTAGTACAATCGTTTTTAAGATCAAAATTATTAGAATCCGGTGGGACTCAATTAATAGAAGATGAAGACTTGTTTTTAAAACAGAAACCTCGTCTTCCTTCCAATGGAAAAATAACTAGTCCTTTAAAGAAAATAAACCCTCTTACAATAAATTCTTCAAAAAAAAAGAAAAAAATCTCAGATATAAAAAAAAGTGATATAGGAAAAACAGGGAGTGATGAGATTGTATCCCCTCTTTAGTTACTGAACAATATATAAATAATAATATTGGGGATGGGCATAATTGAAATATTACATATCTTATTAATTTTATTTTTAAGAACGGGTATCATGATTTAAAAAAAAGTTCATCGTTTTGTAAATAAACTCTAGTTGTGAAAAACTCTATTACATATAAATGTTACGCTTTTATGATTACATAAGTAATACCTGGACCATGACCATCCTTTGTTTTCTAACATGATCGATTATATCAAAGATAAAATCTTTATTAATATTAAAGACAGGATTTTCGTCTCTTACCCCTTCTTTAAGTTTGGATAAGACTGATAGTAGATAATCTAGAACAATGTAAGTTCCAGTTCGACCGCAACCTGCACTACAATGAACAAGAACGATATCTTCTTTTTTTTTTTTCATATTAGTAATTAGATAAATAAGATTTATAATAGGTATAAAATCCCTAGGAACACCATGATCAGGCCAATCTCTGAAATAAACATGATAAACATGTTTTTCTGACTCTAATTTATTATCTTTAAATTTTGATAATTTTAAATGATGAATAATGGCTTCTGCATCTTCCTCATAATTTGTTTGAATAAATTCAACTTTTAATGACATTTTCTGAATGATCATCTCTTCCTGTTCTTCTTCCGGCCAATATTTAGCACATTTTTCAATACCCTGCTCTTCTATTTTTGTAAGCATCAAAATGATGCCATAATCGTTTAATTCATGCCAAATCATGCTCCAAAAATGGGAAACAGTGGACCTCAACGGTCCCTCAAGCATTATCAACACGAACTATTTTCTTTTATATATTTTAAAAAACCTACTTGTGCTGCTATATATCTTTGACCATTTGGAAGAGAAATATATGAAGCATTAATATAATCATTCTCTTGATCTATTAATTTTACCCTGCACTTATTATATGGAACGATGTCATAATATCGATTTCTTGAAGAATTTCTTGCTTCTTGAGAATCTGTTATAGACCATGGTGAAGAAGGTGATAATGCTAATTTTTTTCGTTGTTTTTCAAGAAATTGAAGATGAAGAAATCTCTCGCGCAAATCCTTATAAGATAGATCAAAAAATGTGTTAAAAGGTATTTCCATTGTCTATTTTTTTTATAAAAAGATTTACACGGTAACGAATTATAACGAAAAAAAAATGTGGAAACGACTATTTTTTCAAATAACAAGTCCTTATCTGACACGAAAGGTATAACTTTCTTCTTTTAAAGATGTCTATATTTATTTAGTTACTGGATTCCCCTACATTTCATCGTTGTGTTGCTTGGGTTTATCGTCTTAGCCATAAACAAAATTTATGTATATTAAAAGATATAACCTTAAAAAGAAACTAACCATTTTTAAAAAAAGTTAAAGAAATGAAGATCTTCATGATATTGTTTATGGAAGAAATCAAAAATTTTAGAAAAAAGTAAAAGTAAATTCTGCAAAAAGTATATTAAAATGTTTTTATATTTCGAAAATAACTTTCTTCGCAATTATTGTGCCCAACAATCGGTCCTTCTTTGGAGAATGTTTCGTACTTCTGAAATACTAATGTGCTTAACTCCAATCTTTTTAAGATATTGTATTTTTTCTTCAGGACTTTTGTGTAAATCGAAAATCACTGCCCCAACACTTAATATGGACTCTTTATCCTTATTATCAGAAGAACGTAGGGATAACAAGATACACGCATCTTCTATCCTACAGTTTATTAGCTGTATTCTGAATATACTTTTAATAATAATGCTTTTTCATATTTTGTTCTGGTTTTTCTACGTATTTGTTACATGTAGCCCAGAATTCCCATATATCTCTAGTAAATTGCATTCCTCCTCTCATGGAGAATGTATTCTTTAATATTACTTTATTCCATAAAAGATTTTCAACACTTAATGAGAATTGTTTATAAATTTTAAGAAATGTTGAATGAGAAACCGTTTTTTTTAGAAAACTCAATAGAGAGTCTGCCAGGGTTAATACATTAATCATTTGAATTGATACAGGACATGACATAGCCATTAAATATGAGGGATTTTCGGAAGAAGACCAAGTATAGCTATAATCATGTAAACATAAAGATTTTTAATTTTTTATTACTAACATTCTGAAATATGGTCTCAATTCTTCTTTTATTTCACGTTCTAAATGTCGAATTATTAGTTTTTCGATGCGATTTTGAAGATTAAAGTATAAAGATGAAATTTTGTCAAACAAACTATTTTGATTAAGCTCTGATAAAATATTCTCATTTTTGAAACTAGTAATTTCCCCAGGAAAATTATTTTTTGTCATATTCGATATTAAATCTTGCCATAATTCCAGAAAAAACTAAGACGTTTAAAAGTGTAAAATAAAAATAATAAAAATTACAATATCATTATCCCAATCAGATAAACATGACTCTATGAAAACACAACTCCCATATACTCTACATAATGTTTTTAATCCTTTTTTTCCTTGTGTCATTTCATCAGTTTTAGTTTTAGATACTGCTTGAATGATTCGTGAAAATGTTATTTCAAAAGCGTCTGCCGCACATTTTAATCTTTCATAATAATTATATAGAATGTTGCCCTGAATTTCGATAAAAAATGTTATTTTTTGATTAAAATCCTTTAAAAGACAATATTGTTCTAAAGATTAAAAAAATAATTATATTTATTTAATTTACCTGTAATACTTTCTATAAGATTTTTTATACGGAGTGAAGAAATTGTAGGTTTGGTTTCTACTTCACTCAAACTATCATAATCTAAATCCCATGCATCTGGTGATACTGACAAATCTATAATATTCTGAAATTGCTCAATTGAAACTAAAATATTAATATAAAAATTCTTAAATTTAATAAAATCTTTACATTTCTTTTCAAGTTCAACCCAAGTCATAAAGGTTTGAGGGTTTCCTAAGACTATATGAATGATTCCATCCCACTGACCATTGTATGGTAAATATCCAAAATTTTGCTGTAGAGCATTGTCAAACTTGATTGTTTCATGAATAAAATGTGAAAAAATATGCACATCCATTAGAAAAAATTTGATAGATGTTTGAATTTTTCTTTTAAGAATTTTTAATAATGCAGTAATAAATTCATTAAGAGAATTTCTATTGCATCCAGGTGTTTCATTAATAATATTTTGAATTTTTGTAGAAAAAAAATTAACAAAGGATGATATAGTATCCAAAATATATGTGTAAAACCATTCCGGCTAGATAAATTTAAATAAAATAAAAAATACAGATAATAATCTAGATTTAACCTACTTTGTCAATCCTATTTGTTTTCCGTTTTTCCATAAAATGATATTGAAATTGAATATTCAATGGATGTGTCATAACAAAGAATGGTAATAAGACATCAAAATGTTTTGTATTTGTATACTCAAAATGCTCGTTTTTATTCCCAAAATGCTGGATGCTATTTCATCATATTAGAATCATTTATGCATAAACATCACTGTTAAGAAAATTACATTTCTTGATGCTGTATTAATAATGTTTGAAAACTCGATTGAAATCGCTGAAAGCATTCAGAATTCGGTAAAATTTCCTTTTTAATCTTATCAGGCCATCCAATTTCTTCGAAATGTTTAGAAAAATCCCTTTCTTATTGATTTTTGTCTTATAATCTATAAAACACATACCGAGATAATTTTTCCTCTATTCTATTCCAAAAACTATACAATTTTTCATGAACAAACGCCTCTAAATGTACAAAAGAGTGTATTTCACTCGAATTTTTCTTTTTAAACATGTTGCTCCATTGAATAAGTTGTTGATATGCTTTAAATGCTTTTTCTTCATTTGTTTCAATATATGTTTCTATTTCATTGCTGTACCTCTTAATTAGTTGATTAAATTCATATTTAGTGATGAAACCTAAGTTCTTCTAATTGTATTAGATTTATTAAGCATATTTTTACAGTTTCAAGGCGTCTTAAAAGATGAACTGCTGCATATAATAATTGAAAAAAGGTTGTTTCTTCATTAAATATTTGTGAAAAAGGTATGGTAAGAATTCCTTGTATTAATTCAAATTTTTTATCTCCTCCTACATAATTTGAAAATTCTTCATAACTACGCATACATTCTTTAATTGCAACCTGATATTTATAAATTCTTGCAGCATCCTCTAAAACTTCTTTTTCTGCTGCTATAAGTTTTAATGTTTCGTTTTTTGCCTGCATATATATTTAAAAACAATCTTTTTATCTTAATATTGAAGTACTTTTTCCTCAAGTTGCATTAATGTTACATCTAATGATTCAATTAATGTTTCCAAACAATTTATATCTTCTAATTTCTTAAAATATATATTTAATTGTTGTGAATGTGCATCCAGATGGTCATCATAAGGTAATTCCATTATATGCGATGATAATTCTTCAATTCTTAGAGATATATTTGTACATTCACTGAATTCATTATGCCAAGCACCTGGAATTTGTGTATATTCCATATATTTCTAGACATATGATAAAAATTAAAAATAATTATGAAATAAGTGATAAGTAAAGAATATTCGAAAGGTAAAAAAAGTATAATTCATAATATAGAATAAATATAAAATGTATTATTATTTTAGTGTATAAAATTATATAATTTAATGCTTTAATACTTTAAAATAAATAAATTTTGTTATATATATTAAACAAAATGAATTTATGTAATATTAAATTCAAAAATAAAATAAATATTTCATTAAAAAGATTTAAAAATATTATGTAGTTTATTCTTAAAAATAATTAAAAAATATTTTATATTTTTTATAAATTGTAAAAAAATGATATATTTAATATTTATAAAGAAAATGTTTTAAATAACTTATTTGCAAATAGATTTTTTTCTTTATCTGCTTCAAATAATGAATTATGTATAATCCTTTCATGTCTTTTATCTATATCTTCCCTTGTGGGAGGAAATCTTTCATTTTCAATATCAGAATTTTTTGCTTCTTCAAAAGATGTGATGACTATAAGTAATTTAATAAATCATTAATAAATACATATTTACAAAATACCATGCTTTATTCCTTCTGCCCCAAGTATTAATGTTCCTGCTGGAAGTTTTTTATTCCCTGTGATTGTTTTTAATTCAGTTATACTTTCACTTTCTTCTCTTAAAACTTGAAAAACACGAGATAACCTTCCAATAGCAAGAATTTTATTCTTAATCACTTGCCTTCTTTGCTCCATATCTGCACAATCAATGATAAAATGTTCAGCTTGTGCAGATGCATTTTGATCATCTATTTCATCATTTGAACAAATACCAAGAATAGATATAAGCATATCTATAACTATAAAGAAATCAAAAAATATAATTTAGTTTAATTTTTACAAACTTTTTTCTCCTACAAACGGTAAACTCCATGTAAATACATCCATAAAATTAGGAAGCCAGTAAGGATGTGGGCTACAACCTATATTATTCATTAATAAACAGAATTATGTTATAATTTAAAAAATACTAAATTGTCTAATATTTATGATATTATTTTCATATTTTAAAATCGCAGCTTTATTGTTATAAATATCCAAATAATTAGGTGCAGAGAATATTGTCATCACACTTGGAAATCCAGTACTTTTGGTTTTTTGATATATACGGTATCTACATGTATATATTAATAAAACGAATATTTATAGATCAATTATGAACCCAGAATCTTGTGCTTCATGAGCCCGAATGATACTTAATAAATTATTTCTTTCCAAAAAAGCACAAACTGCATTATAACTATAAACAAGCTTAAAAATATATTTCAACAGTATCAAAATGTACCTATAGAAATAAGAACAACCTCGTAAATGATTATGAACAAAAAGATCGTCAGTTTTTTCATTACCAAAGTCTTCTGATGGGTCGCTCCATAATAAATCGGTCATCATCCCATGTATTGGAGGTTCACAGAAACGATTAATCTGTATTTTTTTAAAAAATAATCTTTCAAAAAAAAAATCTCTTACAGATTTTAAATCATCTAACAAATTTAACTCTGGACTAAGTCCACCATGTGTACAAAAAAATTGCTTATTCATGATTGCTGCTAAAGGCAATGAACAAAAACTCTCTATACATACATTATAGAAATTTTCTGAATATTTATGTTTACCTGATAAGTTTAGTAAAATCACTAATAATATGTATATATATACATTCAAGTTTAAAAGTAAAATAATCAGTTAAATGCCTACATTCATGATTTCCTCTCAATAAATATATAGAATTTGGATAACATATCTTTAAAGCCCAAAGATAAAGTACACACTTATATAAATTAAAATAAATAAAATAGAAATATCACTAACTTCAACGGAAAAATAACCACGATCAACATAGTCACCGAGAAAAAGATAATCTGTTTCTGATGGATTGCCTCCTACTTCAAAAAGTTTCATAAGATCATAATATTGTCCATGAATATCTCCACATACTATAATAATTAAATCAACTAAAAATTAAATCAATTAAAATTAACCTGTTATAGGAGCATCAATTTCAATTAAATTAGGTTCATTTCTAAATATTTTTGTCCCTTCTTGAATAATCCAAAGAGCATGATTTTCATTAACTCTTCCTTCCCGATAAAAATGATTCTTGATAAATTGAAGATTTGGTTTTTTCGTGCCATCTTCTGAAATAATAAATATTTGATCATCTGTAGGAAGATATGTAGCTGGTGCTTGAACATCTAAAATGTAATATTTAGTATTAAATATAAATATTCATTAAAAAATCCAAATATAAAAATAAACCAATTTAATTTTTATAATCAATTATTAAACAGTAATTCATAAATATTAATTATATACCTTTGCAAATTCGTTCTTTTGTACTCACTGTTTCTCCATTTTCCATCTGATACACTGAAAAATCAATTCTTGGTGTATTTTTATTTATTTTTTTTGTTAAAATATCCATTTTTAAATTTTAACTGTATCTCGTTATCAAATAACTAAAATATAACGTTTCATATTATAATTCATATAAAATATAAAAATAAGATAAGATTTGGATTTAGAAAGAATTATAATGGTTATTATTTCTTAATGAAAATGTAATTATTAATAATATTTATTGAAATAATAATATATATATGATTTATGTAAATTGAAATCGACCATAAAATTAAATATATATATAATAAAAGTTATTTTTTCTTAATATTGTTCTGTTGATTTAATAGGGTTTAATATTATCAATATTTAAATACAATTATTGAATGAAGAATGATTATACTTTTAGTGCGTCATGGTGAAACAGATTTTAATGTAAGTAATAAGAATTTTTTTATAAAAATCTCAGAAAATTTAGAGAAATGGAAAAATACAAGGATCTTTAGATATTCCATTAAATTCAATTGGAAATAAACAGGCTATAGATCTTTCAAATCATCTTTGTAACTTAAAAATTGATAAAATTCTTTGCAGTAATCTTAATCGTGCAAAACAAACCATTGAACCATTTTTAAAAAAGAAAAAAGACATTCAATGTCAATATTTTTATGAACTTCAGGAAAATTCTGTTGGAAGTTTAAGTGGATTAACTTGGGAAGAAATAAAATTAAAATTAAAACAGGAAAAAAAATCACTTGATGATTATGGAGAAAGTAAAGCAGAATTTATACAGCGAATCATGAAATTTTGGAAAGAAAAAATATTGCCTATGAAAGACCATGTTTCTACTCTTGTCATTGTAACTCATGGTGGATATATTTCAACACTTGTGATGCAACTTTTAAAACAAGGTCTTCTTTATAATCCTGAAAATATTGTCACTACAGAACCACCTAAAAATTGTTCTATATCTATCATTCAAGTTTTTAATAATTCACATTATGATTTATTGTCTTATTCATATAATACATATTTATCTTCTCAAGAAGTAGTCATTGGCATAGATCATAAAAAAATTGAAGATACTCATACGGACATAAATTATTCTTAATAAATGATAGAATATGTTCTATTTTTGGTTAATTTATTTAACAGAATTATTTAAAATAAATCACAAATAAAGATTTTGCAGAGTATTTTATGAAAATTAATAAATGCAATTTTAAGTTAAATATGAAATAATTGAAAAATAATATTTTGATTTAGTATATATAATAACATTTTTTATTTTTTTTAATTAATAAAATAATCTATAAATATAAATTATATTTAATATATTTTGAAAAATAAGTTTCTAAATAATATTTATACAATAAATAATTATTTGTGATGTACATTTTCTTATAAAAACAAATATTAGAATATGTTAAATATTGCCTATTTTAACTTTTTTCTTAAGATATATAAAATGATTAAAATTATTAAACTTATTATATAAATGATTTATTGTATATTAAATAAATAATTTTTTTGATAAAAAAAATAAAAAATCTATCTAAATTTATTTTTCTTAGTAAAAGAATTAGTATAAGATTTTATTTTTAACTTAAATATTAATATTTACAAGAAATTAAGATAATTCATATATAATGATATAAAAGTATTTCATAGAAAAATTCAAAAATAATTTTAAAATATGAAAAAAAATTATCAATTTTTATTTTTCCTTTTTTATTCATCTAGTATACTCTAATTTGTAATTTATGAGAGTTGACATATTATTTATATTTTATTATATCTAAAGATATCATTTCAATGTATATATTTTCAATATCATTAATAAATTTAGAATTTTAATACAAAAGTTTAAAGAACGTTTTCTATTTTTATTCAATTTTTCTAGTTCATACTTATTTGTTTTTAACATAATAATAATCTCATAAGAATCTTTTTTTAATATACATCTTAGTATAAATAAAATTAATAAATAATATAAATATATTGATAAGTTAATTGAATTTATTTCAATAAAATATCCTTCACTATATATTTTAACAGTTTTTCTGATTAATCATTTATTTTATTATTATAAATAATTTTTTAAGATTATATAAATTTTTAAATATGAAAATATTTCATTATAAAGATTATAAAAATTGTTCTTTTTTTTTTTAAAAAAACTCATTAAACTATATATTTTTAACAAACTACAGTATATATTCTTATTTTCGTTTTTTATAAATATAAATTTTTTTCATTTAATTTATTACCCTTTATGACTTTTCAATAAAATAATGTTTTTTACAATATTATTTATTAAAAATATAACGAATTATATACTTTCTTTCAAAAAATTGAATACATAGATATAAATTTTTTTATTCATTAACTAATACATTTAGAAATTTATAAATTTTTGATTTAAAAAAAAACACAATTCAAAACAATGAGGCAAATTAGGGATATTGCCTTAACAATGTCCGTTTTTTTTTGTATTGTTTTAACACCTTTTTCTACTAAAATTCAAATGTTCTTTTTGACTTTTTTAAAATTATTTAAAGGGTTATGATAATAAAATTAAGTAAAATGTAAAAAATCAATATGAATAAAATATAAAGATATATTATTGATGTATATTTCTTTATTTTACCTAATCTATTGATTATTTTTTTAAAATAAATAAATAAATAAACTATCCATTTTTAATGTGCAAAATAGATCTTATTAATGAATTAATTGATATTTAAACACTTTTTATTTTCTATTTAAATAATTCTTTTTTTAAACATTATTCCTTTTTATTTATATCTTCTCTTTCATTAATATATCTTTTAGAAAGACTATTTAATTTATATTAAATAAATTCATTCAATTTTTTTCAAAAAATAAATATAATAATTACAATAAAATTATAATTCTATCATATTTATACATTTAAAATACAATAAAATCTTTTTAACTCATTCAAATAAAACATTTTATATTTTTATACTATTTTTTAATTATTTATAAATATTTTCATTAATCAAAGAACAAATTAATTTAAAAAATATAAAGTATTGTCTTACAAAAGTGTCTTTAATAGAGTGCTTTATCTTATAAAACTATACTTTCAAATATACATCTTAAATCGCTGAATTTTCGCTAGTAAAACGTTTTAAAAATGAAAATAGAAAAAGAAGTAGAAAAATTAGAAGAAATTAAGAACCAATTGATTTCAGAACTTGAAAGAAACTGTTTTCCAAACCCTCCCTTGAATTTTGGGAAAAAAGATTTTATCAATTTAGTTGAAGGAGTAAAAACAGGTCAATATAAAGCAATACAAAGTGCGAGACGATGGCAAGAAGAGTATATTACTACAAAAGAACATATGATGGTTTTTAAAGAATTGTTTTTTATATATATTTTCATTATTAATTAGCTTTTTTCTAAATATTTAATTGCACTTTCTGCAACAATGACATCATTTTCAGGTCGTTTATTCATTTTGTATCTTTTTAATGATATTCTAAGTCATTGCTTTTCAAATAACCGAAGAGATCTCATGCTTGGGATGCAATCCTCTCTTTTAGCTCTTCTTCGTTTAGGTTATTATTTCCCAGAAGCAAAAAAAGATAAAATAGAAGATCTTTTGAATCTTTGGAGTGAAAAAAAATATTTTTCAGAAATTACAATGAAAGCTACCCGTGCAGGATTAATGGTTCCTCCGGCAAATATACCTTCTAACTCTGATTCAACTGACAACACTGTTAAAACTCAGAATTATATTAAACCTTCTCATCATGGAAAACAGGGTGCATCATACTGGGAATTACCTGCTGGATGTATGATACCGCATCTTCCAGATGCTAGTGTTATTAAGGAATCTATACATTCTTATATAAGTATACCTTCCCATTTATGTCAACCAATAACATTATCAAATCACACTTCTCCAGAGGTATTAAATGCATTAGACTCTTTTTACAAACAAGAAAACACAAATCTTTGGGATTTTAAAGAGGATTCATCCACGGAAGATAATGATATTGATTATGAAGGGTGGTCTAAAAAATTATGGGCAAAAAAAGAAAAAGACCAAGAAGAAAAGACATTAGCTCTTAATGAACGAAATCGTAAGACAAGATCCTCGGAATCATTATCACCCAGATCGTCTGGATCATGGAGAAGATCAAATTCTGGTTTATCTCCATCATATTTATCATCACCTCGCTCAAGATCACGTTCAAGATCTTTGTCTCCACCAAAATTTCAAAAAACAAGCCCTCCTTCACAAATACAGAATGTAGAAAAAAAACATGAAAATGAACAATTGGAAAATAAGTCACTTTATGCATCGTCTCAAACCTTACCAAATTTTTCATTACAACAATTTACAACAGAATCAATATCAAAAGAATCTCAGAACAAACCGCCATCTTCTCAAAGTCAAAGAACAAAGGAAATTGCTGTAAAAAGGGGGTGGAAAGTAAGATAAATCAAAATATCATATTTAATACTATCATTTTATGTCAAAATAAATGTATAGAGGAATAAGAGTAAGAAAAGAGATAAAAACAAACAAATAAGAGAAGGAAAATACTAAAGGTGTTTTGAAAGGATTCAACTATAGTAGAGTTCTAGAGACATGCCGCTTATTCAAGATTAGTTTACAAAATCAACTAAAAGTCAGCCTACTTGTGAATCTCATAATCACTTAACGTAATATGATCTTTGAATGTATTATACCTTAAAAACATCAAAAACAAACACAGGTTTATCATTTAATTCTATACCATTTCTTCAATACAATTTTTTGCCAATTAGTGCCAGTCTGTGCAGCGATTAATTTTTTAAGGTCTCCAACTGTATCATCTTCATTACACTTGACACGAATTTTTTTTCCAAGACGATCATTACTAATACAATTAACATACAGGGTATAATAAAGGAATATGAATCAACCAAATTATTTCAATCATTTTCTTATATAAATTCTATCTATTTTAGAAATTTTTAAACATAGAGCACGAAAAATCTTTAAAAAAAGAAAGATTATATCTAATAAAAATAAAAATATATCAATTTAACAGAAAATAAAATTATTTAAGCTTAAGGAATAGAATTCCATCTTGATTATGTATTTTTTGAACAGTTATAACTTCAAAGATATCAACAGCAGATTCAAGATCTTCTAAAGCAATAATTTTAATTCTTTCAATAGGAGAATTAAAGGTTTCTGAAGAGCTAGTATAAGAAGAACTTTTTGTATGTGAAAATAATGAATCATGTGATAAAGATTTATCATCAAAAACAGGAGTTTCTATCTTTTGATTAAGTGTTGAAAGTGAATCATAATTCTTATTTGAAGATGAATAAATATTTCTTTCTGGAGATAAAGAATTATTTAAGGAAATAGATTGAATTGGTGTCACTTTCGAAGTATTATATATATATGATATATCTGAATTTTTTTGAGGAGTATCCCTAAAACAATTAAATATATCTAACAAAACTATTTAATACGTTAAGCAATCTATCATTTTATTATCTTTTTTCATTCGTTTATTTGAATAAAATGACTTAAATTTAATTAACCCTGTATATAATTAATTGAAAAGAAAAAATAATATTAAAAATTAACTTGATTGATTCATAGCATAATAATCTTCATATGGTAAACATTTATTTAATAAAATACTATCATAAATCCATCGTTCATGAAGTGCGTTCTTTTTTCTAATTAAAATATTAAAATATTTTAATATTTTAATAATAAAAAAACATACTTAATTAAAAATTTATCAAATCCAAACCATATATCAGGTTTTTCATAATCTGGAATAAATATTACTTTTCCACCATAGATTTCTTTAATAAATAAGTTTATAAATTTTAAATAAAATAATAAATATTTACGCCATAATTTAACAATAAATGTTGGTGTTTTTTCAGAAAAATATGCTTTTAATTCTTTAAATAATGATGAATTCATTTTATTTTTTAAGATTTTCTTATCAGATTAAATATATATCGATTATATATTTAATCTCAAAGGGTTAAGTTTATCGCCCGGATATGATATTATATATAATCTATCAAATAAATCTTAAGTTTCAAAATGATTAATATAATTAATTATATATATTAAAAATATTGAAATATGACGAAAAAAATGTTTTTTATAAATAATTATAATTTTGCAGAACCTATTACCCTTCCTTATGAATATCATTCTTTACCGAATAATATACCACTTTATGTAAATTATTCTTTTTATTTTAATAAATACTAAGTTTTTTAATAGTCAAAAGAGCTTTTTAAAACTATTTTTAATATATATACATCTTCATTAAATTATTATGAAGATTTAAATAAAAATATTTTATTTTGGTCAGAACAAATTGAAAAATGGGAAGAATTAATTGAAAAAAAACGGCTTTTTAAAGCAAAAAAAATCGCTCCAGGTTATTTAGATACAAAAGAACGTTTTTTAAAACCTAATTTAACTAAACATTTATGATTTTATAAATATTTTTTATCATTTTTTTTCTAATATAATTAAGTTTTTATATAAATATAATAATTATATATATTCATTCAATTTTAAAAATTCAACTTTTTTTTTAAAATATATACCCTTTTTATTCAGAAAATTACATATTATAAATTCTTATTTTTATATTTTTATCTATATAAAAAGCAATTTCACCATATTTTTAATATCGATTAACTTCATCAATAAGTTAACCAGTAAAATAATCATTAAAAAAAGATTAAATTTGCATGAAAACATATCATTTAACATTCAATGGCTTAAATAAATCATAATAATGGTTTAAATTAAAAAAAACGGTAAAAAATTATGTTTTGGAAGTCAAAATCTGTAGTAGAAGAAGGAGACGTTGTAATCATATGGCTGGTATGAAAAAGAATAAATTAAATTATATTAACAATATCATTAGACACGAGAACAAGTTATTTCTATTGTTATAGAACGAGGAAAAATACTTAATAATCAATTTGGGAGTTATGCACATTCAGATATGATTGGATTACCGTATGGTTCTCAAATCCCAAGTTCTAATGGAACAGGATATTTACATATTTTAAGACCTACTCCTGAGCTTTGGATACAAGCATTAAGACATAGAACACAAATTGTATATACACATGATATTAGTTGTGTACAAAGTAAATTAAGAATTCGAAGAGGTATGCATGTATTGGAAGCTGGTACAGGAAGTGGAAGTATGACCCATGCACTTGCAAGAGGGGTTGGGCAAACTGGTAAAGTGTTTTCGTACGAATATCATCAAAAACGATATATAGATGCATTGAATGAATTCAAACAAAATCAAATTTTATCACCAGAAGGCCCCGTCATACTTTGTTATCAAGACGTAATTACTGATGGATTTAACATTGAAGGAAATGGAATCACTATTGAGGCAGCGTTTCTTGATCTTCCCGCTCCTTGGAAAGTTATTTATAAGTTAATTCCTCATTTTTCTAAAGAAAAACAATCTCGAATTTGTTGCTTTAATCCATGTATTGAACAAGTTCAAAAAACACTTAAACATCTTCGTAACTGTGGGTTTTATGATGTAGAGCTTCTAGAAATCAGTTATTGTCAATGGATTGCACGAAAAACAGAACTTAAAAATATTTCAGAAGCAGCTGATCGTATTCGTGAAGTTCAAGAGAATAGGAAAAACGGAAAGTTAACCATTAACAAGAATTCTAGACCTTCTAAGAGAATTAAAGAAGGGCAAGCAGATAGGAATTGGATGAATGTTGGAAGAATGGAAAAAAACGTCAAAAGTCACACCAGTTATCTTACTTTTGCAACATGGCTTCCTCCATCTGAAAATTATGAAACTTTAACTAATACAATCAATGAATTTAGCGAAGAATGCCATGAAAAAGTATAAATACTGATTCTTTAAATGATTTACAGATAATTCTCACTTAAAATTTAATTGTTATAAGAATTAACATTAAACCAAACATAATAACAGGTTTTCAACTAATAGACAACATACACAACTGTTATTCATTCAAACCATATATTACACACCCTTTTACTGTATTTTTTTTTCCATAAAAAAACTATATTTAAATGCTTTTCCGCACTTCTAACATTTTAAAAAATGTCACCAGCAGCAGATTTAGCAAAACAAGCGCAAAAATGTATAGAAGCAAAGGAATATCAACACTCAATTGAGCTCCTTACAGATGCACTTCGGGAAATTCCTACATCAATTGATTATTATATTAAACGGTATATTTTTTTTACATATTTTACTTTATTAACAAATTAGATCTACTGCCTATCATTACAATAAACAATATAAAGAAGCTCTTAAGGATGCAGAGGCGGCAGTTTATCTATCTCATATTAAAGGAAAACGAGAACAGAGAGGTTTAGCGCAGATGCGTAGAGGGTGATTACTAATAATATCTTTAAATCTAGTTAAAAATACTAGAATTACATTATTTCAATTAAAACAAATTGAGAATAGTTTTTATGCATTTGAAAAGGCTAAGGAGGCAATCGGCAATGATAATATGTTAGGATCATGGCTTTTGAAAACACAAATGGCATTAGAAAAAAGTTTTTATAATAAATAAAATTAACAAATACTAATTCATTTAGTGGAAGGTGAAAAAAAATGCACAATTTCAGAAATACCTAACCTGTCTGAACTTGGTATATCTTCGTTAACACACCATCATTCTTATATTTAATATAGATATTTCTTTGCAAACTGAAATTGCAAAATTAGAAGACCCTGTTATTTTAGAACATTCAGCTGAACGTAATTTACAAAATTCCCCATTAAAACAAAAAGAAAAGTCATTTATTCCGATAATAAGGTATTTTCTATAATATACTTTATTAGATTCATAATTAATATATAAGACATGAATGGTATCAAAATGATCAAACAATTACAATTATTTTATATGCAAAATCAGTAGACAAAGATACCTGCAAGTTAGAATTAAAAGAAAAATCTGTAGTATATCGTACGCATATTAATGGATTTTCTAATATTAATAGCTTTCTGTATCATTTCCTTTACCCAATAATAAAAAAAGCTATACATTTCAACTTCCCAATCTTTTTGATGAAGTGGATGTTTCATTATCTACAATGACAATATTTAATTCAAAAATTGAATTACAATTGAAAAAACGTCTTCCTCAAAAATGGCCAACTCTTGAAGTAGAAAAAATTGACGCACAATCATTTAACAGTAAAGATTCTACCAAAATTAATATGTATCCTTCTTCTTCTAAATATGGATCAAAAGATTGGGATTTACTTGCAAAGACTATGGTTACAGATAATCAAGAGACAGGGGATGCTGCACTTAACAAATTATTTCAAGACATTTATGCTAATGCAGACGATGATACAAAACGTGCAATGATGAAAAGTTATATAGAAAGTAATGGAACTGCGTTAAGTACTAATTGGAAAGAAGTTGGTGCAAAAAAAGTAGAAGTTCAACCTCCAGCTGGAATGGAAGCAAAACCTTGGTATCATTAAGAGAGTATTTCTGAATTCAAAAATTATTTATCATTAGAAAATATAAATAATTAGTTTTATTTACTTTTAAAATTTCAATAATTTTTACACTCCAAAACTTATAAATTTTAACACAATGGAATGAAATCTATTAAATCTCGTCTAAATAATTTTATAATGTTGTATGTGTTAATATATATAATATACTCATTTATTAAATTAGAATTAGTTGCACAATAAAAATATATATGTAGTTCTTTTTATATTTAAATGAAATATTTAAAAAATATTTATGAAGACTACATTATTAATGAAGTTATCTAGAATCAAGTTAATAAAAGTAACATAATATTACTTTGAATACTATATATAGATTTATTAGTAATTAAAAAAACTTTTTTTAAACAAAGTTTTTCATTTTTGATAATGTAACATAAATTTTTTTATCATCAAAAGAAATTTTAATATTTCTTTTACTATCTCTCTTTCAAAACTTGCTTTATATTAACAAATTATATAACAATAAATAATTGCATTTTCAAAAAATTATTAAATATAAGAAATTTCCTATATAATATATAAACATAATATCATGGATAACAGCAAGATATCACAAAAATATCCTTAGAAAAAGTGAAATATTTATGAAAAGAATTTTTGATAAAAATATATCTAAAAATCAAATATAAAAAAATCCTATAACCAATATTAATTTTTGTTTGTTTTAAATCAACAAAAAACATTTTAAAGCATTTTCCTAAAATACTTAAAACAATACCATTAAGCAATTCAAAGAAAATTTCTAGAATTCCAATTTATTTCAAAAATTATCCATATCCAAAATACTATAAAATAGAAATTCACAAATATTTTCTAACAAAATATTTATTTCATAAAGTTTCAACCCTTTCTTAAAAGATATATTTCGAAACTTTTAAATAATTTTAATTCAGAAACTTTTCTATCCAAATAATACCATAAGAAAAAATATTCTGAATTTCAAAACAAGATATTTAATTTTTTAATATAAAATTACTATCCCTATTGAGATTTTCTTATAACCCAAGAAACTGAAGATAATATAAAGTTTTTTTTGAATCTTTTGAAGGCTTAAAGATAGATTAATAAATAAAATTTTTAGAAATTACTAAAATATGTAATAAAGTTTTTTCAATAACAAATAATTAGTAATACCTAGAAAATAAATATTTAATAAATTCATTTTTTAAATAAAAATTCATTTCTTAAAATCACCTTAATATTATGGTCAATTATATATTTGAAAAAATATATAATAAGAATTTCAATCATTTAATAGTCATTGTTCATTGTTTTTATCTCTAAATTATCCTTAACCATTTGTATAATAAGCATATCCATAAATTTTTTCAATATATTTAAGTGAAAACAAAATATAAGTATTTTTCAAAAAATTCTGTTATAAATCATTATCCTTTAATAATAAATTCTTGAAATTCCTATTAAGGATTTATAGTTTAAAAGGTTATTTAAATAATATATTATATATATTATCATTTTATCAAAGAAATAACCATTTTCTTTAAAATATCATATTTTTTGACAATTTTAATAAATTATATATATAATTCCCCTTTGAAATTAATAAAAACACAAAAATTATAAAAAAAATAGCCCATTCTTTTTATTACTCAATATTTATTCGACTTATATCCATTTTAAAATATCCATCTTTTAATATATCTATAAAAATTGGAAAAAAAATAAATATTATATTTCTCATTTAAAATATCTTTTAATAAACTTCTTTGTTCAATTTAAAACATTTAAATCTTCTTTTACTATTCATTTATTTTCTTAATTTTATAATTAAAATATAATATTTAAGATCTTTTATATCTTAGATTTCTAAGTATCAGATATCGACAATCAATATATAAATAAGTATAAAGATGGCTTTTTTACGTATTCATAAGGAACCAAGTGATCTTATTGACCTTACTGAACATCAATCAGCTACTCCAAACACATTTTCATTACGAGTTTTACATTTTTTTTCAAAAAATGCAACATTTAAGACTTTTCCTACAATAGATTTATCTGGACAACAAATTGATGTTTATATTACATCAGAGTTTCTTTTTTATAGTCTTAAAGGAAAAAATTTAAGTTCTAACATATTTTATAGGAATTTTATTCTTTTTTCCCCAGTTCTTTCATCAGGACTTGAAATTCCATATCAAAAAATGATTCTTCATGCAATCTATCAAACTCCTTATAGTGCTTTTGATGCGCCATGCATTTACATTCAAATTGAAGATTTAGGAGCTTTATTAAAAAAAGATTCTATAGATAATGATTCATTTGAATTATCTACAAATACCGTTGAATTATACATTTTACCATCTGATCCCTCAACACGTGAGATTCTGAAAAAAATATATAACAATAAACTAATTTACTAAGTTAACAATTTTTTTGAAGCATTATCTCATTGTTCTTCATTGCATCCATGTTCAAACCAAGAATCAGAAGATGATACAAATGATTTTAATTTAGAACATAACTGGACCATGAAAGCAAATAGCAATTCAGAAAGTCCAATCTTTACGGGAAAAATACATGAAAGAGAAGAAGAACAAACTGATGCAGCGAAATGGAGACGTATTAATTAAATTATCAAAACGGATTATACATAATATTATTATATATATCTAAAATACATCGCTTATTTCACTCAAATACTTACTAAGGTCCTAAAAATAAAATCAAAAATATTCCTAATATATTCTTCAAAAATCATTCATATATTTAAGCCAATATTAAAACCATCTTTAGTGATGATCATTCTTATTTTCTAGCAATATTGTAATTTATATGTGCCTCTGGATTTATAAAGTTATTATTTGAAGACTTATTCAAGTTAC
The DNA here is from genome assembly GCA_017311265.1 of Pneumocystis canis. Lineage (NCBI taxonomy): Eukaryota > Fungi > Ascomycota > Pneumocystomycetes > Pneumocystales > Pneumocystaceae > Pneumocystis > Pneumocystis canis. The sequence continues at coordinate 242,356 of JABTEF010000023.1, read as the reverse complement.
TTGTTAAATCTAAAAGCTTTTTCTTCTTTTCAGCCCAGATATCAACTGAAGCATTAATACTGGGTGTACGGCTAGAGTTATACTTCAAAGTATGCTTATTTTCAAATTTAAGCATTTTTTCAATACCCAAATCAAAATTTGGAGATTCAATTTTGGTATTTTCCTTTAGAAGCAATGTTTTCGGAGGGGTAAGATCAGAACTAAAACTGGAATCATGTTCTGGTGAAGTAATTGTCGAATTCTGATAAGCAGATGAAGGTAGTGACAAGGTATTCGATAAATTAAGAAAGTGTGTATTTACTGTATCAAAACTGGTAGGCTCATTCTGAGAAGATGACGGTATATGATATGAATTAGCATATTTTGCAGATGAAACATTTGAATATAACACAGGCTTCACCTGAGAACTATATGAATTTGTTTGACCAAAAACCCTATTAGTATCGTGGTGATCAACCGACCTAGACCTAACCTGTGTAGGTGTAGAATATCCCTTATTCATCTCTCGAGAATATCCTAGAGATGAAGATTTTAATTGATTTGAAGCTATCCCCTCCAAATTAAATTCATTAGTATCAGAAAAATTCACTGGCTGCTGTAAATCCTGCTGAAAGGAATTATCATAAACAGGCGCGCCATGTGATAAATAACGCAATCTTGAATAATCTTTTGGTCTAGATGACATTGAAAGAGATCGAGCTGAATGCCCTAAAGCATTATAATGCAAAGGATACCTTAAATATTGCTGTGGCGACGGATCATTAGCTGATTGTGAACCATTATAATAATATCCCAAAGAATCATCAGGACTTTGCTCCTCAGATTTTACAGCATTCTGAGAACCATAAACTTTATTATTATCGTAAAAATGTCCAAATCTTGATACTCTACCCGGTAGATATTGCCGATCTATAATAGGTGTCAATACAGAACCAGAACTTGGCGGTGTTGATCCCATTTTTTCAGAAATAGGCGTTGACACACCTGCTACTAATTTTGCATGAGCATTCATCTCATTCTGATAGAGCATATCCTCAAAAACTTTCTGTTTTTTCAAAGAGCGTTGTACACCAAAAATAATCAAAGCAACAATAACAATAATAATTAAAATCACAATCCCCGAGATACCTATAACTGTATAGGTATTACCATGAGAATGCGATTTTGAGCGAACTGGTAAAATTGTCTCCGTAGGCGAATTAAATATAGTTGGTTCCGAAAGAATAGTTGTAAAAGATGTTCCAATAACGCTTACTGTTGTAGATTCTGCAATTGACGTTGTTTTTGGTGCTTTTAATAGGGAGGAGAAGGAAGATGTCGTTGTTGAGGATGTTGAAGATATTGAGGATGCCGAGGATGTCGAGGATGCTGTTGTTGGTGTAATTGTCTCATCTTTTTTTAGATTTTTGTTTATATTATTACTTTTTTTCAGCTGAATATTTTTAAAATCTTTATTTAAAGCTCTCTTTGTTTGTCGACTCATTTTATTAACAATTGTATAAGTTGTATCAGAAACATTATTGAATGAACTAAATCTTTTCCTAATAGATACAATATTATCATTTAAAGCAAAAAATACGCGTATTTGCTTTGCCAATTCGTGTATTAAGGATGAAACTGTTTTTGATCCAAAAAACATATTTTTCTCGGATTTTTTCACACTTTTTTCAATATTTAAAAAATAGAACATATCTTTTAATGAAAAAAAATCATTTTTATAAGTTTTCGGCTCATTTTTTACTAAAATTGTCTTTTTTATATCTTCATTTTCCAAAAAATCTATTGTCGATAATTCATTTTCAATCATTGAAATAACTTCAAACAAAATCAAATATACTACAATACACGCTTTATATCCTATTAATCATTAGAAATACTCATATTAACCTTTATATTGTTATTATATTACACTCAATTAATTTATTATTATAAAAATAATATTAAAAGATCGTGTCAAGATCTTAATTTATACCGAAAGTCGTGTCAAGATCTATTTATAATAGATATTTATATATTTTTTATATAAATAAATGATTTATAATAAATTATTTTAAGATTTTCTTTCTTTTTTTAAATAAATTCATAAGTAACCCTTAAATTTATAAATTATTAATTCATATTTAAATGACAATGTATATATATATATGCAATAATAATTAATAACCCTATCCTAATTCCCTTTAATTGCAATTTAATAAATATATGTATCTATTTTAATGTCCTTTATCAAATGCTCTTATATAAATACTTACCGCTAAATAGACTTTGATTCACAATTTTCTTTATCTGCAATCCTTTCCAACAAAACATCTTTAACAGGACTTTCAATACCCTGCACATCCTTAATTGGACTACTCCCTTCCTCTTTTTTACCCCCATAACCCCCTCCCCATCCACTACTCCAACGTTTCCTATACCATCCTCCTTTCTTTTTAATATTTGTTCCAGTCACTTTTTTTGGACTAGTATTTTCATCCCTCACTCTTAAACATATTTGCCCTTGTTCTCCATCTTTATCCACCTTATTCTTCAAATTTTCCATTTCATTTGTTGTTATTTGGGATGGTTTTGAAGTTTCTGAATATACTCTGAACTCTGATTCTGAAACCATCTGTTCCATAGGCATAATTGTATTTGTTTGAGCATTAGGCTCTTCCACCTCTACTATACCGGATAGCGGAGTTCCACGCCATTTTGATAAAACAGCCATGGAATTAGGTGCAAAAGATAATCCCATATCTACCCCAGAAGTATTTTCAGCAGTCTTTGAAGTATCCTTCACCCCTGAAGCGGTGGATATACTTGCTTTAATATCGTCTTTTAAAACTGAAGGATCATCTGTTTTAGGAACATCTTTATCCTGTTCAGCATGTACAATATTTATTTTATTATCTGTTTTAAATATCTCTTTTAATCGTTTTTCACGATCAGCACGACGCTCTGCCCAACTAACAAATACACGTTTTCTTCCCACCATACTCCCATCTAAACTTTTCTTAGCTTTTATCGCTTCCTCAGCCTTACTAAAAGCTACAAAACCATAACCTTTTGAAATTCCCGTCCCAGGAACCACTGCAAGATGAGAGGATACAATTGTTCCGTACGGCTTAAAAAGCGTTTCAATATCAGATGGATGAGATATTATATCATCATCAAGATTTTTAATATACAAATTCTTTGGATCTGCTGGTTGAGATTCTGGGACAATCGATACTGAAGAGGTATTAAAAGATGTTGTTGATGAACCCGGAGAACCAATCACCGCCACATTAGATACCGTCGTAGTCTGAGCAGGTTCAACCTTTGTATTTTGAGGTACAGTCGCAGGAATCACAGAAGCAAGAGAATTAGTCGCTGTTACCACTTCTGGCTTCTTCAATCCTAAAGGGATAGACGGATGATTGACTGTTGTTGCTGCTGTTGCCGCAGTGGTTGTAGCAGTAGCAGTTGCCATTGGTGTAGTCGTTGGGGTAGTTGCTGGTAAACCCATTTCCTGAATTTCATTAACTGTTGCACAAGTTGTTTGCATAGGTATAGGTAATCCTGTCATATGATCGTAAAAGACAAGTCCATCTTGGGGAATCCCAATATCCATGGGAACCGTAGGATCAATATTCGCCTTTTGTTCATAAATATGTGTGTATCCGCCACTTGCGACACTATTCGTAAGACTATTACGTCTTGAATTCATCATAGCAGCATCATCGTAAAAAGACATGCTTGCCATTGCCTCATCAATGGGCGTTGATGCATAAGACCAGGGGATTGGTGCTGGATTTGGAATTGAATAAGCTGGCGATGGATATTGCCATGTTGGATAAATGGAATTTGGAGGAGCATACATGATTGAATGTCCCGGATTCATAGGTGCAATAAGTTGAGGAGCAGATAATGTAGGTGGTTTAAATGCAAGCTCAAGTATATATCCATTCAATGTAGTATTATTTAAACTTTCGAGAGCCTATTTTTAAGAAATTAATGATTTCAAATAGATACTTCTTACCTTTTTTGCATGATAAAAACTTCCCATAGCCACTTCACCCACTCTTCTTCCACGATTATCAACAACATTATATATAAAAGCGCCTTCAACTCGTCCTAACTCACTAAATAAACAAAATAAATCCTTCGGCGTCATTTCATAAGGTAAATTAAAAACAGAAAGTATTTTGCTCATATAATTTTGACCAACATGTGTATTATATGGAAGATAATATTGCGTTGGCATATGTAGATATGAAAATGGAGGATATTGATTGAATTTTTGTGAAGATAATGGTGGTGTCCTATTAAACGATCGATTCATGTATGATCGAATACGAGGTCGAACCACTCTATATATAATCTTTTAATCATTTATAAAATAAAATTTCTTATAAATCATACAATCGTCTTCGTCCTAATAAAATATTATCTGCTTGTTGCATTGCACGTTGTGCAGCATCTGAATCCGTATATTTAATAAAAGCAAAATGTGTTGTACGATCCGCTTTATCTGTATGAATAGGCGGTCGATAAACGCTTTCAATAGTACCTATAAAAAGAATAAATTTTATCATTTTTTATGCGCATATAACCCACCAAAACGACCAAAAATTTTCATCAATGCATCATTACTAATTGTCATTTCAAGATTTCCAACATATATTGCATTAGAAAAATCTTCATGGTCTAAATATGTAGATCGCGTTTGAATTGAAGAATTCATTGTTCTTTGTGTTAATCGTCGAGGACTTGATATTATTGACTTATTTGGTGATGAACGTGATTGCCCTTGCGTCGTATTATGCGTAGATATTTTCAATGACGTTTGTGGTGGTGTTGTTACAGATTCCATAATGATTAATTAATTTAATTAAATTATTTGTTTTTTTATCAAAAAAAAAGCGGAAAAAAGGCATATAAGCGCCTTAACTTAAAAATAATCTTTTTTTCTTATTTTTATAGTTTATATTCCCTAATTATTCACTTATTTCCCCTATAAATTCTAATTTTTTTTCAATTTCTTTTCAATTTATTGATTTTAAAGAATTCATCAACGATCGTAACTTAAAAGAAATCTTGAAAATTTATATTCAGATTAAAAATCATAAATGATTAATTAAGAATTTAAAGATAAAAATAAAGGAAAATAAAGAGAAATGATTCAAAATATTAAATAATAAAATATAAATATTTACTTAAAAAATAAAATTAGGGAAAAAAAAACTAAAAAAATAATATATATCATTAAAAAATAAAAATAAAAATATACAGGAATAATTTTATTAAAAAAGAATCAAAAAATCAAGGAAACAAAAAGGATAATTTTCTTTATAATAATGAAATGTAAAGATACTTATGTCGAGTATATCGTTGACGGAGTAAAAAAAAAGTATAAAAAATCAATTTAAAAACAGATAAAATGAAATCAACACATGAAATATTGCGTTATAAAGTTCTTTCACTATATAGAGCACTTTTACGTAGTTCAAGTGAATTAAAAAATTATGGGTTTAGAGAATACGCAATACGACGGACAAAAGATGCATTTCGAGAACAAAAAAATGAAACAGATATACAAAAAATACAAGCATTATTAGACATAGGATATAAAGAACTAAAAATTCTAAGAAGACAAGCATTAATCAATTATATGTATCAGGCAGAACGACTTGTAATTGAGGTAAATATATTTTTTTTATAATTTTTAATATTAACGATTTAGACAAACCATTCATCTGAAAAACCGGATTGGATTTATGTAGAAGATATAAAAAAAAATACATAATATATAACATTTTCGATTCAATTTATTGAGAATATAGCGATCTAAAACTTGTATTAATATAATATCTGTGGTTTCAATCTTATAAAATTAGCGAGGTTTATACCCTAATAACACTGAAAATGTAGTTGTAAATCTTATTATTTTATATTATTTTAACCATATTAGATTTTCATAAATTTATCATTTCCAAATTTACTATCTTTTGAACAAGATAAATTTTACTGGATCGGATTATCTCAGATATACAAAAAACAAATAATAAAATAATTGATCTAAGCCTTTATAAATAAAAGATCATCTTAATTATAATAAGCATATTCATTCTTTAATAACTATGTACATGTTTTAAAACATACCCATTAATGTAATATTTAGTTGATTAAAATCATATTTCATTTTTATTAATCATCTTCTTCAAAGAAGCCGCCCCAAGAATTATTATCTTCAGTATCTTGATTTGCATTACCCCATGGATCATGGTCACCTTCTCCCCATACATTATCATCAGGCGGAAGTTCCCACCAATTCTTTGTTTCTTCAGGGTTATCTGTTTTTTCAGAAGATACTTGATCATTCTGATCTTGAGGTAAAGATGTGGAATCAGGATGCTCACCAGAATCTTCCTTAGTACCACCTCCAAATATAGGAAACAAAAAGGGAAAAAATGAACTAATGCCTGTACCGCTTTTTGATAATTTTGAAAAATAATCAAAATCAATACTAGTATTCATCAATTAATAAATATATTTAGGTAGAAAATACCTTATAGCTGTTGCTAAGATCACTGCTCTTTCATCTAATGTTAACCCTCTATTTAAAGAAGGTATAACAGTTGTTTTCTCATTCACATTAGTAAGTTGTTTTGAATATGGTGCTTCTATTTGATCCTTTTCTGAAGAAACTGCATCCATACGTAAAACATAATTTCCAGTATCTGTAAACATTTCTCGAAATAAACCCATAAAATTTCTATTAACAGATCCAATCAATTGTCCCTCTTGATTAATTAATGAAAAATCCCATGAAAATATCGGTTCATCTATAAATGCAAATTGAGAGAAAACATTATCTCTTCTATTAAAGTGTTTTAAAAGAAGAATAGACCTCTTAAATAACTTACTTAAGAAAAAGATTATATTTTCGTCTCCATGGATGCCACTGTTGTTGTACTTCACCAATTACAGGGTTCGTATTATTTACAGGATCTATGATTCTGATAGTTGAATTCACCCATGAAAAAGGTCTTTCAATAAGAAGTACTTGATTGCCTTCTCGATCTAAAATATGTGCTTTAAAAGCCCTATGCGTTCTAAAGACTTGACGTGCTAACATTTTTGTAAATGATTGATCACCAATTTCCGCAATATATCCCACATGTTTTCCGGAAGAATCCATCATAATATACTTATTTGCCTGCTCAAACCCCTGTTTTGAGTCATTCAGGCAAGAAAAAAATATTAATTTGTATTCACAAAAAACACATTCATCATTTCCATTTTTCGCTCAATAATTAATGCAGGATTACCAAAAATATAAAGAAGCATAGGTGTATAACGCAATACACTTTTAGAATCCTCTTTTAAATATACATTATTTTGATTTGATTTCATAACTTGCATCTTCTCAAATCGTTTTATTTTTGCCCTATAAAAAGGATTCAAGCGATAATTCCTCAATCTTGGTAATAATCTATTTGATGATCCACGAATAGAGTATAAACGTCTTTGTAAAATCATCATTTCTCTACCTTTTAATCATACTAAAAATATCATCATTTTTTTTAATATTATCGTATTATATAATATAATATATAGAATGTGGGGTAAATGTGGGGTAAAATAAGTAATTTAAAATATTAAAAATATATACAAGATTTAAAAGGAAAATAAAGAGAATCAAAGATCATCATCATCATCATCATCAGAAAGAATATCACCATCAGTTCGATTGACGATATATAATTTCCTAGTGGATTCGGGATGATAAGAATCTTCATTAACAGAAGTATTAGATAAATTGCCAAGATCTTTATATCTAAAACGCTGTGGACTTGGAGAGGTATTTAAAGTATTATCAGTACATTCGTTATAATTTTTTGAAAAGACTGAATTTTTGGAAGGAGATCGTATAGGTGAAGAAGAAGCAAAACCATGATGACTATAATGAGAACTTGTAGCAAAACTTTGAACTGATTCTCGACGAGAAAAAGATTTTTTTAAAGGAGCAACAGTTAAATTATTTGCATCAACAGAAATTTTAGATTTTGATAGATCATGACCATTTTTCTCAGAAATATATGGATTATTAACTGAAGCAAAAGAATATGAAACATTTTCATCATGATCACCTTCAAAGCACGTTTCAGTTGCTGATAGTCGAGGCATTAACATCGTATGTTGCGGTGCAGCATTATTTATTGAACGTGCATATTGTGCCATTGGTCGACTAAATGATGTCGTTGAAGCATGTGGAAAAACCAAAGACTAAAATTAAATTAATATACAAAGTTTAAAAAAAGCTAAAAATTACTTTAATAGAAAGACTCGTTCTTTGTCCAAAATTATTTTTATTCTTATTCATTTTCACATTAACTGATGAATGTGTATCATATTCACACCAAACTGTAGCACTTGCCTGACGTAAACGATTTGCATATGATTTTTCAGTAGAATTATCACGAATAGTTTCTAAAGGCTTATTCATAAAATAACTACTATTAGATCTCCTATAATTTCTATATATATGATCATATGAAGGAGAAATCGTTTTTTGAAAAAGCGGATCCCTTGTATTTTGCCACACATACATTTGATCATTAACACTCACAGCAGAACTCATTCCTTCACATCCATACATCCTAGATGCTAAACTAAGATCCCTAAAACTGTGAATAAATCTATCCTTTTGCATCATCTGAGGTGTCATATATATCATTTTAGGCTAATTTTCAGCGTTTTTTTCCCCTAAAAAAAGGTTTCTATCAATAATCCTAAGCTTTAAAACGTTTTTTTAATGATTTATCTCTTTAAAATAGACCAAATATCTTTTATAAGAACTTAATTAATTTTTTTTTTTTTTGTGCGGTCAATTCATACGTCAAGTTTCAAGAATTCTAATTATTAAATAATTATGAGTCATTAATACCTTATAATTGACTAAAAATAAAGGAAAAACCATATTATTATGTTTCTTGTTGATAATTTGGAGCACATGTTTTATATTTCTTTTTTTTTTTTTTGAAAAAAACAATATAATTAAGATAATGAATACTAAGTCATCATTTTATGAAAAAGAAGGGAAATGAAAGCGAAAAAAGAGTTAGATATGCATCATGATAATACTTATGAAGGTATACTATGCGAAAATTTGCTTAAAAGGGATTTAGAATTGGTAGATATAAAGGAAGAAACAAACAATGAAGAAATTAAATTGAAAAACAAGGATAAAATACCCCTAAAAACACCATTAGAAGCATCTTATAATATAGTAGTACGACATTTTATATTTTTTTTCAACTTATGCTCCTTAGAATGAACGAAAATCTAAAAGAATCAAATCTAATACATCAACAATACTTTTAACTCCTCAATCGCAAGTTATTGAGGAAAAAAATACATTAAAACAAAATAAAAACACAGAGAAGATCTTTAAGAATTTAGAACGTGAAAAGGAAAGGGCTTTAAAAGCTTTTTTAAAAGAAGAAGAAAAGAAACGTAAAGAAGAAGAAAAACGACTGAGAGAGGAAGAAAAACGATTAAAAGAAGAAGAGCGTATTAAAAAAGTATTAATATGTAATTTTATTAGGGAGTATTAATTAATTGTATTAGAAAGCAGAAAAAGATGCTAAACAACAGGAAAAAAATGAAGCAAAGAAAAAAAAAGAAAGTGAAGTGGAAAAAAAGCAAAATTCACAATTGAAACTTCAAAGTTTTTTCCATACAACACTTCCTAAAGAAGATTTTACAGAAGTAAAGGGTATATATCAAAAGATTTCTCATAAAATATAATTTTTTTTAGATTGTTTTGTTTCTGATTATGAAAAATGTTTTATTCCATTTTTTATTAAACAACATACATCATTTTCAAATCAACATGCTTTTGTGCAAGATCTTGATAAACGTATAACGATTATGAAAAACATGGATATATTTTTAAACTCTGATTTTCCAATTGAATTTCGTAAGAATATATATATATATATCGTATTACTCAGATCATTTTAGCAATTAAACATTTATTATCATTTTTTAAGGTTCCTATTATTAGATCATCTCGTTCATCTCAATCACATATTACTATCAAATCAATTATTCAAAAATATAATCAATTCGATTCAACAGATGATCTTTTGAATGAGCTAAAAATATTTCCTATGAAACTTCTCCAATTCAGAGAAGATGTTCGACCACCTTATTATGGTACATTTTCTAAATCATCATCTATATTAACACCAAGAAATCCATTTAAACTTGATGAAAATTTATTTAATTATTATTATGATTCTGAAGCAGAATGGATAGAAGAAGAAGAGGGGGAAGACATTAATAGTATGGATGATAATGATGAAGAAGATGATACAGCAATGTTAAAAGAAGATGAATATGATAGGGATTTTCTTGATGATGATGATGACGAATCTAACAATATGAAAGGAAAAGTTATTACAAATTTAGTGCCTAGTATTAAAGGTATATATTGGCAAGATACAAATGATATAAATATAGATGATTATAAATTGTTTAATAAACTTAAAATGGATATCCTAATAGGTAATTTCTAAATTCGATTCTTAATTTCTACTCATTATTTTAGACATAGATCTTCCTATTAATCCTTATCAGGATTATTGGTCATCAAAATCATGTTTTGGAAATAATATTAATACTCAAAATTCCACTGAAAAAACAACATCTTCAACAACAATTCCACCTAAAGCCCCTCTGAATTTTCCACAAGATTCACTACCTTCTTTTTTAAAAATAATCCAAGGAAGTACACAAACAAAAGTATTACTTGTTGAAACATTACGTCAAAAATTTACCGATATAAGTAAACAAGCAATTCAATGGAAATTAAGCACTGTTGCAAAAAGAAATGGAAAAGGTGTTAATGATACATGGGCAGTAGATCCATCCGTTTGGTATTCTGTTTTTGGTGAACATCAAAATTTATAAATATTTTCTTTTAAAAAAAAGAAAAAAAAAATAATAACTAAATATAGATTTTTACAGGTTTTTATTCACGCTTTTTCATGCAACTTCTACATTTTATTCTTTTATATAGTGAATATAAATATTTATTCTATCAACATTTTTTCGTTACAAGAAATCAACATTTTTTCAAAAACTTAACAATACAAACAATAATGTCTAAGAGAGATACACATTCTATAGAAGCTCTTGTTCTTGATACTATCTCTTTTATTTTATTTTCTAAATCTTTAATTATGCACAAAGCATCTAATTTTTATACGGTTCCTAGTGTGATAACAGAAATTAAAGATGAAAAATCCCGTCAGGAATTATCTTTATGGAGAGATATAATTACCGTTAGAACTCCTCAGTCATCATCTATTCAAGAAAGTGTGTTTTTTTTGCTTTTTTTGATTATTTTTTCTTATTGTAAAAGTAATTATGTTTTCTAAGAAAACGGGGGATTATGATGTTTTAAGTCCTACGGATATACATATTCTTGCACTTACATATGAACTTGAATGTGAAATGAATGGGGGCGCTCAGCATTTACGTAAAGAACCAGGAAAAGTATTTTTTTTTTAAAGATTAAATAAACAATTGAATTTAATCATTATTAGCCTGAGGTGAATAAATCATCACTGAAAAAACGAAACTTTGCGCCTAAAAATAAAAAGAAAGAAGTATCTGATGTTTCTTTGCCTCAAAAATTTCAAGAAAATCTTCAAGAAAATCTTCAAAATAATGTAACAGATGAAATTTGTCAAGTTATAAAAAATGCGGAAAACATGACTCTTAAGGATATAGATGATAAGGATATAGATAATGAGGATATAGATAATGAAGATGCGGATGATGAGGATAACAGCGAATGGATTACACCTTCAAATATTTATTACTATAAGTCATTAAATGAAAGAACAAATATGATTCCTGAAAAAACGGAAACACAAATAAAAGTTGCATGTGTTACAAATGATTTTGCAATACAAAATGTTCTTCTACAAATGGATTTAAATCTTGTTTCCCCAGAAACTGGGCTTAGAATTAAAACGGTTAAATCATGGGTCTTGAGATGTTATGGATGTTATAAGTTCAGATTTATTTTTTTATAAATAAACATTATTAATCCTTCATTGTAGAATTATTAAAGATATGTCAAAAAAGTTTTGTCCAGGATGTGGTGGAAATACACTTTTACGTACATCTTGTTCTATTGATTCTAATGGTAAATTTCAGATTTATCTCAAACGACATATGCAATGGAATAATCGGGGAACAATTTATCCTATTCCTAAACCTCGTCATGGATCTGCATCTGGGAAGGGTTATAAAAAATTAATTTTTAATGAAGATCAAAAAGAATATCAAAAAGCTATTAAATATCAAGAACGAAAAAAAGAAATAGATTTATTAGATCCAGACTATATTCCTGATATTTTAACGGGTAAAAGGAATACGTCACGTTATAATGTGGTGATTGGGATGGGCAAAAGGAACCCTAATGAAAGAGTTAGATTAAGATAAGAATGATTTTATAGGTTAAGTTTTTATCGAAATGAATATAGAATGTTTAATTATTTCACTGGATATTTATTTATGTATTATTTTGAACAAATATTAATATTTGTATAATGATGTTTAATATTATACATCATAACAATTACCTAAAGTTGAAAATCATTAACTTCTCTAAATTAAAAAATTAAATAAAATTCATGTTGTAAAATAATAATTATTAAATTTCCAGATTTTATATTTAATATTTTTCAGATATAAATAAACAAAAGAAAGTGTATATTTCAAAAAACTATAAATTCATAGATTAAAACTAAATTAATAAAAGATTATTAGTTTTTTTTTAATAAAAATCTACCATTTTTTATAGTAATTTTAATATTCAAACTATTGAAAACTACTAAAACACAAATAATTACACCTCATACACAATTCATATAAAAACACAGGAATAAATGGATGAGTCAAAAAGGTAAAAATACAAAAAAGTTAATATATCTTCTAAACCCAGAAAAGTCATAAGTACAGTAAGCAGAATTATAATACTCCATTAAAATAGTACAGTTTTTTATGCCATGATCAATTTTTCTGTTCTTCTATTATTTGAGCAGTCATATCACTACGAAGAGCAAATGTTTGGTTCCTCCAATAAATGCGCGAACCAGACATACTTTTAACCCATATAGGAAAAGCCAATATTTCCCGTAAAACCCATACATATAACCAGTTAAAAAAATCATAATGACACGGTATCAAATTAGAATCATTTTTACCAATATTATCACTCAAAGAAGAACGCAAAGTATTAAATTGTGTATAATCCATAATTATCCATAAAAACATATGAATAACCCATATTATATAAATTCTTGTACAGTTACTAAGAACAGAAATTGACCACGCCCCTAAAAAGCCTGATAATATACTTTCTGTAAACGGTTCAAGTAATGTAGGCATTGTAACAAAATATTTACGAAGACGTATCCATCGTACACGTCTCGCAATATAATCATTAAAGCCAAAATTTTCAACTGGCTGCCAAACATACTCTGTAGCCATATGATGACTTTTCGTCCCTTTTGTCCATAGAGTTGTTGCAATTATATGATCTTCGGCGATATAACTAGAGAACTCCTTTAATCCTTTGGGCGCTCGAGAGAACAAGGAAGTTCTTCGAAACAAATTACTTTTTCCTATAACACATGGTGCTATTGCAATACGATTAATTGCCGAATACATCCTTGCATGAAAAGTTGACAAAAACATTTCATCTAGACGTGAACCTAGTGATGACTGAGAAGAGGAAGCTATACAGAGAGGCAAATGATGAACTAGCTGTACATTCGGTAATAACAAAAGTCTCATGCTTCGTTCAATACATCCCTGAGATATCCATATATTACTATCTAAAATCCACAAAATATCATATTTTGCCAACCGTTCCGAGCGAACCAAATTATTTATTTTTGGATTCTGACCAATTGGTTCATCACCTAATATTCATCAGATTTACTATATTTTCAAAGAATGCATTACCAATAATGATTCGCGCATCCACATTCGTGTATTTTGCAATCAGTTCTTTAGCAACATCCACCGCTGGGTCTGTTTCATCCGCAATCGACAAAATAATCTCAAATTTAGGATATTCTTGTAAAAATGCAGATTCTAGGCAATCATACAACCGTGAATCCAAACCTTTTAAAGGCCTTAGGATAGAAACACCCGGTAAAGAATCAGATACCATATTTTTAACATGTACACGATTTTTCAAATAATTTGACCGGCTATATGAATTTTAAACATTAAAAAAAACAAATATATTATATTAAATACTCACATAGTAAGCCACCCAAGTAGGCAAAGAAATATAACAAAGCTATAACACACAAAAATAATCCATGCAAATGTTTTTAAAAAAAACATTTTTTGAAAGATTACTCCCTTTTCAAGCGGAAAAAAAACAGAGAATATGAAACAGACATATGTCTGAGCAGTCCAGAACAAGATTTCGTATTGTTCTAAAGCCTTTCCTGTTGTTTTCAGGAAAATCAAAGAAAAATCGTTTTTTTTGTAGTTCCTGACACCGTTGAACGATAAAATCCGCAGAAACGATAATTCTTAATGCACAACCTAAGCATAATAAAAAAACCAATATATAGGAATTATCAACAGAAAAAAAGGATATTGAGCATTAAAAAGAAGAGAATTGTATTCTTTGAATTTAGAAGATATAGAATAACTTTTTTGCCGAAAGAACAGCCCCATTGGAAGCCACCAAAAATGAAAAAACAAATTTCAAAATTAATGATATGGAATTCACTTAGTAAAAGCAAAGTAGATAATAAAAACATCTAGAAAATCTTTATAAATATGACTAGGAAGAATTTATACCGTTAAATGGACATAGAATTACATGGTATTGTTGTGGACCTACTGTTTATGATTGGAGTCATATGGGACATGCAAGGTAATATTATTAATTTTTGAACAAAAATAAACTCATAGATAATTTAGAAATTATGTAACGACAGATATAATTCGAAGAATTCTTCAAGGTTATTTTAAATATTATATTATTTTTGTTCAAAATATAACCGATATTGATGACAAAGTAATTGCATAATTTTAAAGAATTAATCAAAGATTTATAATTTTAGATCATTCTTAGAGCAAGGCATCAATATTTTTATAATACTTATACAAAAAATATTACTGAAATTACACCTGAAGTTTATAACAAAACTTTAACTGCATGGAAAGAATTTTCCGTTTCTGCTAATTTCCCTGAACCTCCTATATTTGAAAAGTTCAAGGAATGGTCATATACCATTGAAAATTCAGGAATTCTAGATTCAGATGCAAAACTTCGAACAAATCTAACAATATTAATCCGCTCATACGAAGCATTGATTTCTTATAAAACGCTTTCTCCTATTGATTTTTTAGAAAATGTAAAGGATGTGTTAGTTCTAAAACTGGATAAAGAAGTATTTATATAAATATTATTAACCTTGAATAACTATTAAAGTTAAAACATTCTATTGATGATAATACAATATTTCGTGAAGTACCTGCTTATTGGGAATCTAAATATAACCAAGATATGAGAGATTTAAACGTACTAGAACCTTCTGTTGTCGTTAGAGTTTCGGAATTTATTCCACAAATCATTAAATTTATTCAAGGAATCATGAAAAATGGTTATGCATATGAATCTAAAGGGAACATTTTTTTTGATATATCTGCTTTTGAGGCAAATAATCATCATACATATGCAAAAATTGAGCCATGGAATAAAAACAATAAAAAATTAATAATCGAAGGAGAAGGCAGATATTCTTCTATTCTTTAATATAAATCAATCTAATCAAAAGTAGGAAGTCTTACCCAATTAGAAGAAAAAAAAGCATCTGGTGACTTTGCACTATGGAAGGCAGCCAAACCTGGTGAACCTTCATGGGATAGTCCATGGGGAAAAGTATTTATATTTGATTTTATTATATAAATTAAATTATTTATTAGGGACGTCCTGGATGGCATATAGAATGTTCTACAATGGCAACAGAAATTCTTGGATCAGAAATAGACATACATTCAGGAGGAATCGATTTGGCTTTTCCTCATCATGACAATGAAATTGCACAATCAGAAGTAAATTATCATAAAAACCATTTTAGTTATTAATATTTCATCTTAGGCGTTTTTTAACAATGATCAATGGGTTAATTATTTTCTCCATATAGGCCATTTACATATTGAAGGACAAAAAATGTCAAAAAGTTTAAAAAATTTTATTACTATTCAAGATATCTTAAAAAAATATACTGCAAAACAGTTAAGATTGTATTTTTTAAAGCATCAGTGGAATTTACAAATGGATTTTAAAGAAAATTTCATGATGGATATTAAAGGAATTGAAATACTGCTCAATGTAAGTCTATATTTAATTTTGAAGTATTATATTGATGAAAAAGAATTTTTTTGCAAATATAAATGCTTTAATAATAGAAAAAAGATCTAATCTAGGATCAAATGAAATTTTAACTTATTTTTTTTCAGATATGGAAAAACAACTTCATGAAAAGTAACTTTATACATATTTATATTTATACATTTACAATTTTTTAGTTTTTACAATGCACAGGATTCATTACATGATGCTCTCTGCGATAATCTTAATACATCAATGGCTTTAGATATTATTTTAGATCTAATAACTAAAACAAACATATATATTTCACAACTCCAAAACAATATAAATATCCTTATAATCATTAATATTTCAAAGTGGATTTCAAATATTCTTGAAATTTTTGGTTTAAAAGACAATAATTTCGATGTTATTGAATATGATAGTTTTAATAAATCTACTATTACAGATGTAATGTTTTTTTCATTATTCGAAATAAATAAAACTGATTTTATTAGCATAAAGAGTTAATTATTCCATATATTAAAACCCTTTCTACTTTTAGAGATAATGTACGAAATCTTTCAATCATTTCCAGATCTAAAAGTAATTTGGAATTATCTAAAGATATACTTAAGCTTTGTGATAAATTACGTGATTCAGATTTAACAGAATTGGGTATACAATTAGAAGATAGAGATCAAGGAAATGCTTTAATAAAATTTATTGATAAAAATGAACTTCAACAAGAAAAGAAGTTTGAGGAATTATCAACTAAGAAAAAACTTGAAGAACAACAAAGATACAAAGAAAAAATTCTTAAAGGAAGAATATCTCCAGGGAAACTTTTTAGAACTGAAGAATATTCAAAATGGGATAATCAGGGCTTGCCTACTCATGATGCTCATGGAGTAGAATTAACTAAAAGCAAACGAAAAAAAATAATTAAAGACTGGAAAAAACAAACTATATTACATGAAAAATTCTTAGAATGGTCAGAGAAAAATCATGAAACAATTTGATTCTAAAATTATTTTAATTTTCTTTTATACATTCATCAAAAAAATTTCGAACAATTTATTTATCATTACTTTTTAGAATCATATAAATTATTTAAAACTTTTTCTTACAGTCTATACTTTTAAACAAAACATACATGGAATTCTTTATCATATCTTCTCGTTTTTCTAAATTACGATATAACCATCTTTTTTACGACTTTCTATTATATTATTGAAAGAAAAATAATAAAAAAATAAACATTTATATTTGAAATGGGGGATAATACACAATCAACCAGACCTCGTCTTCCTAATTTATCGGATCTTCCAGAACCTCTTACAGGAATCATTATATCAAGTATTACACCAATTACCAACTGTCTTATTTTACTTCATGGTTTGGGAGGATCTCATGAACCATTTGCACAATTGGCGAAACATCTTAACCTACCAGAAACTGTTTGTATTAGTTTGCGTGGTTTAAAAGCGGTTCCTTTAGTAGACTTTTGTGATGATCAAGCAGGATCATGGCATTGGGGTGCAGATATTACATTTGATAAAAACGGTGCAGTATCTGATGATGCTGATTTACAAGAATCGAAAGAAGCGCTTAGTGCATTATTTAAAGTTTTAATAACACCACAACCAGCTGGATGTGGATTTCGTTCTCAAGCAATTTTTCTTATGGGTTTTGGTCAAGGTGGTCGTTTAGCGCTTCAAGTTGCTTTAGAAAAGGGTCAATCAGTATTATCTTATGAAGATTCAGAATATTATCATCATTATAATTCTTCATTTAATTGTCATCTTGGAGGTGTTTTATCAATTGGTGGTATTATAGAGCCAATTCATGGTTTTAATGAAATTCATAAAATACGAAAAATCCCTACTTCTATTTTGATTTGTGGTGGTGATAATGATACTTCTTGTATCACATCTAAAGTTATACAATATCTTTCTCATTTTTTTTATGATGTTCAACATATTATATGGGAAGATCATGATGGAGATTCAATGCCACGCAACCCTAGGGAATGGTACCCTCTTATTCAATGGTTTTCACAGAAATTATTACTTCATTTTTAATATTCATTTTTAAATATCACATCTAATCTCTACATAACACGCTTCACGCTTCACGCTTCACGGGATCGAGGTATCGCGTGTCACGTGATCAATCGTTATCGATTGTAAATATCTTTTTTTAAGAATATCAAACAGATCAAATGGAATTGTTATGATAAGGAAGAATGACATTAAAATATGGGGAAAAAAGAACGGATAAAAGAAGAATATCAGAAGAATTAGGGATTGAGACTATTAATGAAATATCTAATGATTTATTGAATGAAAAATTAAAGGAAACAAGGGAAATGAAAGAGAATAGAACATTTAATAAAGATTATATTGGACGAGAAGGAGAACGAATTCCATTATGGGTATTAAATACGGAATCTATTATAGGAGATTCATTAAAAGATGAACCAAGATATGTATTTGTAGCTTCAGAAGAAGTTACAACGGATTCATCAGTTTTTTCGTGCACTTACGCGATGGAGGGATTCGTTACACCATCAAGAGAGAGAATAAAAGAAGTTGAAAAAAATACAAAAATATTAACTCAAAGTGCCCCAGCAAAATCAGAACAATCATCTTTTAAAAAATTTGATATTTATTATGATAAAGAAACATATATACAAATACCTGGAATGGAGATGAATACAGAATTATTTTCATTTGAAATGAATAAAGAAAATATTTCTCCAGAAAAATCAAAATGGGTTTCTCATGGAAAAAAGTCTCGTCTTTAATTTTCCTTTTTTTTCTTGACAAAAGGGTTTATTCATTTTGATTTTTTTTTTATTTGAATTTTTTATATTTTTTTTTCAGCAAAATAAAACTTCAGTTAATTAAATCATTCAATTTAAAGGGAGAATAATGATAAAAACAAAATGCAACTATGTTTTTTTGGTATATTTTTTTTTCAATATCGTCAACGGCACTACGTCTTAACGTATAAAAAAATCAAAAAATTAAATATAAAAAGTTTTATAGACGATTAGGTTAAAATTTATGGCAGAAAAAGAGGATAGAAATGCAAATAAAACAATATTCACGACATCCAAAGGGGTAACGGTAGCAAAGAGTTTTGAAGAAATGAATTTGAAGGAAGATCTTTTACGCGGAATTTATAGTTATGGATATGAATCACCTAGTGCAGTTCAAAGCCGGGCTATTGTACAAATTGTTAAAGGAAGAGGTATTTTTTATTGATTTAAAAATGTATAATGATCATCCAATGTGAAAACATGGGATGAAATTTAATCTTTTTTATCATGATTGATTCATTGATGATTAATATAGACGTGATTGCACAAGCTCAATCAGGAACGGGTAAAACAGCCACTTTTTCTATATCTATCCTTCAAGTAATTGATACGGCTTTACGGGAAACTCAAGCACTTGTTCTTTCACCAACACGAGAACTTGCTGTTCAAATTCAAAACGTGCTTCTTGCTCTTGGTCAATATCAAAATGTACAAAGTCATGCATGTATTGGTGGTACAAATATTGGTGAGGATATTAGGCGATTAGATTATGGACAGCATGTATGATTTAAATAAACAAACAAAAATTTTAAATAAATATTTTAATATTATTAGGTTATTTCTGGAACACCAGGTCGGGTGGCGGATATGATAAGAAGAAAAAATTTAAGAACGCGTAATATAAAAATGCTTGTTCTTGATGAAGCGGATGAACTTTTAAATCGAGGGTTTCGAGAGCAAATTTATGATGTGTATCGTTATCTTCCACCTGGAACACAAGTTGTCGTCGTTAGTGCTACTCTTCCTTATGATGTACTTGGTTAGTATCTTTATTCATTTATCTAATATATTTATTATTAACAAAGTTTAGAATTGACAACGTATATTTTCCTTACTACTTATAATGATTTTTCAACTCAACTCATTTTTTTAGTAAATTTATGACGGATCCTGTTAGAATTCTTGTTAAACGAGATGAATTAACCCTGGATGGTCTCAAACAATATTTCATTGCGGTGGAAAAAGAAGAATGGAAATTCGATACACTTTGTGATGTAATTTTTATTATTACATATTATGATCCATTTATTAACTATTATAGCTCTATGATACATTAACAATTACTCAAGCAGTTATATTTTGCAATACAAAAAGAAAAGTATGTTTATCAAAGAATGAATTATTTTCAATTTTAATAATAATTTGAAAGGTAGATTGGTTAACGGAAAAAATGAGAGAAGCAAATTTTACTGTATCTAGGTATTTTATCATTTTTTTTCATTTATAAAAAAAAATAAAAAAAAATAGTATGCATGGAGATATGCCTCAAAAGGAACGAGATGCTATTATGGGCGAATTTCGACAGGGAAATTCTAGAGTATTACTTTGTACGGATATTTGGGCACGTGGAATAGATGTAATAAATTATTTTTTTTATTTTTTTTCTTCTAAAAAAAATAAAGGTTCAACAAGTTTCGTTGGTCATAAATTATGATTTACCACCAAATCGTGAAAATTATATTCACAGAATTGGAAGAAGTGGTCGTTTTGGAAGGAAAGGGTAAGTTTTTAAATTATAATATTTTTTCTTCTTTTTTTAATGTGATTTTTTCTTTAGTGTAGCTATTAATTTTGTTACGGTAAAATTCTAAAATGATTCATTCATTCATTCATTATTTTAGGCGGAAGATGTTCGTATTTTACGTGATATTGAACAATATTATTCAACTCAAATTGATGAAATGCCGGTAAGTTAATATAATAAATATTAAAATATTTATTTATTTATATTAGATGAATGTTGCCGATTGTATTTTATATTTTGATTTTTTATTTTTATTTTATTAATTTATTATAGTAATTTAAGTTTTTTTTAAAAAGAGAAAATATAATATATAAATGTTTGTTTTATATATATTAATTATTTATTATTCTTGTTAATTTCTTATCGTTTTATTCATTTTTTTTAAGAAAAAAAGTTTAAAAAATGGTTAAAAGGAAATTAGTTAGTTATTTTTATGATCCAGATATTGGTAATTATCATTATGGAGCAAATCATCCTATGAAACCTCATAGAATGAGAATGGTAAAAATATATAAAAATAACAGAAAGTTAAGATTAAAAAAAAAATAGACACATTCATTAGTATTAAGTTATGGATTATATAAAAAATTAGATATGACGGTTAGATTTAATTAAAAATATTATAAAAGAATTAAAATATTTGAATGTTAGATTCCTAAAAGAGCAACAAGAAAAGATATGACACGGTAAATTATAATATACAATATATATTTTATTAATTTCTTTTTTTCTGATGAAATGTATATTTTTAGATGTCATACGGATGAATATGTTGATTTTTTATGGAGAGTGACACCAGATACAATGGAAAAATTTGTTTTACATCAATCACGTTGTATTTATATTTTAAAAAATAATTCATTTTTATTTAAATTTTATAGTTAATGTTGGAGAAGATTGTCCAGTTTTCGAGTAAATAATTTAATATTTTTATACTTTTTCACATTTTTTAATATTTTTCTTTTTTTTTAGTGGGTTATTTGAATTTTGTTCAATTTCTGCAGGTGGATCCATTTGTGCTGCACAAAAAATTAATTCAGGTGATTCTGAAATATCAATTAAGTAAGAATAAATATTATAATATTATTTATTTATTAAATAATTTTTAATTAATTAATTAATAAAAGTTGGTCGGGTGGTCTTCATCATGCAAAAAAAAGAGAAGCATCTGGATTTTGTTATATTAACGATATTGTTCTTGCAATTTTAGAACTATTAAAGTATTTAATTTATTTATTTTATTTGATTCAGACTTATGAAAAAAGATATAATCAACGTGTTCTTTATATTGACATTGATATTCATCATGGAGATGGTGTAGAGGAAGCATTTTATACAACTGATAGAGTAATGACATGTTCATTTCATAAATATGGGGAATATTTTCCTGGAACAGGAAGCATTGAAGATATAGGAATAGGAAAAGGAAAATATTATTCTGTTAATATTCCTCTTAAAGATGGTATTGATGATGAATCCTATGAAAGTGTTTTCAAACCTGTAAAATATATTATTATTTAATTCCTTTATTTATTTATTTTCTAGATTATACGAAAAATCATAGAATGGTATAGACCGAATGGTTAGTTCATCTAATTGCCATCAAATCACTTATAATAATTAGTGATTGTATTACAATGTGGCGCGGATTCTCTTGCAGGTGATCGACTCGGATGTTTCAATCTTTCAATGAAAGGTATTAAAATAATTTTTGTTTATTTAAAACTTCATATATTTATAGGTCACGCTGAATGTGTTAAATTTGTTAAAAGTTTTAATATTCCTACTATTGCTGTAGGGTATGTTTATGTTTATCCTTTTTAAATTTTTTACATAAATGTTTTAGAGGTGGAGGGTACACCATTAGAAATGTTGCTCGTGTTTGGACTTATGAAACAGCTGTTCTCATCAATGAAACTT
The DNA here is from genome assembly GCA_017311265.1 of Pneumocystis canis. Classification (NCBI taxonomy): domain Eukaryota; kingdom Fungi; phylum Ascomycota; class Pneumocystomycetes; order Pneumocystales; family Pneumocystaceae; genus Pneumocystis; species Pneumocystis canis. The sequence goes on along the minus strand of JABTEF010000023.1, from coordinate 219,412 downwards.
TGGATGAAAGTAAGACATAAATATTTTAAAATTAATTTTAAAACAAAATAAGATATTCCATTTAATTCTTATCTAGATTATTATGGTCCTGAATTCAAATTGTATTTACTTGCAATATAATGCTTTTGAAATTAACTTATTTATAGAAATGTTCCTTCAAACAATATGGAAAATCAGAATTCTAGAGCCTATTTGGAAAATATAACGTAAATATATTTATATGATACATAACTGATATTCATTTACATTATATAGTTCTAAGGTAATCGATAATCTTAGAAATATATCTCATGCTCCTTCGGTACAAATACAATATACCCCACCTGATTTCTCATTTTATAATGAAAACAATGCATAAAGAATGTTAAAAATTATGTAATAAATTTTATTTATCATTTTTAATAAAATTATAATATACAGAATTATAAAGATGCATAATATAGAAGTCCAAAGATTAGGACTTGATGTAATACTTTAATAAATCTGGACTTGAGATTATAAACAATAAATCGTATTTATAGTGATGAGAATCAGGAAAGGCGTTTAACATTTGTATTTACCGGATTATTGTCTATCTATACAAATTTAATTTTTTTAAACTTAAGATTTAAATAATGAACCTTGGAATCAATTCTTGTCGGTTTCACAATAGATGCTCCCTGTGTACATTTATGATCATCTAAACGTAAATTTTCTATTGATTGTTCAAGCGGTCTGCGAATTCCTACTTTATTTATATATATTCCAAAGAAAAATATAAGCTAACCTCTATAATTTTTTGAAAACATTTCTGCGTTTTCATAATGGTCTTTTTCCTCCGAACTACTCATAATCTCCAAAGCTAACCACATATCTCTTCGTTCTTTATCCTTTATCTCAGCCTCTTCTTGAGAAAAAGTATAATCATTATAACATTCATCAAATAATGTAGGATTTATTTCCATAAACATTTTCATAGTATTATATATCATTCCATGAATGGTTCTATAATCATAAAAATTATAGAAAGAAAATAAATAAAAATTACCTATTCCAATGCATTTTGGAATTTTCATATAATGCAGGAAAGATAATGGGAAGAATAACGTCAATATTATCATTAACAAAATTACAAAAATAGTCATTATTCCAATAATACAAAACCCGTTCAGCTACCTACAAAATTTAAAATTAATTTAAGATAAAAAAAACCTACCTGAAAATGCTGGCTAGAGATTGCTTTTGATAATTGTTGAAATAAAGGAACCTGAATCTTAACAAATTCTGATGGTTCCATTACTTCAAATATTTCCTCTACCTCATTTAAAAACAATACTTCTTTTGTACTATTCACTTTTGGCCAAAACCGAAGAAGACCAAGAATAACCTTAAATATTAGTGAAATAACAAGATATAATTTTATTTTATACCTCTTCTGTTAATGTAGGATCCTTTTCTAAAAATTGCACAACGCAATATGATAATTGAGGATGGTACATAGATATCGATTTAACTTTATGTAATGGTAATAACACACGAATCAAAAATGATTTATGCTCATCTTTTAGTGGAAGAGCAAATCCATTAATAATACTTTCAAATTAATTTATTTGTTAAAAATAAAAAGGGAAAAATACCTTCCTAATATTTCTAATAACTCAGCAATTCCATTAAATCGTTCACTTTCATAAATAAATTGAAAAAAAACATTGTTAATAGATTTCCTAATAAAAGATCGTAAAGTAAGGAATTTCCCATAAATTCTATGAAGAGTAGTTTTAAGAAGATCTCTTTCTCTAGGGTCCTCGCTATCGAAGAGCTCAAGTAACTTATATATATTAGAAAAACTACAAAAAAAATTAAAGTATACTTGAAGTATGAAATGATGATCAATATATGATTTCGCAAGATTAGTATTAAAATCTGGTGATTCTATAAATCGAAGAAAAAACTCATAAACCATTTGAAGATGTGGCCATGCTACTTCCAAAACAGGATCATCTTCTTCCGGATCATAACATTCCCCATATGTATTTACAGGGGGTGGAATAGGTCGAAACAAATTTGTTGAAAACTATTTTCTAAGCCTTTTCTTTTAAAAATTAAAAAGGAAAATACCATATCAATAACTTTAGAATAAATAGGTTCAGTAATAACATTTCTGTTATTAGTTATATATTCCAATAATTCATGTAATGCTTCTCTTTTAATTTCTTTGCTTCGCATGTCCATTGAAGCATTAGTAAAATCAAAAATAACATTACATTGTTTAAGTTTCTGCAAAAATAAATCTTGTCGATTATTAGAAGGCACCTCTATAAAGTACGATTAGAAAAATGTCATATTCATATATATTAGATAATTAACCATGAAAAGATGGTAACTTTTCAAGTTCTCGGTCTGTCGATATCCTAAACCTTGAAGAAGTACTTCTTTTAGGAGTCTTTATTGTTTCAAGCGCCGTACTATCTTTTGGTGTAGTTTGTAATCTTTCAAAAGCGCCCGCTTTTGTTCCATGCTTAAGTAAAGAAAGATCCCCAGAAATGGTATCCGAAACAACAGATTGTGACGTATGCTTCACAATATTAATAAATATTCATAAAATCCTGAATTATATAAACCATAGAATCCGTATTCATATATAATGGCATATTTGTCATCGGTGCTTGAGTTCCAGGTATAGAGAACGCAGTTTGAGCTAAATGTCGAAAGGAATCTTTTAATTTAATACCTTTATCAGATTTTTTGTCCGAAAAACCAAGTCCATCTTTCAAATCTTTTTTTTTTGTATTATGAGAACCTTTACTAGTATCACTTGATGACTTCGTTCTTGCAAGCTATTAAAGTCTAAGAAAAAGGAAAAATACACTATTTATAAACATACGACCCTATTTCTGAATCCTTTCATCTTTTTCATCAAACTCAATAACTTAAATTACCAATATACAAGAAACTTCTTTAAAAAACTCTCAAAAACGCTATTTCTGTTCGTTTTTTTTAGTTCAAAAACCAAAGCTAATAAAAATGAAAAAACTAATACAATAGTAAAAGATTCTTTGCACGTTTTCCTTTCTCTCTTCACCCTTTTTATCTTTATAAATCCTATGTTTCTTCCAGACATCACGCATTGTATCAATCATCATACTTCACGAGTATGGGTTGTCATGGTAACAACACACTACAAATCAACCTCATAAAAATATTTTTTTGCAAAATTTCAATTAAAATGAATAAAAATGAATGAAAATACAAGTTTTTTTAAAAAGAGATTCATTTCTATTGAATATCCTGGAAAAGTTATTAATTTTGAGCGATGCTTTGAGACTTTAGGAGGAATTGAAGCTATCCGTGAAATATGTTTACAAGTTTTTTTTTTTGAGGAAAAAAGAAAGATAAAAAGGAATTTAATAGAATTTAGGATGATGATTCAGATGGAAAGAAATGCCTTGAACTGAGATGGTGGCCAAAAAATCCACTTGAACACCCTATTCAAGCGCGTCCAATCAAAGTATGTAATTTATTACTACAAGTGAAAAAAAGATATCAAAAAACAGAAAAAAATACAAGTACAAATGATTTATCTAATATTATAGAATATAAAGTGATAGGAATAATCAAAAAAACGTTTAGATTTAGGGGTAATTACAAATAAGTTTACAATAACGATAATATTAATCCAATAGACATGTTCGATCTTCAATATAATACTCATGCATCACCATTTATTAAAATGTGGAATTCAAGCATTGTTCCTCTTGAATGTATTTATACGCATGATATTTTCATTTTAAAATTAATTTTTACAGTTGATTCTCTTGATCTTTTTTCTATTTCATCACAAGAAAAAAATGATTCTCAAAATCTTGATCTTCCTGTACCATCTGTTTTTTCAAGGACAAAGATCCCACATAATTATTGGTTTTAAAGAACATATCATCACTTTTATATTTATTTTTTTTTTTAGGTATAGACAAAATCCAAGTTTAATCAAAGTACAAAAAGATAGCAAACTTAGGCTTGTTAATAAATCAAAAGCGCAAAGAATATGGTCTATTTCTGTTCCTTGGGAAACAAAGACAGTCCCTACTGAACCTCACATTCAACTTCCTAATACTCCTGAACAAAATATACAAAATATTTTAAATCTATTAAAAATATTATTTGAAGAACGTCCAATATGGACACGTAGAGCAATTTCTTATAAAGTTAAAGAAAAGGACCCTGAGATGTGTGTGTATTTAAAATATGCACTAGCATATATTGCATATCACTGGAGATCAGGTCCTTGGAGAGATACATATGTAAAATATGGAATTGATCCTCGTACTGATCAAAAATATCGATTTTTTCAAACTGTTTCATTTACATATAGACCTTCAGAGAATTTAGACAGTACGAATCTTTCTTCTGAACAAAAGTTAAACATTTATATTAAATATATATTTACATGTATACTAATTTTATTAGAGAAGAATCTAATTCGCCAATATTTACAGGACAAACACTATATCAACAAACCAGGGTTTTTCAAATTTTAGATATAACTGATTGCTTACTTGTACAATTATTAAATAAAATTCCCTTAAGAACTAAAGCGAGTGTATTTATTTTTTATAACTTTTTAACAATTCTAATTTATTAAGTTCAAAAATGGATGGTTTAGATCTGCTTTATTTGATAAATTTAAATTTATAATGAAACAGAAATTTAAAGCTTTATCAGAAGGAAGAATAGCATCTGATCTTGAATTTGTAAAAATATTAGAACGATCAAATGATGCATCTTCTACTAGTGATGAAATTGAGGAAACAAAATTTGATTCAACAATTTATAAGGAACCTGATTCTAGAGTTAATACTCTTATGAAAAACTTTTTACAACAAATAGGAAGTTCTCAAGGTTAATATTATTTATTTATTTTTATTATCTATTATTAATATATTAATATTATTTATAGATGATGCTTTTTATGATAATGAAGATGATACATTTGATGATGATATATTTGGTGATGATTAAACGAATATATATAAAAATTAATCTTCATTTTATATCTAATCTATCAATCATATTTAAAACATATCATATTTAAATTTTTTAAAAATCTTTTTATATAATATATTTCACTATTTTCTTTTATAATTATAAAATATTTCATATAATAAAACATAATTTTAATTTTTTTTATCTTATCCATATAAATTTACATTTTTTTCAAGATCGAATTTCTGAACTACTGATTTTATGTTAATATTAACAGGATTAAAAAGTTTATCTGATTTTCGATTAAATTCTTTAAAAGATAAGATTAATACAACATTTTCTAAGAATCCGGTGAATAAAACAATTTGCACGGATATATATAGTATTTACATACATTTTATATGGCAAAATACCAATGAACCATTATCTAATTCAAATGAAAAATCTCTTAGAAAGCTTCTGGAATATGGAATTGAAATGGATGAAAATGACCCGAATATAAAGGAACTTTTATTTTCTATTTCTAAATTTGAATTTCCAAATAATACATTTATCGTATTACCACGAATTGGTACTATATCACCATGGTCATCTAAAGCTACAGATATTGCACATATATGCGGATTAAAAAAACATATTAGAAGAATTGAACGTGGTATTCTTTTTTATGTTCTTACAAATGATAATGAATTATTGGCTCCTAGATTATCTGAATTTTCTATACATTTATATGATCGAATGATACAAAGAATTGATTACAAATTTCCTACGGAAGAAATTTTATTTAAAAATGTAGAATCTACATCATTTTTACCTATTTCTATTGGTGATCCTGAAATTTCAAAGGAAAAAGCTTTTATCAACTTTGATCATGTTAATAAAAAATATGGTTTAGCACTTTCTCAAGATGAACTTTTATATCTTGTGGATATTTTTACAGATGGTAACGAACTCTTAGAACCAAGGTGTCCATATGATATTGAATTATTTATGTTTGGACAAATTAACTCAGAACATTGTCGTCATAAAGTTTTTAATGCTATTTGGAATATTGATAATATTCAAAAACCTCACACTTTATTTTCCATGATTCAAAATACTCATTTAAAAAACCCACATTATACTGTTTCAGCTTATTCAGATAATGCTGCTGTTATGGTAGGGCGTGAAATTTCAAATTTTTATCCAAATTTTGAGACAAAAATCTGGCAACAAAATAAAGAGTTGGTACATTTTTTAATAAAAGCGGAAACTCACAATCACCCGACTGCTATATCACCATTCTCTGGAGCATCTACAGGTTCTGGTGGAGAAATAAGAGATGAAGGTTCTGTTGGACAAGGGTCTAAACCTAAAGCTGGATTTACCGGATTATGTGTTTCTGATCTTCTAATACCTAATTTTCATCAACCATGGGAACTTGATATTGGGAAACCGCGTCATATTTCATCAGCATTAGAAATTATTTTAGACGCGCCCATAGGAAGCGCATCTTTCAATAATGAATTTGGACGTCCATCTATTTTAGGATATTTTCGTACCCTTACTGTTAAAACATGTAATTCCAATCAAAAAAATGAATTTTGGGGATATCATAAACCAATTATGATCTCAGGAGGAATAGGAGTTGTTAAAAATATACATGCTATTAAAAATAAAATAACTCCTGGTGAAATGTTAGTAATATTAGGAGGACCATCAATGCTCGTAGGTCTTGGTGGGGGAACGGCTTCAAGTTTAGATTCTGGGCATTGCTCAGAAGAGTTGGATTTCTCTTCAGTGCAGAGAGGAAACCCAGAGATGCAAAGGAGAGCTCAGATGGTAATTGATTCATGCGTTTCTTTGAATTTGAAAAATCCTATACAGTCTATTCATGATGTGGGTGCTGGCGGATTGTCTAATACATTACCTGAATTATTACATAGTGCTAATCTAGGTGCAAAAATCGAATTGCGTGAAATACCTACAGATGATCTTGGAATGTCTCCAATGGAATTATGGTGTTGTGAAGCACAGGAAAGATATGTTCTTTCTGTATTACCTGAAAACATAAATATTTTAAAATCTATTTCAGAAAGAGAACGCTGTCCAATAGCTATTATAGGTCAAACTACTGAAAGAAATCATCTTGTATTAACTGATCGATTATTTAACATCAGTATTGATTTACCGATGTCAGTATTATTTAGAAAATTTCCAAAATTATTCAAAACTGACTTTTCAGAAAATTTATTATTATCAAAATTTACTTTATCACCTAAAAATAACATAACCAAAGATTTTTCAATCTTAAAGGAAGCTATCAAGCGTGTTCTTATGCTCCCTTCTGTAGGATCTAAGTCTTTTTTAATTACTATTAGTGATAGAAGTGTTACTGGGATTGTCTCTCGTGACCAAATGGTTGGTCCATGGCAAACACCAGTTTCAGATGTTTCAGTAATTTTATCCTCAATTAGCGATAAAAATGATTATGGAGAAGCATTTTCAATAGGTGAAAGGCCTACTATATCTATAATATCACCTGTTGCATCAGCTAGAATAGCAGTTGCAGAAGCGTTAACAAATTTATGTGCAGCTGATATAGGAGAAATTGAACAAATATGTTTAAGTGCTAATTGGATGGCATCACATTCTCACAAGGGTCAGGGTGTTGCTTTATATGAAGCTGTTGAAGCAATTGGAAAAGATTTATGTCCTCAGCTTGGGATAAGTATTCCAACAGGAAAAGACTCACTATCAATGAAAATGAAATGGAAAGATAAAGAAGGAATAAATAAAGAAGTAACATCTCCTATTTCTGTTGTTATTTCTGCTTTTTCGTTAGTTAATGATGTTAAAAAAACATGGACACCTCAGCTAAGAAAAACAGAAAAAGGAATCGGGAAAACTATACTTGTGTTTGTAGATTTATCAGAAAAAAAAAAAAGAATGGGAGGATCAGCTGTGGCTCAAGTATTTTCTCAAATCGGAGATAATGCCCCAGATATTGTAAACATAGAATGTTTTAAATTATACTTAAAAACAATTAAAGATTTACATAATGATGATATTGTGCTTGCATATCATGATAAGTCAGATGGTGGTATTTTTACTGCTGCAGTAGAAATGTCATTTGCAGGGAGAGTTGGATTGAAAATAATTTTGGATGATTTGTGTCACGAAAATTCATTTGAGCAAGATTATATTGATACCCTTTTTAATGAGGAGCTTGGCGGGTTATTTCAAATCAGAGAAAACGATTTGAAAAAATTTAAAGGATACTTTTTATCTAGAGGATTTGATGTTAACAATATATATACTATTGGTGAGATAGAAGACGGAAATTCACAAATAATATCAATTGTACATTTTGGATATGAAATTTATAGCTCTTCAAGAGGAGAATTGCAACAGATATGGTCTAGTACGTCTTATAATATACAATCTTTAAGAGATAATGCAGATTGTGCTAAAGAAGAGTTTGAAAATATTATTGATAACTTTGATCCAGGATTAAACTTTTCACTAACATATTCAATGAAAGATATCCATATACCATCTAATTTACTATCATATAAACCTAAAGTAGCTATTTTACGTGAACAAGGAACCAATGGATATTATGAGATGGCGTATGCATTTCAATGCTCTGGGTTTACTGCAGTAGATGTTCATATGAGCGAGTTGATAAATAATGAGGTAGATTTAAATGATTTTTTAGGGTTTTCCGCTTGTGGGGGTTTTTCATATGGTGATGTTCTTGGAGCAGGTTCTGGATGGACAAATTCTGTTCTTTTTCATCCAAATGTTCGACAATTGTTCTATGAATTCCTTTCAGTGCGAAATGATACATTTGCTTTAGGAATATGCAACGGTTGCCAATTTTTATCTAAACTTAAAAAACTTATACCTGATGCAGAATGCTGGCCTGAATTTATACATAATAAGTCAGAACAATATGAATCAAGATTTATATCTGTAAAAATAACAAAAACAGATAATACTGATATAGCCTCTCGTTCCATATTTTTTTCTGACATGGAAGATTCAATTATTCCAATTCCAGTTGCGCATGGAGAAGGACAAGTATACTTTAATAATCCTGAGAATCTTCAAATGTTTTTAGAGAAAAAATTAACAGCACTTGAATATGTAGATAATTATGGGAAAACAACAAATAGATATCCGTATAATCCAAATGGAAGTCTATATGGTATTGCTGGAATAAAATCAGCTAATGGTAGAGTTCTTGCACTTATGCCACATCCTGAAAGGGTGATTAAAAAAAACGCTAATAGCTATTATCCAATGGACCAGGCTGCAGAATGGGGAGAATGGGGTCCATGGATTCAAATGTTTAGATCTGCGCGTCGCTGGATCGGATAAAATATATCTGAAATATAATAAGAAATGTTTTATAAGATTCCTTGAAAATAAAATATTTAAAAATTAATTAAAAAGTATAGATTATTATTAATGATAGCGTATATCATGCAAATAAAATCTTATAATATACATACAAAAATATTCATTACTTATACATTAAAATTTATTAGAGTTCAATTATATATATCATTAAAGCCATGCTGCCCATAATTGATCCATTTGTGCTAAAGCTCTTGGATTAACTGCTTGTGATACTAAGTCAATTATTGTTTGATTAGCAGGTAAATTCCCTTGTGCAACTTGAGATAAAGATGAAACTCTTCTAACGACCAAATCGACATTTCCAATAACTTTTTCGCGAAGTTGATTTTCTTGTATCAAAGGACGATGCTGCTGAGTAAACCATGTACTAAAAAAATAATTAATAAAAATATATATCATTATAAAACAACTGACATTAGCTCATCACGAACAAAAATACTTAAATATTGATCGAGTTCAAACTTTTTTGTCAGAAAATTGTTTAAAATTATAATTAAATTTACCTCTGGTTCTGTTAAACAACGTGCAATTGCCATTAAAGCACTAGAAAATATTCCCTCAATGCCCACAGGGCCAATAAATGTCTGAATATTTGGTGTAAATCTAAAAGGGGTAGCCTCTCCATTGTGAAAAACAGGATTATTTGATGCCATAGCTATAAAAATATATAAATTACATATAATTTTAAAATAAAATAAAAATACCAGGAAGAAACTCTGTCCCCCAAATATTTCCTGAAGATCTAGAAATATATAATTTATTTGGAAAACGATTATTAACATTCATTATATAGGTCATAAATGCTAATCCAGAATACTGAAGGGTGAATTGTTTTCGAAATCTCCAAAAATCACAAAACGTAGAAAACAATTGCTTAAAATACTTTGTTGTGTTAAATATTAGGAAGAAAAAAATAAATTTGTACCCACTTTCAGAAGAATATCGTCCGGAACTAAATTGTTTTGAATAGAAGTCAAAATTTCGACTTTAAGATTAATAATATCCTGCTTCTTTCAAACATTCAAAAAATCATTGTAAAACTAAAATAAAACTTACACTTAAATTCTGTGATCCAAAGGAATTTAATTTTGACGCAAAATACTCTAAAGGTTCATCTTTATGCATATCATGTCGACGACAATACTCTTCATATATTCCTTGTAAAGAAATTCCAGAAGGATCATCCTCTACAATCCTAATGTGAGGAGCAATTGGTATCGCTATAGGAAGAGTAAAAGTTATATTCCTTCTTCTGGTTTCTTTTTTTCTTAATAAAACTCTATATTAAATAAATATAGTTAATTATAAATAATATATTTATCCAACCCAGATAATATACGAAAAAGCTGCGTAATTCTTTCCTCCCTACGACAATGTCTAGCAGCTGGATATTGCACTGCAAATGGATAAATATCACCATCATAACTCCTGATAGTTAATCTCTTATAACATACTCCATGCCCTCTTATCACATCTAATGTTGTCATAAATCGATCAATACGCGCGAAATCATTATTATTTTCTTTATGCTAAAAAATTAATTATAACATTTTAATTTTTAAATAGTATTTACCTGTAAATACTGACCAGGGACTTCAACTTCATCAAATTTTTGATATTGGAATTCACTAAGATAAAGGCTACATTGTTCCAAAGGTTGATATTTAGGTCTCCTATCCAAAATATTCTCAAAATTGTCTCTCCACTTCCTTAATTTTGAAATATAATCATTTAAATTTAATTTTTCTTTAATAAATTCATTTTCAAATGCAGTCTAAAATTATATTATTAAAAACAAGAAAAAATATGAATGTATATATATATATACTTTAATATTTTTTGGTAATACACTTTCAGCAAATCGTGTAATATTTGATTGTGTAACAGGAGGTAATTTAGTTTCGTTCGTAACAGATGTTAATCTTCCAATATACTTTGCTTGTCAGTAAAGCAGAAATAATGTTTACTTAAATACCTGTATTCCATCATTAAGTAAGGCAACAATTAAACGGTATGCATCCTCATCTGGGGTACATTTAAACCGCTGTTGTATTTGATCGACCATAGTTTCCATAGAAAGTGCAAGTAAAGGATACGCTGTTTTTAAAATTGACATAATTTCATCAACATGTTCCCATGGTTGACGATTTTGGATTTGAATTTGTTGATTCTGAGGAAAACTAGGTACTTGAATATTTGACATTGTATTATTAGATGCTGATAAATCTAATAGAATGAGTTAAATCAATGCTTTCTTAATAATACATACTATTTTCTATTTTTGTATTAGAAAAAGAAGATACTTGAGAATTTTGTTTTGTATCTGCTTCATTGGTAACATTCACTTTAATTTGATCTTGCATATTTTCCTGTCTCATCGAAGTGGATAATTGATTATGAGAAGTAATAGAATTATTTTTCGAAGCTGACTGAGCAGCAGCAAAAGCTTGTTTTTTAATAATAGCATAATCTTCCTTTGTAGTTCTAAGTTGAAAATACAATGCCTAAAAAATATTAATAAAAATATAAAAAATTAGCTGTAACCTGAGGATATGTTTTTGCAATACGGATCAAAATTTGTCTAACATGACGAGCTTCTTTATGAGATAATGAGGTAAGTAGCTGAGGTATAAAAGTAATCCAGTTCCAAACAGATATATCGCCCTTATAAGAATCAAATGCTTTTGAAATTGTACCTGAACTATCATCTAAACTTAATAACCACAAAACCCGACTTAAAACTTTTCTTGCTTTTCCATTTTTTAACAGACCAGCTGCTTGTAAATAACAACTCACAGCATTACTTGCTGCTGTAATTTCTCGAGGATTTTCTTTAAACAATCGATCATTATACTGTCCCCATTCTTCCCATGCTTTAGATAAAGTAAGATCAATCTGAACAGCAGTAGCAAACGCTTGATTTGCATCATCATTCATTTTTAATTTAGCCAAAAACATTCCTTTTAATGTAAAAAATTCAGCCTTTTGCTGTTGTCCAAAATACATTAAATTCGTGTTACTTATTACTTCCAATCCCATATTTAATTCATTATTATTTTGATAATGACATTTTGCTTGTTCTCTTAATTTAAGAAAAGCTTCTTGAATTTCAATATTTGGTAATGTATAAATTTTCGTAAGCTGGTTAATACAAACATCTGCTAACTGATGTTTTCGGGAAACATGAGCAAACCTATTAATTATCCATGCAGTTTCGTGATAACCTCTATACGCAAATGATGTTGCACTTGAATTATTACCACTTGTCCCAGTTTGTTGTTGAAGGGAAGGGACAAGAGGTAGATACTCTCTATTAATAGCAGAAAACACTAGCTGTCTCCATGCAACAAGATCACTCCATGTATTAATATCATCCCAGATATTTGGTAAACGTTCTCTCCATGTACCTAAAATGTTTTTTAGTTCTTTAGATTTTGTTTCCAAATTCTGAATATTAGTTGAGGAAAGACTAGCATAAATTTGACTAGCTTCATGTAATTCAACATACTGTTGAAAATTCTGAAGAAGCGGTATATGTGAATTTGATACAACTACAGGAAGTTGATACCATTTTCTTAATGATAATTGCATTCCTTCATCACAAATACGAATAAACTCTTGAATAGGTTCCAGTTTAGTTTGAGTTTTTTGAAGAACAGTAAAAGCTTCAAAAATATATCGACGAGGAGTAGGAATGTCCATTAATGATTTTATAGAAGCCTCAAGGGTTTCTCGGTTAGTAGTCCAATCTGTAACTCTCCATGCACATTCCAAAAGTAAATCAGAATAACCTTCTTGTTTTGCTAAATCTGTTAAAATATCCCATTGTTGAAGTTTTTGAGCACATAATAACCAATGATCTTCCCATAATGTATATTCAGATTCTGAAAAAGGAAGAACGCCGGTTCTTGCTTTAATTTGTGCATTTTCATACATATGTTGAGCTTTATCCCACATTCCGTTTTGTTCGTATGATATAGCAGTATTAGTTTCAAGATATTGACATCTTCTTCTCCATAAACCATAAAACATATCATCTTCTTGAAGAGTAGCATACATTTCTGCTAAAGCATCTAAAGTACTTTCTCTTAAAGCTGGTACATTTCTACTTCCCTGAGAAGAAATCTCTTCCAGCAATTCTAATGCTTCGTACCAGGCATTAAATGTCTTTCCTAAGTATTTTATTAAATGAGGAGGAATTTTTACCATTGATGCATTTCTAGCAAGCCCCTCAAGTATTGTTTTAATAACATTAGGCCTTTTATCCATTTGCTGGGTATGATAATTATTTGCTAGTAATGTTACAACTGATTTTGAAAGTTCATGTCTATCCTTTTTTCCTATGGAGTTCCATGACATAGAGAAGACATCCGACCATAATTGAGATCCAACGTTTAGTTCCAGAAATTGCAAATGTGACAAAGGTATAATTATATTTTCTGCAGTCAATTTATGTATAGATTGAAGAAACTTTTTATGATTTTGCAGAAGAGCATCAATTTTGCTATCTGTCTTGAACATTTCATTATCCATTGATGACAAAAATAGTTCATCTGAAGCTAATGTTCGAAAAACACAATCTTCTTCTATAATAGAAATATTTTCTTCCATTACTATAGACCCAATTAATAACTGATTTGCCTGACTAATCCAAAATGAATTTGCAAGACTTTCCCATTTCTGCACTCCTAAAATATAATTCAAACGAGTATAAACATTCTTCGACATGCTTTTAGTAAATACATCCATGAAATGATTTCTTATAGAAATATCTTCTGCTTTTGTACCAATCATAAAAGCTTGCTCAAGTCTCATTGTTAACTCAGTTCGTGCAATTATTGGATTTTCATATATTGAAACAATCAAAGATAAAAACTCATTATAAAGTATAGTATCCCCTCGAGTTTCAAATGATGTCATTTTTAAAAGTAACGCTGCCTTTTCTTTTATTGTTGGGAAAGAAACCTGTTGTTCTAGTACCCATTCTTTTAAAACTTCTAAAATAGTAAAACAAAGTTTTGAACTTGGCGATTTTTCTATTAATTGAGCAAATGCAGATAAGAATAAACGTCTTTGATCGCCCAGATGCAAAACTCTTTTTCTTATAACTTCGATAAAATCTTCAATCAATTTTATTATTGTTTCTGGCTCCATATTAGTAAGATTATTCACGTTATAGTTATTATCAGTGATATTAGTTTGAGACAATGAACGATTGTGTTGTATAGGAGTTAAATGATCTTTAGCTACTTTTTGAAATACCTTTATTAAAGAAGGCATAAAAGGATCCAAAATATCAGACCTTTCAAATGGAATAGCTAGTAAAAGATTAATTGTTGAAATCAAATTTACAGAATTCTGTAAATTATCATGTATGATATTAATTATAAAGACTTTAAATTCTAATCCTGGAGAATTTTCTTTAGTATCCGATAAGTTTGCAAAAAGTCTTATAAGTATTGGTTTTAAAATTTTATGGATCTGTTCATTATCCATTTTAATAGAATTTTCCAACAACTCTTGAAATTGCCGAATATTTTCAGAAATCCATTGATCAGATTGAAATTCAACAACAATAGAAAGAATTTCTAATATAACAGAATATTGTCCTATAGTTTTCTTAGAGATCTCTATTTGTTTGAGTATTTTTTCAAAAAATGAAAGTTTTATTGTAACATCTTTCCAATAGCAAGGATTTATAAGTTGACGTATTAGCGGAATAGCTTTACTAGAAATACCTTTTCTTAAATAATTTTCGGGAGAAGAGCATGCAATTCTTGCAAGATATGTAATAACAGCATCTTGTAAAATGATTGGTGGAATATAATCCTTATTAAAAGTTTTTATTGATTCAGTCTCCATTTCAGTTGATTTATCATCTGTATGAAACTGTTCTTCCAATTTTTCATCAGAATTTAAGATATTGTTATTTTGAGATAATTGTAAACGGCGCTGTTCCCATTTAGCTATTAATTCAATAAGTTCTACTGTCATAATTCGAGTTTCGATATTTGCACTTTGTGTAAAACCAAGTTTGGGTAATGCAGCAACTATTTGTGGAATAAAAAGTTCCCGAAATTGATAAAATAAAGTCTGATGACGCATAATAAATTGAAATGTATTTATCAATAAAGGAATATTATTGTTTTCTTCTATAATTACAGATCTTAACCATTTAATCCAGTCTGGGTATTTTATATCAGAAGATGAGATACGTGCTGATAAAACCGGAGTCAAAATATCTAAAGCTTGTTTTACGAGATGCCTTCCCTCAGAATGTGATGATCTTAATAATGCCATATATATTTGTGTTACAATTTTTGGAAATGTTTCATAAAAAGCTGAAAAATAAGCCAAAAGAACATATGCTGAGTATTTAATTATAATATCGTCCAATCTGATATAGTTCCATGCAAATTTAATTATATCTTTCTTAGCTTCATTACTAATACATGATGGATTATATTTAATGATTGATGCAGTCATTTGTATTATTTCGTTTTTAATGGTATCAGCTGAAAAAAATAAATCAGTCCCAAAATCGCTTAAAGCTAATTTCCAAACTTTTACATGTATCGTATCTATCAATAATTTATCGATTAAGTCTTCATGTCTATTATAACTTATTAATAATATTGGATTAATTATTTTTCGAAATAAATATGTTTTCCATTGTGATGTAGCCTGTTTAATAGTAATAACATTCAAGGATAGCATAATAATATCTCTTTTATACTGAATATCCTCAGACAATATAATTTTCTCTGATATTAGTTCATCAAATACATTAAATCCTATTAGATTATGTGCAGATGCTACTTCAAAACAATGAAAAATTATCTTAAAATTGTTTGGAAACTGTTCAATATAAAGTTTTAATATCTTTATTAAAATTCGTATTATTAGTTTAATTTGAAGGTAATATTCATCCCCCTTATTTATCAGTGACTGTAACATAGGAATTGAAAAAAACTTAAGTAAAACTTGTATTAAATCAGTATTCGATAATATAGGAAATTTATTATCTGATATTAAGGCTTTTATGATTGTTACTCCAGAAAGTATAACCCAAATATTATTATAGCTTTCATCTTTTAAAAATGTATATGAGATAACAGAACTCAAATTTGATGAGATATGTGCTCTTAATGGTTCACTAATATCTGCATTTAAAAGCTGAGAGAAAAATAAACTATATTTCTGTTGATCTAACTTCGGTGCAAAATAATTCCAGCAATCATTAGGATATTTGTTTAAGAAATATAATAAAGGCTTCCTCAATGGACTTGATGATGTCCTTCTAAGCTGAGTTTCTAAATCCATTACGATAGTTACTAACTCTTCTAAAAATGTATTTGCAGAAGGAGGAAGTAAATGAAAAATATTTAAAATTGCAGAAATAATTGTAATGCAATGCTGCTCTTCTAATGGACTTCCTGAAATCATCTGCAAAATAGAAGGGTCCGCCCAAACTCTTAAATGATCTAAGAGTTTTTTTCCTATTTCCACTTTAAAATAACTTGTTAAAAGTTCTAATAAACGTGCAAGACCTTCAAGACCTGCAACTGTTAAACGTTTATGATCAGACAAATTCATCAAAATGGGACGTAGTCCAGCTTGTAGTTGATCTTTTGGAAGTTTATGACTTTGTGCTAAAACTTGTTTTAAACCTTTATTTGCTACTTCAACTATTTCACTTGATTTGGAATACAGCGACTTAAAAAATACAGAAATAATCCTTGCTCTTGTTTGACTTTGACTAGGGGTAGAAAATTCAGGACAGGAAATTGCAATTGAAAGTACCTTAATGCAAACGATACGAAGATTAATAAGAGCTGATGCATTTTTATATTGAGAAGTTTTATTGGCACTTACCAATGCTTCATCTTCTGCATCTGCTAGAGCAAGTGCCTCATGAAGTAACCTAATAAGTTCATCACTAAATTCCAGAAAAGATGGTTCTAATGATAAACAAAATGTAATAGCATCAATATGTCCAAATTGCATTCCAAATGGAAGTGCTCGAAGGGGTTTTATAAAAATAGGTTGCAATAATCTCTCTTGAACAGGTTTTAATAACTCATGTAATTCTGTCCCTTGTAATTTAGATAAAAGACGAAATGCAGACTGAACTGTTTCTCTTACTATAGTACTCGGATTTGAAAGTTCTGTTATTAATAATGCGGTTAAAGCAATAAATTTCCGTGGCTTTTCATTACTACATTCAGTTTCATTAGTTTCACTATTACATAGTTTTAATATATGCATAATAGCATCAACTGCATTATTAATATAGGCTGATGGTATTTCCGGTGAAGTATCCTTTAAAACAAATAATAATGCTTTAATAAAATCGAGTTCATGATTTATTATCCAATTAATATACTTATTTAGAATTTTAATTAAAATTTTTATGCCCAAAACACCACCAGCTTTATCATAACTATGTTCTTTGTAACATGCATGACAAAATTTATTAGCAAGTGAATGAAATAAAGGTATTCTATCCATTAATTCATTGGAGCCCAAAATTGTAACTAAAGTGTCATAAAATACTTGTACACAGGATTCAGAAAGATTCCGAACTTCTTCAATTTCTGAACTTAATCCAGTCACTATAACATCACCTATTATTCTAACATCCAAATAAATAGGATCAATAAAAGTTTGAATTGAAAATTCCCGTAAACGAAATTGAACTTCTTCATAAGTTTGTTGTATTTCTAAAAATGTGAGATGTTTGCATATATTCATAACAAAATCGGTAACATCATGTTTCAACTGCTCAATAGATACTGCATAAAAACAACCTAGAAGGGCTTTTTTCCACAAAATTTCATGCATTGAAATATTGGAAATATTTGGAGCTTTCTTGAGATAAATATTTTCATCAATATCCATTTTATCATTTTTTATAATACTATTAAAAAACGATGAAGAATCTCCTGAAATTATAATTTTAATTTGTTTCCTAAGAAGCTCTCCAAATTTAGATGGAAGTTCATTAGAATTTAAGAATAATTTTACAATTGAACTAAGAAGCTGATATGCATATTTTTTATGACTTAGATCTGCACGTGTATCTTTAATTGTATCAACAGAGAGATCTATATATAATGTAGGCCGGAATACTTGAGGCTTATTTGAACCATGTAAATACATTAAAACCCGAGGATGACTTTGTAAATCCCATTTATAATTTAAATTTTTAGGACCCATTATAAATTTTCTATTTCTCCCCCCTAATTTTCCAAGAATACGAAGAGTAGTATGACTATGTTGATGACTATATGGGAGAGGTTTTAAATGCTCCCACAAAGCTGCCATAAGATCGTCAATAACAGGTGCTAAAATTGGATCCAAAAAATCTTGAGTTAAATTGTCAATACAAAGCTCTAAAGTTCGCAATCCTTGACTAACTTGATCGGATCCTGGACGTAGAGCTAAGACAAGAGGTCTCATTAAATAATTTAAATAGGGTAAAAGGACACTTAGTCGAACAGGAACAGTAAGACATAATTCGACAAATAAATCTCTCTCTGATGGTTTCCTTGATGATTGAATTAGGTTATTTAAATATTCAAGAATCACTTGTAATAACGGTAAAACTTCTTTATATAAAAGCTCAAAACGTCCACCACCAATACTTCGAAAAAGAGACCTTAGTAACAAAAAATAATTCATTGGTTGAGCTGCGGTTGTTGATAATTTAAAAGACTGAATAATAAAGTAACTAAGATGTGGTCGTATAATGGTTTCATTAGAATCAGGAAACATTGTCACTGCCATGAATGCTAGTTTAAAAAATCTTAAAAGAACTAAGGTTCTAGATGTATTATCTGTACCAACCTCTTTTAACTTACTTTTGAGAAATAGTAACAGGATTCCAACAAATCCAGATGATGTATTATCATTAGTTAAAAAGAATTGAGGAATGTGAAGCAGTGAAGGATTTTCAAGAACTTGCTCAAAGAATATAGGAAGTTGAGTTTGAAATATCTCTTGGAAAGCAGCAGGATCAATATGTATAAAGATAGTCGCAAATGCTTCAATAACGTCCTTTTCCTCCCTAGTACTAGGAATATTAATTGTAATAGATGAATCCATAGGCGTTGATTTATCTCTAGGTTTAATATCATCATTTTTTTCTGTTTCGTTTTTATAATAAATAAACCCTTTACAACCCTCATGAAATATTTTTGTAAAAAGTAAAACATCAAATGCATCCAATCCTCTAACAACATCATTCCATTGCTGCATATTAGATAATGGACAAGTTGATAACGGATTACAGCTTTTAAGACCAAACATTATAGGTTTTAAACCAATTATAAGATTCTTAAATAGAACTCGTCCATCTATATATATATAAGAATATTGATTTTTAAACTTCGTTACAAACCCTTAAGCAAATTAGGTGATAAACTAAAAGTAGAAAATGATTCTATTGGATTTAAATTTTGGAGATCCGGTCTATTTTCAATATTGATAGGCTTAATATTTTCAAGCCCATAGGTTTGTTTTGCATTTTCGGATTTTGAGGCATTGTCTAAAAATTGTCTACTTTTTAAAAAAGGATAAAGCGTATTTAATTCTTTAAGTTTTTTTTCAAAACTTTCTAAAATTATAATTAACAGTTGACGACCTAAAATATTTGATTAATATATTTATAATTATTATACCTATCTTAATACCTTCAGATTGTTGAGAAAGTTTCATTATTCTATCAATCATGTTCAAAAGTAATTTTGCAGACATGGTTTGAATGCTAATTGCTAAAGTCCAATCATGAAGATTAGCAGAATAAAGATGAATTGTTTGACTTATTTGTTTCACAGTAAGTTCAGAACGTACATGATGAATTAAATCTGCAAGCATACTATATGCTAAAGGTCTAATTAAAATTAATTATAACATTTTTAATTTTATATTTATTTTAAAACTTACCTCAATGTCTCATGAACAGTTACCCCCTCCCCAATAAGAACTCTTTCATCTAATAAAAAATCAATTTTTTTAACAAAAGCATTACGAAAATCTGTAGCCAAAATATGTCTTGTAGCAACCAAAAGCTCCTTTTAATAATCAGTATATTTTCCATTTTCCCTTATAATTCTACTTTTCTTGCAGAAGAAATTTCAGGTGGACAATCCTTTAAAATACGAACACAAAATTCGGGTATTTTATTCTGGTACTTTTTCATTGTTGCGGTAAATCCTCGCAAGACATAAGCTAAGAAAGACATAGTCTAATTCTTTTAAATAAAATCTAAAATTTTTTTAAAAGAAACCTTAATCTGAGCTATTATAAATTCTCCAAATAAACTTTTGTTTAAAATATTAGGTGAAACACCAATAAATATTTCATTTTTAGAAGCAGCAATTAAATGTGCTTCAGCTTGAGGGGCAGCCTGTAGTGAAAGCATCTATAAGTATTAGAATCCTTTTTAAAAAAAATAAGGATAATTATTAATTACATCAATTAT
The DNA here is from genome assembly GCA_017311265.1 of Pneumocystis canis. NCBI lineage: Eukaryota > Fungi > Ascomycota > Pneumocystomycetes > Pneumocystales > Pneumocystaceae > Pneumocystis > Pneumocystis canis. The sequence goes on along the minus strand of JABTEF010000023.1, from coordinate 198,558 downwards.
TGCAGAAATAAAAGCAGATAAATTTGTAGAAATGAATTGTTTATGAGACTGAAACAAAAGAACAACAATAATTGGACATTCTGTTAGAACTCTGAAACTATATTTGGATTTTCTCATAGGAAGTGATGTAGTATTTGTTTCTGGTTGATTTGTTGGTGACAAAGGTTCTGGAGATGATTTTATATTTGTTGACTAGAAAAAATGATTAATTTGAAAATAAAAAAGGAAAAAATCCTACAGAAGGACTCGATATAGATGAATTAATGACAGGAAAACTTTCTTTGACGACCTGCGACATATTTCTGAATATTTCTAATACAAAATCTAAAAAAGGTTGAACATATTCTTCTAAATTCTGTTTAAAATTTCGATAAAAATCAATCATAATTTTTAAACATATAATAGCATTTTCTTCATTATCTATATGTAAAAGTTTCATAAGTACTTGCATAACATTAGCAGCATATGGACGAAATGTTTCATTTAAAGGTAAACGATGAAGTAAATTTAATATACTTCCATGCAATTTCTAAATATTTTAATAATATTAAAAAAAGTTATTTTAAATTTTTATTTAACCTGTTCTAATGAAAAATCATAAAGATTAGATTGTTCATCATTTAATACTTGAATTATAGCGGGTATCAATTTAGATAAAAAATTATGATAATCATTTGATTGTAAAACATCTAAAAATTCTAATAATTCATTAATTATCTCTATTTTAGATTTTATATCTATTAAAATATTAATTTTTAATATTTTTAATATTTTTCTTTTTTTACCGGTAGAAAATTCTGAAAATTGAGAAATTATTAGATCTATTCGCCCCAAATTCGTTGGCATCATTTTGTATGAAACTCTTTGTTTCTAATACAAAATAATTTCTATAGAGATCTAATATTTTTATATTATTTTTTAATAAGATTTTATTATCGTACAATATAATATTAAGAGAATTTTAAAAAGATGAATAAAATATTTTATATATAAAAATCTTTAAAAAAAATAAAAATTACTTATAACTTTAAATAAACAATAATATTTTTGTTTAAAGTTATAAGTAATTTTTATTTTTTTTTTATTCCAAGTGAAGAAATGGTAGATTTAGGTTTATAAGGTGTTTTAAAATCAGGTATTTGAATATTTTTTGAAGATTGATTTAAAAGCATTTGAGGAGAAGGAGTATTTTCATTTTTAAGACGACGAATTATACCATCATCACTATTAAAAATAGAACGAGCAATTTCTATATCTTTTTTTTGTTCTATAGCTTCTTGAATCATTTCTTGAGATGGTTGTTGTTTTTCTTTTTCAATTTTTTCAAGTACTTGATCTGCACCTAACCTTTCACGTTGTGCATTTCGTGTACGAATTTCATCTAAAGCATCAGATATTTCCATTTCAATTTTACTATCTAAAGTTTTATGTTCTAATACAGTCATTGCATTTTCCTCTTCTTCTAATTCATCTAAACGATCTTCATCATTTTTTTCTTCTTTTTTCTCTTTCCAAGGTTCAAAATTCCTTGATGCACCATATTCCGCTGCATAATCTGCATTCTATATAATAAATAAGAATTATTTTTTTATTTATTATTAAATATTTTTTTATACTTTAGGATCTGTTTTAAATGTAATTTCTGAAGAACATCGTGTACATCGAATATAAAATCTAAAAATAGGTATAGAATAATAACTTTCACCTGAATTTTCTTTTCTTGCATTAAATTTTCGTCCTTTATAAATATATTCTCCACATGTATTACATCTCATTGAATATGGTGTCATTAAACGAACTGTTTGTTGACGAGGTCCTTTTCTATCCGATCCCCTATGTAATCTTACAATTTTATTTGGATCAAAATCAGGTGGATAATATTTATTTAAAACTTTTCTTTCTGACATAATTTAAACTTGTTTTTTTTCGTTTTTTTTTCCGGAAAAAAATATATATATATTCCTAACTCTTAAAATATCTTTTTAAAGGGTTATTAATCTTCTTTTAATCATTTTATAATCTCTTTTTTAATTATTTCATTTATCATTTTATTTTTTATATTTTTTAAAGTTAATATTAAAACGCGATTTCGTTAAAATAATTCTTTAAAAAAATATTAGTTTTTCTACATTTTTTATTAATTTTTATAGGAATAATAATAATAATTTATAATAATTTTAACAGATTTTTAACTTTCTTTAAAAAATGGGGTTTTTTTGATTTATTTTTTGGCTTTTTTCAGTGAAAAATGACTGGAACTATTGATAAATTAAAAACAACACAAATATTATTACCAAAAGTGAACTTTTTAAGACTTCATTGTAAGATTTTTAAAGGGTTTTAAATGAATTTTGACTTTTTATTTAAGATATTTATATTCTTGTAATGACAATTATAGGCACTTTTTTAATTTATGTGCAAAATAATATTCAATATATTGATGCACTTTTTCTCGCATGTAGTGCCGCTACACAAGCAGGACTTGTAACTTTGAATATAAATACATTAACAACCTATCAACAAGTATATTTAAAAGTTAAAATGAAAATTTATTTTAATAATTAATGAATAGGTTGTTTTATATATTATACCTATGTTAACTACACCTATTTTTATTCATTCTATTACAGCTATTGTTCGTCTTTTTTTAATAAGAGAAAAATTTGATAATATTGGTAAGTAAATTCTGGATTTATATTTTTTTCTTATTAAAACGCAAAAGTTCAACAAGCACGTACACAATCTCTTAGAAGAAATCAATCTTCTACCAATGCATTTTTATCATATAGTGAAATTGAGGAAAGGGGAGTTGGTAATAGACCAATTCGTGTTTTATTAAGACGAGAAAGTGCTACAGAAAATGAGATTCAATTGACATCTTTACGTAGAATGAGTACATCTTTTGGAAATGTTAATTATTCCAATAAATTCAATGATTTTGAAAAGAAAAATAATACTGATGATGGGAAAGATGAATTTTTTCAATCTTCTTGGATAAATACAGGCTTTCATAATAATCCTCAAGATAATATAACGAATAAAGATGAAAATTTAAATATAGAATCTCAGAAACAAGAACGTATCACTTTTCAACAAGAAAGGTAAAAATATTTTATTTTCAGTAAATATTGGTTAATATTAATTATAGACCTAGTAATTTGGATATCCGATTTGGTGATCTTCCTATTCCTATTCGACAGTCAATTGATGGTAATTGAGCCGATTTATTATATGATGATATAAATATAGCAGGAGTGAAAGATAATGATTTATATATTGTACCTGATCGTTTTGAGAATGGTATGAGTTATTATTGATTCTTTTTTTATAATCTATGTATAGAAAATCAATTTAATAATAAATTGCAAAAATCTAAAAGCGTCGAACCTCAATCTGCTTCCCCTATTAATGAAGGATTAACTGCTATTACAAGATTATCAACGTATGATAACAACAATTATTATTTACGGATGAGAAAAGTTACTACTGCTGATCGAACTATTTCTAAAGTTAGTACTTTTGATCGTTATATTTCAAATGCTTTTCGAAAAAAAAGAGATTCTAGTCCTCTTTCTGAGAGAACTAATAGATCATTTCCTTACTTGTCATATCAACCTACAATAGGACGCAATTCTGTAATTATTTTTATTTTTTAGTTTGCATTTATTAATATTTAGGCATTTGTTACTTTAACTAAAGAACAACGTGATGAATTAGGCGGTATTGAGTATAGGGCTTTGAAATTATTGTGTTGGATATTGGGAGGTTAGTTATATTCATTATCGCTGTATCTTTAATTGACTATCTCCTGGCTATTATATTATAATTCATGTTTTTGCAGCTATTTGCTTTTTAACCTTTGCAATTTCTGCAAAATCATATAGAGTAGCTATTGACAATTCCTTAGCCCCTCCTTCTTGGTGGTAAGAATTAATCTTTCTTTATTACATGTTAAAATAAATCCAGGGCATTTTTTACTGCTGCTTCACTTTTTAATGATTTTGGTATAAAAATACTGTAAAGAAATATATTTCTTATATGACTAGGTATGACTTTAAATCCAACATCTATACTTGAATATAGAGAATCAAAATTTGTTTTAATTTTTGGTTCATTTTTAATTATAGCTGGGTAAATTATTATATATATATATAAAGATTTTTATAAAGATTTTTAGGAACACTGCATTTCCTATTCTTTTAAGGTACTTTAAATAATAATAATAATAATAATATATTAGCTTATTTAAGGTTTCTTATTTGGTTGATTACTTTTGTTCTTCCAAAAAATTCTTTACATAGAGAGGCAAGCATTACTTTAACATACATTTTGGAATATTTAATAATCAAATTAGAGTTTGCATTTTCTTCTTGAGTATTAAGATGTAAAAAAGATCAAACTACATATCTAATTTTATCAGTCATCCCAGACGATGTTTTACTCTTCTTTTTCCATCCAGGGTTTAATTTATATTTTGTTCGCCTATTTCTTATCTTTATAGGTTACAATGTGGCTTTTTGCTTTATTGATAGTAAGTATTTTTTAAAAGAATGAGTATTTTTAATTATATTTTTAAGACACTTAATGTTGCTGATGCTATACTTTTTATGGTTTTAGATGTTCGTTTTTTTCATATTTTTGTTTACGTAGTTTATAAATTTTTAGTTTGATAATCCTTCACTGGAAGAAATTGGGCCTATACATCTTAAAGTTTTAAATTGTTTATTTCAGGTTTTTTTTTTTCATTTTTAAGATCATTTTTTTATTTTTTTAAGTCTTTTTCCACACGCACTGCAGGATTTACAGTTGTTAGTCTTTCAACTTTACATACAGCTGTTCTTGTTAGCTATATGTTTATGATGTATATTTCTGTTTTTCCTGTACGTATACTATTTATTTTATTAGTTTATACTAACTCTATATTATAGGTTGCTGTTAGCATAAGAAAGTAACTATTCCTATATTTAAAATTATATTTCTAATATTAATTTATAGAACTAATGTTTACGAGGTTAGGAATTTATGACTTATGTGATTTTTAATTTTCTATAGGAAAGATCTTTAGGAATATATACTAATGATGATGAATATTCTCAAGGTGCTTCATTTGTTGGTATGTTTATCTTAATTTATATACTTTTTAATAACTATTTTTAGGAACACATATAAGACAGCAACTTTCTTTTGATCTTTGGTATATATTTTTAGGACTTTTCATTATATGTATTGCAGAAAACAAGAATATTAAAGATGAATCCATTCCTGTATGAGAATACTTTTCTTTTGAATTATTAACAATATTTTAGAGTTTTAGTGTTTTTTCTATATTGTTTGAAATAATTTCAGCTTATTGTACTGTTGGTCTTAGTTTAGGTCAAATAAATCTTTTTATTTATTATTTTTATAACAAATATAGGTTTCCCGGATATAAATTCTTCATTTTCATCAAAATTCTCTGTTGTTAGTAAACTTGTTATTATTTCTCTTCAGGTCTGTGATTATACTTGTATTTTTTTTTCTAATGAAATAGATTCGTGGTAAGCATAGAGGTTAATCATTTCTAATCTCTTTTCGATAATTAATACTTAATATAGGTCTTCCATATGCTTTAGATCGTGCAATTATTTTGCCGACTGAAAAAATGGGTAGAGTTGAGGAAGAAGATTATCAAAGAAAAACAAGGGTTCCAGTAATCACTAATGAAAATTTATAATAATCAGAATACCAGAAATGTTGTATAAATTTAAAATAATTATGTATTGTTTAAGCTTAATTACTTACAAATCTTCCAATATTACATATTAATTTCTTATTATATACGTTTCTCAAGATATCTTATGAATCAGTTTAAGAATTATAAAAATTTCTCCTTTTATATATTGGTATTTAATATTGACTTCAACAATTTATATATAAGTAACTAGTAACTTTGAAATTGATATCAATTTGTATTATCATGAATTTAATATTATATTCCAATTCTATAGATTGATGCGCCTTGATTTCGTAATTGAATTGTTTCCCGGCGCTCCATTATATATAATGCTTTTTGAAGTGCATATAATGAGTAACCTTTCTATAAACTATTTTAAGAAATAATATATATATATATAATTATTGCTTTACCCCATTTATAAATTCTTTTGTAAGAGTTGCATATGATGTACTCCATCCAATTGGTAATCTTTTTCTTAATTCGGATTCAATTTTATGAACTTCTTCAACTAGCTCTTGTCTTGTAACTTGTCCTTGTCCCACTGCATCCATAGTAGATGCCATAAATAATCTTATAGCTTCATCTACATGTTCTTCTGTTGCAACTGTACTTAGTCTAATTTTTGCCAAAGCTTCTGATATTCTGATTATTGATTCTAATTGTCGTATAGTAATAGGAATACTGGATCTTTCGTTACTGTTCTTTTCTGCTTGATAAACTTGTTTTCTTATAGCTACAAAATAACTAGAAAGTTTTTCAGCTGCTTCTGGAGTTAATCTTGGAGCACATTTTCTAATAAAAAATTAAAAATATTTTTTAAAAAATATTAATTTACGCTTTGCAATAACTTATATATTTTTTCATTTTCTCAATACTTATTTCTCTCGTTTCTGTATTGTTATTTAGATTTTTATTCATATGAATATTCATTACATGTGCTGCAATTGTCTAAAGCTGGTTAAAACAATAAATAATAATAATAAGTAAACCTTGTCTTTACTTTCATTATGCTCGTCCTTTACGATAAATATCATATCAAAGCGTGACAATATTGTTGTTTGAAAATCAATATTATCACCAGGACTTTTTATATCATCATAACGACCAAATACAGGATTTGCTGCAGCTAAAACACTAGTTCTTGAGTTAAGAATAGTTGTAATTCCTGCTTTGGCGATAGATATTGTCTGTTGTTCCATAGCCTCATGAATTGCAACTCGATCTTCATCTCTCATTTTATCAAATTCATCAATACAAACAACACCACCATCTGCTAATACCATTGCGCCACCTTCAAGATAAAATTCACGTGATGCACCATCGCGTTGAATAGATGCAGTGAGACCAGCTGCACTGGATCCTTTTCCTGATGTGTAAATAGCAATTGGTGCTGCTTTTTCGACAAATTTAAGTAATTGTGATTTTGCAGTTCCTGGATCGCCTAATAATAAAATATTAATATCCCCTCTTAATCTCATACCATCTGGAAGTATTTTTTTAGAGCCTCCGAATAAGAGACAACATATAGCTTTTTTAATGTCTATTATATATTAAACATTTTAAAGAAAAATCATTATATTACCTATATTTCCATAAATTGATGATCCAATGCTATTTGCAAATATCTCATATAAATTTGGATTTCTAGAAAGTGTGAGAAATTCTTCTTCTTCTTCGGCAAATATAGTAGAATTTTTGGAATTTCCATTTACTTCAACCTGTAATCCAACTACTCTAACATATGGATTACGAATAGCAACTGCGCCACTAGTTTTAGCTGATTTATTTTGATAAATTGAATATATTCCAATAACAGTACATCTGCTTCCAGGAGTGACTTTATTTGTAAGATAACGATCAATACTTAATAAAATATGACGTGGAAGCTCCCCAACAGGTACCATATTTGGTGCCTCTTGAAACTTAAGAACTTGCTGATCAATAAATGAACATTTTTCATGAATAATGACATAAGGATCTAAATAACATTCTTTTTTTTCACCAAGAGTCGCAGAACTGTCACAAGTTCTAGGTAATTGAATGCTACTAAACCCTCCGCTTACATTTATAATTTTTATATTGCGACAAGTTCGACACATAATATGAAGTTTTGTGGCTTTTGATGATAAAGTTGAAGCTCCAATAACAATTCCTGGAATTCGAACTAATTTTGAAATATGATTTGCCTAAATCATTATAAATGTTGGATAAATATAGTAGGAAAAAACATTAAGGTCTCTAATTAATGTATAATTTGCATCAGATTCTAATGTAACTTGACAATCTGGGAACTCTTTTTTCGAATCCGATCCAGGATAAACAATTTGCCTTGCACATTGTTTAACTGATAGTTCAAACTAAGAAAAAAATTAATATAAAATGGTAATAAATCGTTAAAAGAAACTAACAAGAGGAAGCATATCTGCAGGTTCATTTACAAGTTTATGCGCTAATTCTTCATTAAAGCTAATAAGATGACCAATGTCTACATTTAAGTAATATTGTTTTACTAAAATATTATCTCTTAATTGATCCCTAAAATAATCCATAAAATAAAAAAACATTACTTTATATTCAAACCTATAAATATAGGAATTATCAAGAATAAATTCTTGAATAAAATCTTTAAATTGTTTTTCAAGTTCCTTAGGTGCATCTGTCTGAATTTCTCCTGGAAAAACACTAGCTGAGTAGACAGATGATTGATCCCATCCCATAACAGACATAATTAATCAATATTATTTATTTATTTATTTCAATTCACTGTTTAAATTTTTTTATTTTTATAATGTCAAATTTTAATGAATTTCTGGTGAAAAAAGTGGTTTAAAATTAATATATATATATATAATGATCCAAACCTTAATATTCTTTATTATTATTTAAAAAATATTGAAAAAGAATGATATTTTTAACAATTTTTTTAATTTTTTAATTTTTGGACGTTCTTAAATTAAAAGATCGTAGGATTTAACATCTACAAAAATATTTAATATTTAAAAATTGATAAAGACGGCTAGAATTGTGATTTATTATAGATAAATAGAATAAATAAGGAAGTATTTTTGTTTTTTTATTATGTTTCTCTTTTGAAGCTCGAAAATTCATGAAAAAACAAGAAAATTCGGAATTTTTTCTTTCAGAAGAAGGTAAGATTAAAATAAAATCTAGTAATTTCATTTTGATTAATATATATATAATAGATTTTGATATCTGCTCTGTTTTAAATGATCCTCATCAGAAAGAATATTTAGAAAAGCCTACAATAAAAGATATTCCATCTGTTTTATTAACTCCTATTCCAGAGTATGAAATTTCTGATTTTCAACCATACCTATCAAAAATTTCTAAGGAATATCAACGTTATTGTGAGAATAAAAAAAATGGAGTTTCAAGTAATCTTTTTGATTCTGAGGTTAATATTTCAAAGTTGAATTTTAACAAACATAACGAATATTCATTAAGTCATTCTTTTATTTCTAATAATTTTGAATTATTAAAATCTGACAAAGACCATATTTCCGATGTTTCCTTAGAAAAGATGTCTGAAACTATGGAAATATCTTTATCCTTTGTTCCATCGGTTTATTTTAAATCTAATTTTGAACTTGAAAATTCAAGAATATTTGATTTGGTTATAGATAACTCTAAAATCTTTACTCAGAATGCAAGTTCTGTGGAATGTAGGGATCTTTCGAATAATAATATTTTACAAGAAAAGTTATCATGGTATTTGGATATTGTTGAAATGCATTTAATAAAAGAAATAAATAAAGCTAGTTCCTCATTTTTCATAATTATAGATTATTTTCAGGATTTATACAAAGAATCTTCTAAATGCATTAATAAAATAAAAGAATTAAGGAATAAATTAATCAATAATAGTAATATTTTAGTAAAACCTAGATTAAGAATTATAGAAATTATGGAAAAAAAAAAAAAATTAGACATATTAAGTCAGGTACTTAAACATATTCATGATATTTTATATGAATTATCAAAAATTCGTAATTTAATTGATGAAAATGATTATATTAATGCTTTAAACATGATAGAGAAAATTAATAAGAGGATGAAGGAAAATATAGATGGTCTTAATGGTGTCCCCCTGTCAAAAGTTATTGCACTTTCATCTGTTTTAAAAGAATTAGAAATTTATGGTGAAAATATTAAACATAAATTATCACTACAATTTACGGATGAATTAATGAAGGATCATAAACAAGTTATTACATCTATTTCTCCTGATGCTATTGGGAAAATATATTTAGATTTTCAAAAAAGGAACTGGATTAACAAAAATATTAATTTGTATTATATTAATTTAAGTGATGATTTTCGGAAAAGAATAAAAGAAATTATTGTAGCTATTTATATGACGGATTCTGTTGAAAATGTTTTAAAACATTATTGTGATATAGTTTTGAAAGAAGTTAAAAATATTATAACACAGGTAAATTATCTTAGATTATTTAAACTGCAATTAATTGCTATTAGAATCTTTTATTTTATAAAAATGATGAATCCATTGATGTTGATCAATTGTTAAATCCTATGACTAAAGGATATTCTACTTTAATAAACTCATTAAGAGAAATGACACCAGAGAATTTTCTTCAAATGATTGGTACAATCTATGTCATAATATGTCTATTTGTACAGAAATTATTAGTTTATCAAAAACTTCTTTTGGATATTACATCAAATTTAATTAATGAATCTAAGTTTGCTGATAAATCAAAATCACTGATATCTATAGATATCAGTAATATTTTAGTGACAGCAATAGATATTACTCATTTTGAAATTGTAAAAATTTTGGATATTAGAGCTTCTCAAACATCTAGACTTGCAAAAAATGATTTGTTCCGTTTTTTTACTTTACATGCTATATTTTTGTCACAATGTGAAATTTTGACAGGAAAATCTGGAGAATTGCTTCAAAGAACTGTTTTAAGTCAAGTATTGTATTCTTATATTAATATGGTTAAATTTACCTCTATAGGTTAAAGAATCAATTAGTAATTATCATACTGAGAAAATATCATTAGAAACATCGATTCTTGATAAAGATCAATGGGTTCCTGAAAAAAAAATTACAAAAGAATTCCAAAATGCAATTGCATGTATTGTAGAATCAGAAACTACTGATCCAATATCCTGGAAAAGAGAATTTTTGTTTAATGAAACTGAAAATTCAAATTCTTGTCCGGATTTAACTGATACTTCTGATGGAAATTTAAAATCATTTATTACTATTAAAGATGAAAATTATTTTGTTACTAAACCACTAATATCTTTGTTTTTAATTCTACAAAGTTATGCAGAATTTCTAATATTAATTCCTCCGATGGCTTATGATGTTAGTAATAATTTATTAGAAATCTTAGAGGTTAAACTAGTTAAAAATTTTTTACCTATTTTGTTAATCTACTTAGTTATACAATTTCAAAGTTTGTCAGTTGATTTTGGGTGCAGGTGCAACAAAAACTGCGGGATTTAAAACTATAACGGCAAAATATTTGGCTTTGGCGTCTCATTCAATATCTTTAATTATTTCTTTGATTCCATCTATTTCTGAATTTGTGAAAAGACATTTAGGAACTATTTATCTTTCTAAATTTAATGAATTAAAAAATGTAAATGAAATTTTATATTATTGATTTAAAAATGAATTAATTAGGCGTATGAAGAACATCAATCGCAAATACATTTAAAATTTATTTCTATTATCTCTGATAGATTAAATATGCTTATTAATTCACCCGTAGAAGGATTAAAAACGCTCGATTGGTCAAAAGAACTACCTAGAGCTGAGGATGGTACTTTAAGACCTCATTCCTATATAGAATTTCTTGCTAGGGATACTTTAACTCTTTATAAAGTTTTGAAAAAATATTTGAAATATGATACTTTACAAGTTATTCCTTTTTTTTATATGTTAAAAATTATTGATAAATTATAGAATGTTATGACTCAAATACTAGATATGTATGTTGAGATATTGCCGAAAGAATTTAGTAGTCTTCCTTTAGAAATGGAGAACTTGAAAAATCATGTTTTAATAGATCTCAAATATTTTGCTGATAATTTAACTATACTTGGCAATATAGGTGAAGAAGCTGGTTATAAAATTCTTAAGAATGTAGAATCTATTTTTGAGAAAAAAGGAAAAACAAGGATTCAGAAATAGAGTATATATATGAAATATAATAAGTTATATATTGTATATAATGAAAGAAATTTTTCTGAATATCTAATAATAATTATATGTATGCATGATTTACAAATATATTTAAACAAAAGTAATTAAGATGTAAAATATATTGTATAAAGAAAGATTAAAGATTATTTAAATTCTTCTTTTAAAGAAATTCCAAGTTCTTCACGTAAAGGTTTAAGTTCATCTAAATATTGTTGATATTGTTCTAATCAGATAAGTAAGTTAAATAATGAATTAATCTTTTCAAATAATAACCTTTATTCTCAGCTTTTTGTTTAATTCCTTCAAATATTCTAACTGCTGTAGGAAAATCATTTACTCGTCTAGCAGCTCGTAAGGCTTGCTCAATAACTGATGGCATGGGAATAAAATCATATGCAAATGCATTATTAAGACCACGTTGAAGCTATAATTTTTTCGATATTAAAATTGAAATCAAGTATTATTATTATATTAAATATTACCTCGAAAAGATCATCAACATTACGAAAGAATTTTTCATATCTATAAAATAATTTTTTTATAAGAAAAAAAATAATAATATAAATAATTGTTTATCGTACTTTTCATTAAATGAATCAAAATTATCACTTTTATGTGAATGTGACATACGTATTTGATTTATAATATTTGGATTAATTCTTATCTTAAAAGAAATCATTATAAGGTCATTTAAAATCCGTTTTTTTCCGTTTAAAAACATCTTTTTCTAAAAAAGATAAAAATAATATAATTTTAGAAATCAAATTAATTTAAAATACCTTTTAATAGATTATTTTATTATTAATATATTTATATTTTAATGTTTTAACGATGAAACGATAAAGTTAACTTTTAAAAAGAAATAAAGAAATAAATAATAAAATAATTCAATTATTATTTAAATAATATTCTTTTCATTTAAATAATTACTATTATTTATTTATTTCTTTATTTCTTTTTCATTTTTTAAAATTATTTTTATTTTTTAAAAATATATATAAATAAAATAAAGAAAAAATATTTTCATTTTTTCTTTATTTTATATTCATTAAAAAGTTCTTTCTTTTCATTTAAATAATATTTTTTTTATTCTATTTATATATATTTTTATTTTTTTCTTTAAAAGATTTAACCCATTTTCTCGTAGTTGGGGATTTAAGTGAACTTTATATTATAAGATATATAAAGAAATAATAAATTTTTAATAAGTTTATAAGATTTTATAATTTAAATGAAACTTCTAGCTAACTATTTAAAGGAAATAATAGTAAAAGAAGAAAAAACAAAAGAAAAATATTATCAATGATTTCAATAGAACGACCATTTGGTATTTATTTATGGTGAATGGTTATAATTTTTATATATGAGAAGTTTTGATTATTAGAAGGTTAATATTTTGTAAAATATGGGAAAAGTGTATGGGATATCCTTTAAATAAATTTATTTTTATTCCAGGAAAAACATTTCTTTCATCATGGAAAGAAGTTATTAGTATAATTTTACTTTATTATATTGTAATATTTCTTGGACAATGGATTATGAAATCATTTTCTCCTAAAAAATTTAATACGATTTTTCAAATATATAATTTATTTTTAAGTATTTTATCAGGATTTTTCTTTTTACTTCTTTTTGAACAAATGTTTCCAATTATTTGGAAACATGGATTATATTATTCAATTTGTGATGTTGGATCCTGGACACAATCTGTTGTTACTATTTATTATGTTTGTTTTCCTATTTTAATATCATTTACATTCTCATAATTTTTAGATGAATTATTTGATCAAATATATTGAATTAATGGATACTGTGTTTTTATGTTTGAAGAAAAAGCGTTTACAATTTGTATATTATTTTATTTTTCATTAAAATATTTGTTAATTGATCTTTAGCTTCATTGCTATCATCATGGGGCTACAATTTTTTTATGTTTTGTACAATTGATCGGACAAACACCAGTGGTTTATAGTTATTTATTTTTATTATTTTTAATTAACATTATTAAGTCATATATTCCAATATTTCTAAATTTAGGAGTTCATGTCGTTATGTATTATTATTATTTTCTATCTGCTTGTGGCATTAAAGTATGGTGGAAGAGATTTGTGACTATTATTCAGATTATTCAATTTATTTTTGATCTTATATTTGTCTATTTTGCAACATATACGTATTTTTACTTTATTATAAGATCGGTTTAATTTATATAAAATAGGTATTTTGCATACAATTATGCATCCTTTTTACCAAATTTCGGGAATTGTTCTGGAGAAGAATTTGCCGCTTTTACTGGATGTTTTTTATTATCTTCATATCTTGTTTTATTTATTAGTTTCTACAGTGTAACCTATGGATCTAAAAGTTCTGTTGCAGATAAAAAATTAAGCAATAAAAATCTTCATTTTAATAAGAATGTTAAAGATGTTAACTTTAAAGATTTAAATAGTAATTCTTCAAAATCTAGCAGTGTAAATAATATAGGAATGACAACACGATCTAGAAAAATTTAATATTTCTTTATATTATTTGATATTTAAAATTAATTTTCTTAAAAACTAGTATATCATTGTATTTATTCTTAATTTTTCAGGTTATTTCATATTTATAATGATACAAGTTATTTTATGAATTCATTGACTTAATTCAATATGTATATATATATATATATAGTGAGTATTTAAAAGACTTATTATCAACTTTAAATATTTATATTTATATATATATCATTTTAAAATAACTTTATCGATGATATCAAAAATGTTTTAATAATGAAAATAAGAGAAGAAATAATCAAATTAATAGATAAATTAATAATAAATATAACAGGAATCAATGTTATTTTTTATATTTTTAGATAAATTGAATTAATTTTTTTTTTTAGAATGAAAATAGACAATTTTATGAACTTCATAATAAAATAATTAAAATAATTAAGGATTCATCGTTTAATAGGGTTAATTTATTTGAAATTAAAAGATCTTGTTATGGGTATTTTATTTTATTTTTTTCTTATTTAATTGAGGAAGAATGAGCTTAGTTGAGAAATCTGATATTTTTTCAAAAGAAAATTATAGTAGAAAACTTGAAACACTCTTTAATCAACTTTTCGAGGACTGTAATGTATGTGTTTCAGTATATAGTTTATTTCTATATATATTTCTAGAATGGCCCAATAATAGAGATACTTTCATTAATTTTAAGTCTTTCAGATAACCCTTTTCAAAGAAAATGGACATTTGATCAAGAACAAATAGAGGAATCTGTCGAAAAAAAATCTATAGATGAAATTTTTAATTCTCCTTATACAGGTCAACATTGGGAGATGTTTAATACATATGATGATAATGATGACAATGACGATATTGTTTCAGAACATTTCACAAAGAAAAATGATATTTTTTCTGTAATTTTTTTTCTATAACAGATGGTTTTTAATATTTATACAGACAGAAGAAATTATTAAAATTCCCCCATATGAATTTATTCCTGTTAATATGCAAGAACTTAATTTGATTGAAATGTCACAATATTGGAGAACTATTTCATGCCAAAATGATGTTAAACGTATTATATATAAGCTTAATTATGGTTCAGGTTGCAAAATATATGATTTATATTGTATTCCTAAAGTCTTTAAGATGTGTCAACTGTTCTTAATGAGATTAATGTTGTGCGCGAAATTATTTTTATGATGCAAGGAAATGAAACTGTTTTGTTTCTGAAAAATGATCATGATATTAAAGTATTACTTTTAATATTAATATTAAATTACTAAAATTTTCAGATTAATGAAAATTTTTCCATGTCTCAGATATCTCATACAATGTTTATGAGCTCTTTAGGGTGGTTTGTAGAAAGAGCACAACT
The DNA here is from genome assembly GCA_017311265.1 of Pneumocystis canis. Lineage (NCBI taxonomy): Eukaryota > Fungi > Ascomycota > Pneumocystomycetes > Pneumocystales > Pneumocystaceae > Pneumocystis > Pneumocystis canis. Next base: position 182,767 of record JABTEF010000023.1, on the reverse strand, counting down.
AATTGACAGAATCCGAAATTTTATATCTAAATCTTTTTTTGAAAGTCATTTAGAAGATGCATTTATTTCTTCTATAAAAGATTTGCTTGGATCTTTGGATTCTGTTTTAGTTCATTGTCAATCACTAAGCGCTAATTTAGGTTAAATAAGAATAATATTTTTTCTTTTTTTAATAATTATTAGAACATAACAGAATATTTACTCTGTTATATTTTCAAAATATTTTAGATAAAATATTAGCTCCTTATATGGTTTTATCAGATATTATTTCAAAAATTGATCTTACAAATTTTGAAAAAAACATAAGCGATTTTTTAGATATGTTATTTGATAAAGCTAAATTTTACTATTCCGTAGGTGAACAACAAACATTCTTATTGATTACTTCGATATGGTCTTTTTTATTAACTGCTTATTTAAAACCACTAGAATCTTGGTTTTCTTATGGGGAGTTACCTAATCTTCAGGGATTTTTTATTACTAAATCTACATTAAAACCTAATGATTTATTATGGCTTTCAGAATATCAGTTGAATTTAACTGCTGATGGGACATTCCTTATTCCAAATGTATTGAAAAAAATTTGTAAAAAATCGTTACTTATTGGGAAATCAAAAAAACTTTTGATATCAATATTTTCTGAGTCAAAAGCAGTTTTTTATGATATTGATAAAAGTATCTTTCAAAAATTAAACTTTGACTATCATACTCGATTAAAACTTTTTTCGTCAAAAATGCATGATATTTTTTCTTCAGATTCATTATCTTTTGAAAATTCAGGGATTTTAAATGAATCTTATGAATATAAGTATTTATCAGATATTTATAATTGGGTTGATGAAAATTATTATACCTCTATTAAAGATGTTTATAATGCATTGTTTTATAATGCTGAATTTGAAAAACATTTAAATGCAGTGTTCGAGATTTATTGTATGTATAATAACAGTTATATAATTAATTTTATAAATTCTATTTTTGAAAAGGTAAGATACTTAGATTGGCTTAAATAATTTATTAATTTCAAGATGGATCAACAAAAAATATGGCTTGATGAGTATATTTTACAGGATTTAATTCAGATTTCTATGAAAAATTCAACTATTAATATGGATCTTATTAATATAAAAACACAAACAAATTCAGAAAATGATAATACATCTAGTTATTTTTATATTTATTATAAACTGCCATTATCACTTACTTGGATTATTACTTCATCTTCTCAATCTGCATATTACAAGATTTTCAATTTTATGTTTCAATTGCTTAAAAGTCGTCATGATATAAAAAAGTATATTTTTTTATTTAATAATAAACTATCAATAAAAAAACCCTCAACATTAATTTATCGCAACTTATCTCAGATAAAATTATATTTTAACTGGCTTATAAATATGTTAATAAGTTATTTTTTTGATATTGTAAAGTTATAAATATATATTATATTATTATTATTGATTATGAAATAGGTTATTAAGACTCATGTGGAAAATTTACAAAAAGAGATCAAGAAAATTATAGATTTGGATAATATCATTGATATTCATAATACATTTATTAATTCTATTTTAACATATTGTTTTTTAAATTTGAGAGTAGAAATTATGATATCATATTTATATGTTAATTTTAATAGTTTAAACCAATATATGATTCAATAATGGAAATTTTAATGCATATTGGATATATTTCAGATCTAATAATATCGTTTCAAGAAAAAAATCTTAAAACATCTTTACACTCATATTTAACATTAGATAAGGATATGAATTCTGATTTTGGAATTAATAATAGAAAAGTAATTGATAACCAGTTAAAAAATGAAGAAACTCTTCTAAAATCGTTGATAAATATTCAAAAAAAAACATGTTCTATTTTAAAATTTATTATATCTAAGCTTCAAGAACTTCCTCAAGAATTAACTAGCATGTATATAGAAATTTTGATAGAGAATCTTAATTATGGTGTATTGGACATTGAATTTTGATCGTTTTTATAAAAACATTTTATTTTATAATTTTTTTACTGCAAAATTAAAATAAGTATTATATATTTATGTTTATGTTTTAATAAATTATTAAACAAAAAATTATAATTTTTAATTAAAATATATTGTTATAATACATTGGATACTCAAAAGTCATGATTATAATTATTATATGTTAAATAGAGTAAAAAATATTTTATTATAATTATACAATTTTAAATGTTTTTCATGAATCTTATTAAATTTTATATATTTATTATAAACCACTTTTTTTAATGGGTAAATATATCCATATTTCAAATATCATAAAATGGTTCAATATTTTGTAGAATTGATATATTTTTTTCATTCTTTTTTAACATATTTTGGAAAAAATGTTTGATAATGAGATTTAAAAAGTTTACTATAATTTAAAAAAGTTTTTTCCATTATTGATGCCTGAATATTAGAAAAAAAAACATTTATAACAGATATATTATGTCTGATATTAATAATATAAAGTGCAAAATGAAAAAAATACTTACAATTGAAGAAGAATAAATCCTAATAGTTCATTTGCGACTAATAAATGTCTTACATATGCCCTATGATGAAACTTGCATGTAAAACATTCACATTTTTGTAAAAGTGGCACCAATGAAGTTTTGTGTTCTTCACTTAACATATCAATTCCAAGAGGTTCATCATTCTTTTCACTGGAAATCAGAGGAGGAAACTGAAATATAAAGGCAACTCCTAAATTAGAAAACTCTGAAATAAAATCAAAGATGAAAAGATCAATAGAATTTTCTATACAATTAAGTATTAAATGAGGAGAGTAAATAGGTTCCATTAAAAGTAAAGGTAGATGTTTCAAAGAATTAGGAATAATTTTCGATTGTTCTGAGTTATATAATGCTAAACCGTGAATTTTTGAAAGATTAGATTCAAGTGTTAAAAAATAAGATAAAAGTAGTTCTTTAGAAACAGGAGGCACTGATGCAAAAATAAATGACCCAAGCTAATATATTTAAATAATTAAATATGTGTTAAGTGACATAATGACCTCTTTTTCCAATAATTGGTTTAACCAGGATTTAGTTCGCTCAATCATTTTAAGAAGACGTTTATTTCCACTAATATTATCAGGTATATCAACAGGAGAAACAACAATTTCGGATTTAAGTTTCCCATAGAAATTCACAATATCTTTTATACTTATTAATTGACTTCCTCCAGATGTCATAATACGTATAGCTTCTGAGATATTTGGTTTTTTGGAAGAAAATACAGATTTTCTTGTTCCAAGTATAAGATAATTACTCAAAGGTACAGAAACGAAATCCCTTAATGACCCCTTACACGAAAGAAATGGTTTTAATTCCTTTTCTTCTTTTTTTTCTTTAAACGCTGGATATTCAATACTATTCATATTTAATATTAAATGTATTTTAAATTTTAAAATACAAACAAATCTTCTAAAGCTATGTAAATACCATTAATACAACTGTTTTTTACGTGATCAGGAGTCATATGAGGTATTGTTCCACGTGAAGAACATATTAAAAAATTAGGTGTTATCACTTTAAGGTTTTCCATCACTTTTAATCTTCCAATTCGAATATTTAAGTACTTTAAAAGAATATTAAAAAAAGTTTCATCAATTTCATTCATATTTAAGTAAGTAAAGTCACTTTTTCCTAAAAATAAGTCAACAATTATTCTTTTATTATCTTTTATTATCTTAAGTTTTAATATCTACGAATAATCGGATAACAAAAATCTATTAAAAAAATAAAACACTTGAAATCCCATAAAATTGGGTCTTTTAAGGCATTAGGTTCTTAAAAATAAGTTATATATATAATATTTTATTAGAAATAGTTTTTTTTGTATCAAAAAATGTTTCCATATGATCAAGAAGCTTTTTCTTCAGAAAAAAACACAAAGATTCAGCAAGAAAAGATTATTCAGGCAATAAATCATTTAGCAGAAGGGTTTGTAATATGTATTTATTATTAAAGTTTTAAAATATTAGAAAAGTTGCTTATTTAAGTCTATTTTAAGCGGTGGAACAGGATTTGTAATTGGCGGTGTTTTGGGTCAAAAAAAAATATTTAATTTGATACAAAATTTATATTCTTAGGTCTTTTTATGTCTTCTCTTTCTATGGACATTTCATATGATCATAAAATTTATGATAAACCGTTTAAAGAACAGTTAAAATATGGTTTTAAAGATATGGGAAAACGTTCATGGTCATCTGCCAAGAATTTTGCAGCAATTGGTTCAATTTTTTCAGGAACTGAATGTTGTATTGAATCTGTGATGAATATGTTTATTTTATTTTATTGTTTAATATTATTTTTAGTATAGAGCTAAAAATGATATATATAATGGAATTTCTGCTGGATGTTTTACTGGTGGTGCACTTACTGTAAAAAATGGTCCAAAGGCGGCTTTATTAGGTTGTCTGGGGTTCTCTGCATTTAGCGCTGCTGTAGATTATTATCTTCGTTCAAATTGATAATATTAAGACGTATTTTCTTAAATGTTTTTACAACTTTTTTTGAAAAATTTATAAAATGGGTTTATCCATAATCTTAATTTAATAATTTCTTAAAATGCATTTCCCCAATGAGTTCAGGTAAAAATGTTTTTTATAAAATTACATTGCCTTTTGCATTTTTAAAATAAATTTAATTTAGTATATTTTTGTTTACTTAAAATTGGGAATTAGATATAAAATATCTTCTCAGAAAATAATAAATATAATTTAAAAAACTCATTTTACACTGAAGCAACAATTTCGCTAGCTTGAGTTAAACTTTCTACCATACGTATACATTCTTTCCTTCTTTGAACTGTATATTCACTTTCTTTAAGAATATCATCCAAAACATCTGTTTTATAGAGATTTTCAAGTAATTCTTTTTGCATCCCCTCTTTTGAATACCTATAATTTTTAAGAAAAAAGGAAAATAACATACTCATGAATAACTCACATAACTAGATTGTACATAATAGCTTTCGGAACCATGTCAATCATTGTACGCCGTACAATGTTAAAATATGAGCTGATAAGAAGTTCTATAAAGTTGGAACTGATATATTTGAAAATAAGATACTTACTTATTACTTCTGTTTCAATTGTCTCTCTTTCAGATAATGTCCCTGATGCCTTTAAAACAGGTGGTGGCTATAATATTGAGTAAATAAATTTATAAATATAAACATACCGCATCCATAGCTGCCATTTTTTTTTTGTTTTTAGATGCAAAAAAACTTCCAAAAAAGCCACCATTATCTGATCCCGCATCTAAATATTGAGATGATGTATTCTCCTTCACTGTCACAGGTAATGGTTTTCCTGTTTTAGGATCAAGTTGTACTGGTTTTGATTGATTCAATTTGTCATTTACAATAGCCATAGCCTAATTAATTAAAAAAATGGGAATAAAGAAATATACTGTTACCCGATGACCATTAAGGAAATCTGGATGTGCTGTATTTATATAGCAGGTTTCCATTCTATAAAAATTAGAAAATAAATTTAATTTAAAAAATATTGATTTACGAAATTAAATCCTGCACAAGTTTGTGTGTTGGTTGCATAGCTTTTTTGAAAAAATTAATAATCACTTGATGGAATCTTTCTCTTAATAAAGGATATCGTTTAAATAGCTGCATTTTTCAATCAATCATTTTTGATATAATTAAACAATTACTTACTTGTTTTCCAAGTAACTGAGTTAATATACGTACGAGTTCATCATATATAAGATTAATACATTTAATACTGGGTTCTTCAAGTCTTCGTATTTGCTGTTTTACAATGACTTCAAAAGCAGCCGTTCCAACAAATAAAGCAGGAGACGAGCCTGATGAATTGTATAAAATAGTTCTAATATCAGTATCCTTAATCTGATCAAAAGGATCAATAGCTTTAACGCCATTTGCATAAAGTTCATGAAATACAAAACTGATTCTAGCGCCTCCGGAAAGCTCAAGACTGGAAAGATCTTGACTATTTCCTTCAAGAATTGTTCTATATTCATTACAGAATTCAGTAATAATATTAAGTACGATATTTGCACTATTTCCAAGAAGAGAATCACCTAATTGTGTAAGTTCTGATTGATATTTTGCAAGAGCAGAGGAAATTTTAGCTTTTATTTCTGGTAAAGTATTACGAATATGATGCATAAGAATCTGTAATTGTTAAAAAAAAGTAGTAAAAAATCATTGGTTACAATATTAAGTTTTCTAGCAAGAAATGGTGTTCCGCAATATTGAACTTTGGAGCGATAAGATGGATGATTTTCAAAATATTCCCGTTCATATTCAAGAGCAGCAGAAATAGCTTTCTTTTGGTCAATATCTCTTTGTCCTCTATTAATTACTGGAACATATCCAAGTCGAAGAGGAATAACTCTCCCTGCAAGGATGTCCACTACGTCTGTCCCTTTGTCCCTAAATATAACTCAGTAGGGATTTAATCATAATTATAAAGAAAAATACATAAGATCAATTTTTGTCAAAACACCAATACTTCGTGTTCCTAAACTAAATATCAAAAAAAAAAAAAACTTGAAAAATTCAACCTTCTGGATCTACTTCCCTCGCCAATTTCAATCCATCAGAATTTGCAAGATCTGTATTTGCTGCTGTAACAGCAAGAATAATAGAGTTTGGCTTGCTGATGTATTTTAAAATCATTTCTCTAATTTGTTTCTCAATATCCTGATTTCAATATAAAAATTATCCTTTTCTAAACTTGAAAGCTTACTTTTGGCTGATCACCTACACTGTTCATACGTTAATCCGTTCATTATAAAGGATAAGACTTACGGAACTTTTGTTAACCCCGGAAGATCCACTAGTGTTAATGTTAAAACATTAGGACTATATATACGAAGACTGTTGCCATTAAGTATTGATTAAGATATGATTATTCATACTTAATAGGAATCGGACTAATGCCTTTTAACCCGGTTTTTGATTCTGTTTCTCGAATAATTTCTTCACGTATTTCATTAAAATCATAAAATTTTCGTCCAGGAAGATGTAAAAATTCCCCCCATTCATCCGAATTAATATCATTATCTGTTTCAGATAATACATCCTCAGTAGAATTTTCACGATTTCCTGTTGTTGAACGATGAATTAATTGAAGTACCTAAAATATCGTTGATTATTTTATCTCATTTTTAATATAAAAAGTTATACTAATGGTCGACGTGTCACTATGAATGTGAATGACTAATTTTAAATTATGTTATTTACCAATGCCTGTTCCGCGCGGAAGAAAGTCTCTACCAACTACATTTTCAAGCACTGATGATTTTCCACTAGATTGTGATCCAATTACCTAATATAATCTTATTAATTCTTTTAAAAATTAAAAAAAAAAAATCAATTCTTTTACTGTAATTTGTGGAAGATCTACCGGATTTTGTACTCCTACTGTTGAAAATGCGTCTTGAAGTCGATTAATTGTTTTAATTAGATTTTGATCTGTAGCTGCACTACGCAGAGTTCCTGTTTCTCCTGACATGTCTTTTTATAAACCAACTGAGAGATGGTCTGGCCTTTTTATATTATTTTAAAGGTTGTAGAATGATATCGACGATCTTATGCAAGATATATTAAAGATGAATAAAGAAAATGAAGAAAAAAGGATTTTAGTATAAAAAAGGGTAAAATATGAAATGAAATTATTAATAAAATGAATTAGAAGAAAGTTTTTTATATATTTTTTTAAAAAGGGAAAAATATAAAAATAAAGATTAATAAATAAAAATGATAAAAAAAGTGAGATATTTTTAAAGAAAGAAAGGTAAATGATTAGTTATTATTTATTAATTATAATTTTTATTATAAAATTTATATATTTATATTAAAATTTAATTTTAAATATAATTTATTGTGTAAATATATCTTAATCAGTAATAAAAATATGATAAATTAAAGTTTAATGTATTCATATTAACTTTATTACTGATTAAGATATATTTACACAATAAATTATATTTATCATTATATGTATTTATGAAAAAATTGAATAAACATATAATATACATTAAATTTCAATATTATCTCTTAATATTTCATTTATAAAATATAAAAATTTATTCCATATCATTTTAAAATTTTCTTTTTTCATAAAAATACTTATATATTTCATTTATGCACTTAATAATTTATAAGTGATCACGTGATTTTTCAAATAAGACTGTTGACAGTAAGAATCAACGACGACAATGAGCGATGCACAGTATACACTTCTTGAAAAGCTTGGAACAGGTTCTTTTGGAGTTGTATGGAAAGCTGTACGTAGAAAAACGGGAGAAATTGTGGCAATTAAGCAGGTTAGTCATTTTGAACGATTAAAAATGGTTAAGAAATGACCTAGATTGATTTGGAATCAACCGATGATGATATTACGGAAATACAAAAAGAAATTTCACTTTTAAGCGGATGTGATAGTAGATACGTTACTAAATATTATTCATCATTTGTTAAAGGACATAAATTATGGATTGGTATTTTTTTTATATGCATATATTTGAAATATTTATTTTTTAGTAATGGAATATATGGCAGGAGGATCTGCACTTGATCTTGTATAAATACGACGTGAATTACTTTATATTTATATTTATTAGCTTAAACCTGGCCCTTTTACTGAAGCACAAATTGCTATTCTTTGTAAAGAACTTCTTGAGGGTCTTTGTTATTTACATAGTGAGGGAAAGGTAGTAATTTTTACATGTTTTTACATTTTAATTTATTTATCAATTGTTAGATACATAGGGATATTAAGGGTGATTTTTTAAATTTATTTATATGTATTATTTATTGCTCTTAGCCGCAAATGTTTTATTATCATTTTCTGGACAGGTTAAATTAGGTCCTTTATTCGGCAATTTTTGAAATTTTCTAATGCATAAAAAGCCGATTTTGGTGTTGCTGCTCAACTTTCAAGTCATAAATCACGCCGTAATACTTTTGTTGGTACTCCTGTATTTACCAAACACTTTTTTTATTATATTTTTAAATTTTTTTAGTTTTGGATGGCACCTGAGGTTATTAGACAGTCAGGTTACGATTACAAAGTGATTTTAATGATTCTTTGATTTATATCAGTTTTATTTCTTAACTTTTTTAGGCTGACGTATGGTCTCTTGGAATTACTGCTATCGAACTTGCTCATGGAGAACCTCCACTCTCTGAATATCATCCGATGAGAGTTCTCTTTCTTATTCCGAAAGCAAAACCTCCTGTTCTTGAGGGGAATTATTCAAGAGAATTTAAAGATTTTGTATCTTTATGTTTAATTAAAGATGCACGAGCCAGACCATCTGGTAGAATGTTCTGTTATCTCTTATTTCTCATTAATTTTTTTTTATAGCGAAGGATCTTCTTAAACATAAATTTATTAAATCTGCTGGAAAACCTTCTCTTTTACAGGAACTTCTCGAAAGACGACAAGAATGGGATATAAGAAGGGGAGATAGACCCCAGCGAACTTATACTGAAACAATGTATGAAGCAGGTATATGTAATTCTTTACTTGATCTTACATTTGTAGAAATACACTTCCTATTGATAATCATGAGGAATGGAATTTTGATACTGTTAAACCTGCTACCCTATTAGAAAATGAATCTACTGCAACAGTTCGTAAGAATACTCAAGAGGCAACTGTAGTAATATTTTACTTTATCATGTTTAACATTTATAGGCATTACGTAAAATTGATCTTAATGTTTATGATAATTCAAATACGATTAAAGCACATATCCGTAATAATCAGCTTTCTCCTTTAAAAAATATATCACCTTCTGAGAATTTAGAAAAAGATCTTTTGGCTAAAAGAAATAAAAATGAAAAAGGGTATGATTTTGAAAAGATTTACTATCCAAATTATTTATTATTTTAGTATATATTTCTGAAAATACTTATAATATATAATGACATTAGCATACTCAGATAACGAGAAATTAGAAATAACATATGTAAATGGATCTGATATAAATCAGATGATAATCAATGAATCAAATGAAACCTCAGCATGTAAATTTTATTATGATGTCTTGAATCCTACGATTAAAGAGGTATCATATTCTGTTTTTGAAAATAATTGACAAAAAAAATAGTTGGAATCCCAGAACAATGATCATATTCATTTTGATGCTTTAAATGAAATAGCAAAATCATGGTATCGTTTTGCATCTTTAAGTCCAAAAGGTGAAGCGATATTTGTGAATAAGCTTATTGAGAAATTAAAAGGGTTAATTTCTGATTTTTTTTTTTAATAAGTAAATAATTCAATTAACAAATAGTAGCAATTCTGAGCTTTGTCATACGTTTAATTTGAATTTACATTTATCATCGGAGGAAATTCCGCTTAAAACGGGAACAACTTCTTTAGATGAAAAATCATCTACAATTTTTCATGATTTACCACAGACTACAAGAAGTCCTATTGCAGAACTATTATACATCCGATGGATTGAAGGTTTAAAAAATCGATGGCAATCTTCTTAATGTTTTTTGGTTTTTATAGCAATACAGATTATTTTTATAAGTTTTTTATTTAAAAAAATTAAAAAATGTCATATATATGGGTTATTCATCTCTGGTTTAGGAATCCATAAATAATTTATTTGGTCCAAATAAAACATTATTTTGAAACATTGTACAATTCTAAAAATACATTTCACTAAAATTTATTCAGATATTATCGAAGTTAAGTCTTCATTATTTCATCTATAATTATTATTGATTTTTTTATCATCTATATAAATATTGATTTTTCAAGAGGTTTAAAATACAGCAAAAAAATCATTTTTATATACACAGCTCTAGAAAGTATATGTTATTACATATAAGTTGTTATTAAGTCAATTTTTATCTTTTTTTATGATTTTATTTTTAAAAATGATCTTGAAATTTCATCGATCGGCTTAACATAAAAAAAACAATGGAAAGTCTTTTAGAGCGCCAACGTGCTTATCATGAGGATATTGAACGCCTTGAACAAGCTATTGCGGATCGTTTAGCTCAAGAAAATACAAAGGTATTTAGTTTAAAGTTAATAGACATGATTTATTTTTTAGATTAAAGATCGGTTATCTCAAGAACATGATGTTGCAAAGTTTCTTAATAGAATTGCAGAACAAAGCAAGAAACTTTTAGACATTTATACAAATAAAGACAAGTAATGAATTATTTTTAGGGAATTTTTATTGACAAATTTTTATTTAAGAACACAAGGTGCAAATGAAACATTAACATCATCCGGAAGTGAATTTGAAGAGTTTTATCGACAGTTAAAGGAAATTAAAGATTTTCATAGAAAATATCCCAATGAAAAAGTTGAAAATTTTGAAGAGTTGTATAAAAAACGACCAGAAGAAGAAGAAGGTGAATGTGTATACATAATTTATACTGGTGGTGACCTTATTGGCCTAGAAATTTCTAAAATATTTTCTGGAGAAGAGAGTTATGGTCGTTTTCTTGATTTAAATATATTACATGAACAATGGTTGAATTTAAAAGGGGTTAAATATATTTCTTATACTAAATATCTTGATTTTTATGATAAATTTTCAAGTATTAATTCACGCATCAAAAATGAGAATTATTTTAAGTATAAATACATAAAGTTAACATATATTCATTGCATTAAATATATAATAGATATTTGTTAAATTTAGAATCCTATTTAGAATCATTTTATAAGCGTATTAATCCTTTACAGGATCATGATAAAATTATTTCTACAATTGATTCTGATTTTGAAAAAGAGTGGAATTCTGGAAAACTACTGGAATCCATTGTTCCTACAGTGAATACTGGCCTTATTGGTGAAGAAATTTTTTGTGATGCATGTAATAAGATATATTCGAAAAAAACGGTATATGATGCTCATTTAACAAGTAAAAAACATCAAAAGTTAGAAAAGGCCAGGAAAGAAATGAATCAAGGAAATGAAGTCTCAAACAATGGGTTCAATGAAATTCAAAAACATCCAAAAATAGATCTTTTGAAAAAACATGTCCTTGCTAAAAAAGAATATTTTATTCAAAGGTTTTCTACTCTTTTAAGTGCAGAACGGGAGGCAACGAAGCGGAATGTTGTTCGAAAGCAAACATTAACTGATAGAGAACGACAGGTATTTTATTTATTTATTTATATAAAACATTTCTTAAACATTTAGGCTGAATTGGAGGCAGCTGAAAATGAGGAGACTATTATTGAGGAAACTAAAGAGGAAGATAGAATATGGAATCCATTAAAGTTACCCCTTGGATGGGATGGAAAACCAATTCCATATTGGTTATGGAAATTACATGGTTTGGGTGTTGAATATCCTTGTGAAATATGTGGTAATTTTATATATATGGGAAGAAAAGCATTTGATAAACATTTTATGGTTTGAAAATATTCTTATTTCAAATATGTATTAAAATGATTAGGAATGGAGACATGTTCACGGACTTCGATGTTTAGGTATTCAGAATTCTGTTCTTTTTAAAGAGATTACAAGTATTGATGACGCATTGGCTTGTGAGTACTGTGTTTGGTTTTTTTCCAATAATAATCAATAAACAGTATGGGAAAAACTCAAATCTGATAAAAAGAATAATGACCGACTTCTTGAATCAACTATTGAAATGGAAGATGACCAAGGCAATGTCATGTCTGAGAAAGTTTATAATGATTTAAAAAATCAAGGCTTACTATAATCCAAAGACTTCGATAATTTTTATTGTAAATATCATGAATCAACAAAGTTATATATAAAAAGTAAAGCCTATCTTAAAATGCAACAAATAGTCATTATCAAATAATTCAGCAATTTTAATTGAAAATATAAAAGGACGTATGCAACACTTAAATAAAGTTTTATTCTATCATTATTCTGAAGCACTCTGATACTTCTGTTAAAAGTTTTTCGTAGTTTGCTAATACTTCTTTTTTATTTTTTGGAATTTCAAATTTCATGGAACTAAGTTTCTGAAAAACCTCTAGAGTGCTTTCACGTACTTTGTTCCAAGGAATATTATAATTTTCTACTATATGTAATGCTTGTTGATAATAATTGACTATAATCTTCATCATATAAAATGTCTTCCAGATGGGACAGTAACTATCCCATTTACTATATCCATTCCTAAAAACTTATTTAGTTTTGTTTATAAATTGTTTCTATTTACTGTTGAAGGAAATCATTTTTGATTAACGTTGCTATATCTAGGGTAATTTTATCAACTTCTGATAATGCATTTTTCCCAACCAATCTAATAATTTCTATCATTTCTAGAAATATTTAGTAGTTTGTATATAAAGATATATAGTATAAAATGCCTTCTTCTTTCTGTAATATTTCTTTTATTTGATTACGAATTTCCATAAAACCTGGATAATTCTCATTATACCAAGATTGTAATGTATTCTGCAAAAATAAGATATTTTTCATGAAAGAAGAAAAAATACTTCATATTTAGAATATGAGACAGACCAATTAACGGAAGGAAAATGTTTTCTTTGAGCAAGTTTTTTGTCTAATCCCCAAAATACTTGAACAATACCAAGAGTTGAAGACGTCACCGGATCAGAAAAATCCCCACCAGGAGGAGATACTGCTCCAACAATTGAAACACTGCCTCTTCTCTGGGGATTTCCTAAACATAAAACTTTTCCAGCACGTTCATAAAAAGATGCCAACTATTTTAATCAAAATTATGTTCATTCAATTATTTATTTTTTTACTTTTGCGCCGAGATAAGCAGGATATCCTGAATCTGCAGGCATTTCTGCAAGACGACTAATAACAATTAATACTTTTAATCAAATACAAATATTTTACCCCGATATTTCACGAAGGGCTTCTGCCCATCTTGATGTAGAGTCCGCCATCATTGCAACATCTTTCCCCTGATCCCTAAAATATTCTGAAAGGGTAATTCCTGTATATATGGATGCTTCACGAGCAGCCACAGGCATATTCGATGTATTTGCAACAAGAGTAGTTCTTTTCATAATAGATTCTTTTTTTCCATTAATTTCAATTGATAACTTCAGAAATTTAATAATTATAAATGTAAAAATAATATTTTTTACTTCGGGAAAATCCATTAATACTTCTGCCATTTCATTACCTCTTTCACCGCATCCAACGTAAACAATATAATCAGAATTAGAATATTTAGACAATGATTGAGAAATGACTGTTTTTCCGCAACCAAATGCACCGGGTATAGCTGTTGTTCCACCCTGAACACATCTATAAATCGAATTATTAAAAACACAAAAAGTTATATATTTACGGAAACAAAGCATCCAAAACACGTTGCCCAGTAAGTAACGGAGTATCTGCTGAAATCTTTTCAGCTACAGGACGAGGAATTCGAACTGGCCAATGATGAGACATGTTATGTGATGTTTTTTTTCCATCAAATTCAATTTCAAGAATATTTTCCTTTAAAGTTTATAAAAATAAGCTGAAAGGAATTATAATAACATACATTAACACTGTAAAATCCTCCTTCAGCAATATAAGTAATAGTTCCTTTAACTTTTGGTGGAAGCAAAATGTTATGTTGAGTAAGGAAAGAATTTTCATAAACTGAGCCATATATATCGCCGCCCGTAATATGATCACCGACCTTGAAGTTAGAAGGTGTAAATTCGTACTGAACAGTTGGGTCCAAAGCATTAGTAGAAATACCTCGGGGAATATAAATACTTTGAGATTTTGTTTGAATCATTTGAAGAGATCGTTGCACACCATCATATATTTTCGCAGATAAACCCGGCCCCAACTCTACGGAAAGAGGCTTATGCATTCGAAGTACAGGCTAAAAATATTATTATTTCATGACAATATATCATATATTAATACATCTCCTACAGCAATTCCAGCTATATTATAAAATAAGATACGAAAAAATATGAAGAAAAATTATACCTGTCTCTTCATAAACTTGAATTGTTACTTTATCGTAATTGATAGAAATAACTTCTCCCACAAGTTCATGGTAACTAACTTTTACCTATATAATCAGCTGGACAAAAAAAAAAGAAAAAAACACATACAAGTTCATACATAGAGACTCCATTCATCTTTTCTGCTACTACAATAGGTCCAGAAACAGAATATACCTATATTTTTTAAAAAATAATAAGAGTCAAAAAAAAAAATTTACAAAACCAAAATCGCTCTCTTTTTCAGCATCTCTGATACTATAAAAGTCCTTTTTAGTGTTTTCAAGACCTTAAAACTTTTATTAATCTTTATTTCTTTATTTATTATAGGTTTAATACATTTTGCCTAAAATCATGTTAATTAGTTCATTATTAGCACTTTTTTTTCGCTTTTTTTTTAAAAAAAAAGCAAAAACTATTTTACCATCTTATAAGAAGTAAAAAATATTCTTTTCCTTTAACAATTGTTCTTTTTTTTTCTTCTTTTTAATCTGAGTTTAAATTTATTAGGTTGCTTGTACTGTTAATCGGTTTAACAGACATCAAACGTTCAATTTATAGAAAATAACATTAAAATGGTTGAATTATTATAATAATAAGAGGAAAAGAGAAATTTATAAAGGAATTTAGTTTTCTAAATAGTTTTATTAAGGATTTGTGAAAAAAAAGCGAAAAAAACGCACTTAAATTGACCAAAAAATCATAAAAAAGTTTTTCAATATATACACGTATTATATACGATTTATATAGGTTAAAACAGTATTTAAATACTTTTATAACGTTTAAAGATATATAAAGTATCATTTGACTTTTTATAAGGAATTGATTTTTAATATTATATTTGATATTTATTTTCTTAAGAAGTGGGATCCATTGATCACTACACTCTGGAGAACGAAAAATTAGATCTGTACATTGAACCTGAATCCTCCTGCCTTAGTGCGGATTTAAGGGAGGTACATTCTTGTGATTTCATACCGGATAGACCTTGTAAAAAAGCACGAACTTTAACTAAAGACGATTTTCTTAATATGAAACAAGAAAAAATTATTACAGAAAATTATACCAATTCATCATCTCAGAATCATGTTACTGTAAAAACTGATGATAGTTTAATGATTGGTAATTTTCATGAAAAAAATGAATTACTTAAAGGTTATCCTTTCGAGAAGGAGGAAATTATTAGATTAATATTACAAATTCTTAAAGATTTTGGATATGAGTATGTTTTTCAATGAAATTAATGAAAGATATCCTCTTTAATAAAGTATTAGATCTTCCGTTTCTCAATTGGAACATGAATCTGGGTTTTCAATTGAATCTTTGCATGTTTCACAATTTAAAAATTCCATTCTTTCTGGAAATTGGGAATATGCAGAAAAGCTTCTTGGTCCTTTTTTTTCAGACAAGGGAACTTTACCGACGGTATATTTTAATTTTAGAGTAATTTATGTTAAAACTTGTAGAATATTTTATTTTATCTCAGACAACAAAAATTTCTGGAGCTTTTGGAATTAAGAAAAATGCAAGAAGCACTAGTTGTTTTGAGAGAACAACTTAGTCCCCTTGACTACAATAAGGAAAGGCTACATTTTCTTACCAGGTATATATTTTTTTTAAATTATGTTTTTAATTTATTTAAAGTCTTATTATGTCTTCTTCTGTTGATGATCTTAAAAAAAGAGCATCTTGGGATGGAGCGAATGGAGTTTCGCGACAAAAACTTCTCAAAAAACTTTCAAGTATATTATTCATTTATAATATTTTATTTTTAACTTTGACTTTAGAATATATATCACCTACTCTAATACTTCCAGAAAAGAGGCTTTTAAGGCTTTTATCTCAAGCAAAAAGTTATCAAATATCACAATGTTTATATCATACAGATTCCAATTTTTCATCATTACTTTCAGATCATCATTGTGAAAAAGATCAATTCCCTAATACTGTTGTCAAAGTTCTTAGGGATCATACAGATGAGGTCTGGTGTACTCGGTTTTCTCATAATGGAAAATACTTAGCATCCGCTTCGAAGGATTCTACTGCTATTATTTGGAATCTTCAGGTATCCAAATATAATTTTTATTTTCGTTTTTAAGTATTTTAGACATATAGACCTCTGTATATATTAAAGGAACATGAGAAACCTGTTATTTATGTGGATTGGTCGCCTAGCGATGAATTAATTCTAACATGTGGTCAAGATCATATGGCAAAATTATGGGATGTTGAGGTAATTATATAATAAAAATTTTATACATGAAATTCATGTTTATACAGTCTGGCGTCTGCATAAGAACGATAACGCATCATAAAGATTTTGTAACATCATGTTCTTGGCTTCCTGATGGATCAGGATTTATCACCGCTAGTTTAGATATGGATGTTATTTTATGGAATACTGACGGGGTAATAATTCATCAATGGAAAGGATCCAGAGTATATGATCTTGCCGTAACACCTGATGGAAAAAAATTCATAGCAGGGGGGACAGAGAAAATGCTTCATGTTTATAACCTTTTAAACAAGACTCTTGAATTTAGCTTTTTAATGCAAAGTGATTTAACATGTGTTAGTATTTCAAAGGACTCTAAATTTGCAGTAATCAATGTATCATCACAGGTATATATTTAACAAATTTATATTTTAGAAAAATTCAGCATATTTTTAGGAAGTTTATCTTTGGGATTTAGAGAAAATGCAAGTTGTTAAAAAATATGCAGGGCAACATCAAGGAAATTATATAATACGGTCATGTTTTGGAGGTGCTCAAGAAAATTTTATTCTTAGTGGAAGTGAAGGTTTAAAATTTTTATTTAATTTTCTATTTCTAAATTAATTATTATATTAGATTCTCAGGTTTATGTTTGGCATAGAGAGAATGGTTCTTTGATTGAAACTCTCAAAAGTCACAAGGGTACTGTAAATTCTGTTTCATGGAGTCCGGTTAATCCTGTAATGTTTGCATCTGCTGGTGATGATCATACCGTTAGAATGTAAAAAAGAATATATTTGTGTATTAATAAATGCTTAGAATTTCTAGATGGGCTAAATCTTCTACTTTATCTGACAAAGTTTATGACGACGCATTTTTAGATTAATTTTTTAAGAAATTAAGGATTCTTATTTAATACATAATTAATACATGAAATCAATGGATTCGCTATGTTTTTATAACTTTAAATATATTTTTTTTGGATTTATGTATTTATAGGATTTGATTTGAACTTAAGAAACAATATATATTGTTTCCGACTATTATATAAATAACTGTTAGTTATAGTTAAGGATAAATATAATAATAAATAAAATTATGTGTTTTTAGCCTTTGTTTTTAATATTTCTAATTCATCATCTATACGTTTAAACTGCCATGACCATTTTGTATTATAAAGAAATGGTCTAAGATCATATCTATTATCATCTAAACTACAAGATCCAACGTGACATGCTGGTGTTAATGTAGTCATTTTATGTCTATTAATAGAATAGCAAACCCAAAAACGTTTAACTTTTTCTGCAATCTTCAAACTTATAAATAAATAAAATATTATTTTAGGAAATATTACAGTTATAAGTTGTAAATTATTTCCCCATCTATGAATCAATTTTATAAACATGCTATATGGCCCACATTTAGTAATTTTTCGAAGTTTACCAAACATGTTTAGTTCATTATATGTAAAGCCCATATCATCCTTTAAAGTTAAAATAAAATATTACAAAATTTATATTTATACTTCATCTGATTGCATATAATTTTCAGAAAAAGGCTCAAGTTCAGCTGTCGGTTTAGCAGTTAAAAATTCTTGAAGTAAAGGTAACTTAAAATTATTATGAACATATTCAATGAATCGATTAAGGTCAACTTTAGAAATAGTACCAAGAGGATTAAGATCTGCACTCTTAAATCAAATTAATTTAATTATAAGTTTAAAAAAAGACACAAACAGAACAATCATATTTTGTGAAATATCCTCTTAAACTTTAAAAATTAAATTAATAAAAAACAACCTTAATGTGGCCAATTATACCATTCATCCAAATTTGAAGATCCAAGAACGAGGAGTGAGCCTAGTTTTCCTCTTATCCATGGAAGCAATTGTGCAAAAAAATAGCTAAGAACCATACGAAGACGAGCCTAAATAAAGTTCCATTTTTTTCAATAAAAAATTGTTATAAATACTTGAAGATTTTGCAAAGCTAAATTCTCACAGTTTGATCCCCCATGTTGTTTAAATTTAGGTTGTTTTCCTATAATAGATGAAAATATTTGTACTGAAACTTTAACAAGACTATCCATATTTAAATCAACATGATAACTTCCAATAGCGTTAGAAAGCTTTTTTGACCTTTGCCTTGATTCAGGGGTTGAATTTTCAGTGCCCATATAAGAGGTACATAAAATTTCACTAAAATAATAAGCCAAATAATTTATAAAATCAATTATAACTCACTTTACAAGCTCCTCTGGTGTCTCTGGAACCCAGTCTTTACCCTTAGATCCTTTCAATACTTTGGAAAGATCATTTATAATACAATTGTCTATTATAATTAGTTGATTATAATTATAAAAAATTCAAAAACTTTTATCTTTTAATGTATCAATAACTCTTTTACACATAATATATACGATAAGAGCAGTAGCACAACTATCAGACCCTCCACTTAGTGGTAAAAAAAAACCACTACTGTTTGATTTTCTAAGATAATCCCAAAGCCAACATGTATGAGAAAAGCTAACTTGTTAAATAAAATAGAGAAATAGTAATTCTTACGCAATTTCCTCTTCCATAGAGTAATGTTTAGGAGCTATTGGAGTACTTGGAATTATGTTTTCAGTGTGTAAATCATGAATACTTTTTGATAAAATTTTAGAACAATAAACTTTATTATATATAGGGATATCTAAAGCCTGAATTCCTTGACAAATACTATTTCTATAGTTTCTAACATCTTCTAAATCAATAGTTGCAGATACTACATCCTTTTTCAAGAAATGTTATTATATGTTTTTATTTTTTTGAATATTACCACATCATTTAAAGAAAATTGAGGCCCTTGTGCTACAATTGATCCATTTACTATAATCATTGCTGAACCATCATAATATAATCTATCTCCATCGCAGCCCTGTTGATTTGCATATATATAAATTCCCCCTAACTTTATCTAATGAGGCTATAAATAGAAAATAAGGTTTACAGACTTTAGATGTAACTTCTCGAATCAGTTTTATTCTAGCATCAATTTTTCCAAATTCATAATGACTTGCGCTAGAATTACATATTATTTCAACACCATTTAATGTAAGATCAATGTGAGGACTAAGAATTAATTTTTATTAAATTTGAAAATAATTTTTACCTTGAAGAAGTAAATAATTCTTCACATGTTTCACAACCAAAAGATGTATCTTGTGTAACAATAATTAAATCACCTATAGGAACCGTTTTCTTAAATTATAAATATAAAAAATAAGACGATAAATAGATTCATACTTGGCCTGTAATTAAAGAAACAAATTCAGGAAGATAAAAATCATCAACAACCCTTTTTTTATTCCACCCCATAAAATATCTCATTTCTCTATAATTTCCATTATTAGCAAGCCATAATTTTGGGCGAATTAAAAGAATTCTCTTATTATAAATAATTACTCGGCAATTATATCGTTTTCCTTGATGAATTATAGGCCTTTTCATCAATTATTAGAACTAACTTTTAAGTTTACTTACATTCCTAAATCAATAATTATATTTTGTGTATCATTTGAGCAAAGAATACGACATAATATTTCCCATGAATGTCTATAAGTATCATTTTCTAAAAAATGATCTAAAAAAAAAAGATAAAAAATTATATATATTAAATTTATATATATTTCAATACCATAACATCCATATCCACTAAAAATATTTTAAAAATATTAATCAAAAATTATTAATTAAAATAAAATATTACGTTATTTCAAGTTCTGGTCCAATACGAAGACTTGCTCCTTGTTTTTTTGCTTCAATAATACTTTGTATAATTCTATTATAATTTCCCTCAAAATCTAATGCCCATTGATTTAAAGAACTATATATATTAACAAAAGTTATAAGATTTTCTCAATAATAATAATAATATTTACCATGTAGCCACTGTTATAAAACGATTCATTGAGATGAAAGAAAGGGTTAATAAAAATAATAAAATTTAAAGATAAAAATAATAAAATTTTTATTATTAAAAAAACAAACAGAAAACAAACAGAAAAAAAACTGAATAAAAATGAATCCAAATGATGAAAAATGTGTAGAGAAATCTTCAATGAATTATAAAAACTGGACACCTGAAATTAAAAATAATATTGAATATATGTCAGACAGGAATTTCCATACACCGCCTGATTCTTTTTCTATTTTAGAAATACAAAAAGACATAGTTCAAGAATCTCCTATAGGTTTTTGGAGACACCCTTCATTAGATATAATTTTTCAAAGAATTCGAAAAGCAGGTGTTGATGAAGAAACAATTAAAAGATTAATTGTTAATATACTAACAATTATTATTATTCAATGGGTTAAAAATTATATTAAGAAAAAACTATCAGGAATTTATTTAAAACAATTTATAAATTTCAAAATATATTTAAAATATTTTAGTAAAAATATTAAAATATTTACAAAAATTATATAATAAATATTAGATATATTCATTCACATTATTTTACTTTATAATATTTTTGAAGCAACATTAAGATTTATTCGACCAAAAGACACTTTTTTAGATCTTTCATTAACACCTATACAAAGAAAATTATTTGGACTTGATCCACATGGTTATTATTTTTAAAATATATATTAAGAATTAAATTAATTAAAATTTCTAGTTTTTAATTCATCTCCAAATAATAATATCACTCCTCCAAAATATACTAAAAGTTCTCCTCAGGTTGATTTTCTCTTATTTTCATAATTATATTAAAGTTATATTTAGAATAGACAATTGCCTCGTCTTTCTCCACAGCAAATTACACCTTATAACGAAGGTTCTCAAACATCTCATGCTAATAGTGAAACAAAAAATCCATCAAAACCCTCGCCACTTCGTAACGAATTATCTTCACCCTCATTTATGAATTTAAATCCATCACCTACAAACTTTTCAAATAAAGATACTTGGAACAGAGCATCGTTTACATCAGGTACTCGATACTTATATAAACGATATTCATTAGTAAATATTGATATATATATATATGTTTATTTTAACAGGTACAGGATAGTTCTTTCCCACAGTGATACCTTTAGAATGGAATAATATTTAATTCATTTTATGTTGTTTTTCTTTATCTTTTAATAAAATTTCAACAGGTCCAGGATTATGTCTGGGTTGTCTTAAATAATATAATTTTGCCCTTCGGATTCTTCCGAGTGCCCCTCTTAATATCACCTTTATATTTTTAATTGCTGGACTGTAAAGATTAAATTGCATCTCCACTCCTGTTCTCATAACTTGATTACGAAGACGAAAACTTGTGTTTACACCTTTTCTATGAATAGCTATAAGATATCCAGAGAATATTGATATATTTGTTTTGTTTGGGAGTGAATTATAAGTTTCAACCTGCAAAATGTCTCCTGGTTTGATAGAATTCTGTGATTTTTTTGAAAATAGTAAAGTTTTTTCACCCGTTGGATCTAATGTTTGAATATGATTTTTTTCGAGTATCTCCATCGCATTTCCCTTAAAAAGAGGTGGTAGGCGCTCAAAAATGGGTATTTTTTTAAGATTACCTAACCTTATTAAAATATTTTAAATAACATTAAAAATACTTTTTTTTGTATGTAAACCATGAAATTTCAGAAAAATAAAAAAATTATCCCATATATTTCGTCTCGAAACTTTATATCTAAAAACACATGTGTAAGGATAACCTGCTTTTATAAAAAACATTTTTAATTTTTAAAGATTTTCAGTATTAGAGTATTCGATGATTAACTTTTCAAAATTTGATTTCATTTTTTAACACCATATTTATTAACAACTTTCCCATCTGGAACTGTAAATAATACAAGTCCTTTCCCTTGAGCATCGCAAGGTTGATCACAAATAAAATAACCTTTTCTTTCTAACTGAATAATATCTGATTTTGAAAGATTCAAAAAGTTTTTATCAACTTTTAATGTCGAGTAAAACTCAGTACAAGGTGTTAAAAAATCTTCAAGGCAATCTCCTTCTTCTAATTTATCTTTTGTAATTAAATAATCAAAATCAACACATTTCGCATCAATAAGATCGGGAAGATCAGCTAACCATGTAATTTTTTTATCTGTTGTTTTAAAATCACCTTCCAAATGAAGCTCCATTTCTATTGATTCAACAAGACCAGAATCATTTTTAAAGATATTTTTTACAATAGCATTTCCCCAATCCATAAGTGTAATCTAATTAATTTAAATAAAAAAAATCATAAAAGAAATACTACCTCTTCATTATTTCTAAATGTTAAAGCATCTTCTTGATCAAGTACAATATATTTGTAAAATTTTGTCTTTTTTATACCAATTTGAGGATTTTTTTTATGCTTAGGTTTTTCTTCTATATATATAGTATCTGGACCATTAATTAAATGAACTTTTACACTATATTATATCAGAATTATTAAATATGTTGTAAAAATACTAACATATTATCTGAATTTACTGCAGTATAACGAGGTGCAATGGGATCAATTATTTTTTTATTAATGGCCCAAAGACTTGACCAATCTAAATTAAGAACATTTTTTGACGGACCTTGACTAATTATATATTGTCTTAATGCCTCAATTGTCATTCCTCTCCGTCTAATACCAAGAATTGTTGGCATCCTTGGATCATCCCTAAAACATTTATATTAAAGATTTTCTAAATATTTTATAATATACCATCCCCAGACTTTAGAGTTATCTACGAAGTATTGAAGTTTTCTTTTACTAAGCAATGTACGGGTAAAATTGATTCTGCTAAATTCCCATATATGAACTTTTCGAAGTTTAAGAGCAGAAATCATCCATTGGTATTGAATATTCCTATCTTTATATTCATTTGTTCTTAATGCATGGGTCACACCCTGAATACTATCGAGAATAGGACAACAAAAATCATAAGTTGGATACACTTTCCAAGTACTTCCTGTTCTATGATGTGGAATGGTGTTACATCGATAAATAACAGGATCCCTTAAAGCTTTATTTGGACTATCTACTGATATTTTTGCACGAATAGTATTTAACAAGCCCTTAAATGTAAAAATTTGAAAATAATTATATGATACATACGATTTCTGTAGCCTTTGACATTTGGGAAAATATTTCAAGATTTTTTTCTATACTTTGATTACGTCTTTTACTTTCTATGCCATCCATTCGTTGAGCACGCATCTAAAACATTAACTTTTCAAAAATATTATCTTATATTTACCGTTTCTTTATCAGTATCATCAGCATATGCATTTCCATCTTTAATCATTTGTATACAAAAATTATACGTTTCATTAAAATAGTCCGATGAAAATGTTATTTGATCAGCTTTGATTCCTAATAATTCAAGATCTTTCAATATACCATCCTGAAATTCCATCTTTTATGCTTATTAAAAAAGAACATTTCAAAATAACAAATTACCTTTTCTTTACTTGGATTAGTATCATCAAAACGTAAAATTAGTTTTCCTTTATAATGTTTGGCAAAATATTCGTTAAGAATTGCTGCTTTTGCATGTCCTATTTTTATAAGTAATTAAATAGCAAATCATTTTAATACCAATATGTAAGTATCCACTTGGTTCTGGAGGAAATCGTGTAACAACGTTTCCTTCAACTGCATCCTCAAGTCCAATATCATAATTTGCAGTAGGTTTTCTTGTTTTTGTATTATTTTTTTTCTAATTTCAAATGATTAATATCAAAAAAGTCTACTATAAGATAATTTTACTCCAATTATTTCTTTTGTAAATAATTGAATTGATTGTTTAACAAACTCATCCGATTCAATCATTTTATACCATTTTTGAAGATTGGTATGCAAATTTTTTTTTATTAATCCTTGGGCATAAACATTACCTCGTAAAGTTCCCCATACTATCCAATCTGCAAGTGTTACATTATTACCAGTTAATGCTATTTGATCTGACAAAAGATTATCTAAATAAGAAAACACTTGTCCTAATGTTTTAAAATCAGATAAATTAATTTCCCTTGCTGCATATTCTCCCCAAAAAATTATATCAGTTTTATTTTTTAATGGTTCTTTTATATATTTTAAAAGTACTTTTAAAATAGAATTTATTTCATATATATGAGGCTCATTTAATGTATTTTGAAAAGATAAACCTTCTTTTTGATTATTCTCAGGAACTTCTGCCTTATTCAAGTAATTAATATTAATTGAATGTTCATTTTGATTAATAAATGCTACAAGAAGAAAAATACCTATAAAAACGTTAAAAAAACGGGAAAAAAAACATATATTATTGAATAATTATATAAACCATAAAGTAATGGCATTCTTTTATTTATAAAATTTAAACAGGGTGACTTTATATCCATTCTTTTATTTTTTTAATTGTTAGATCGAGATAATCTTAACGTTGACGTACGATAATCTACTTCATAAATTATATTTAATATATTTTTATTCAATGGGAGGACAAGAGTCAAAGTAGCAGCTTAAAAAAGATAATATTATGATAGAGGAAGTTAATTTTAATATAGGTTTATTTTTCGGCGTGGAATTTTTCGTCTTTTTGAAGAAAATGTGAATAAAATAAATGATTTTTATTTATATTCTGATATTTCATTTAGGAGATACCAGTAGATGATGAATACTGGAAACAGGTATTTTATTTGTTAAAATACGTTATATTATTGTAATATTTATCATTTAATAGTTTTGGACTTTACCAAAATCAGCAGAAGATGTTTTTACATTTTTTTCAACACAAGATATATTACATATTCGAAATCATGCAACAAAGAATTTGAGAACTCTCATTTATGTTGTTGTTTCTAAACTTGTTTTTATTAAAGATGAAATGGATCATCCTGAAAGGAAAAAAGAAGCGTTAAATTGTCTTCGTATTATTACTCGGATTATGCCATTTATTTATGAAAAAGAAGAAACAAGGGCATGGGAACATGGACTTTTCTGGAATATTAGACGTAGAAAAAGATTATATAATTTGTATAAAGATACAAATTCATCATCTGAAACATCGCATATTATTAATGATAATATGGATTTTAAAGCGCATCTTAAATATACTCAGATTATAGAAAATGAAGAATATGAAAGAGAAGATTATGTGAATGATACAGAATATGAAATTTTAAGGCCTCTTGCCGAAGAATTTTTAGATGCGCTCAACGATATGTTTTTTTTTGCGGGATTTACGATTCCTATAAAAAAGGCTCATGAAAAGGTCATTTATTCTGTTTGGTATGAAGTATATTGTTTATAAATTACAAAATATCTTATATATATAGGGAACCTGGGATTGGACATGCGTGCTCTATAAAAGCGACAGCAGAATTTGACTTAAACAAAATCGAAATACTACGATGCATTCTTTCTGTTGTTTCTAGATCATTATACTTTTATTCCTGTAAGTTATCTTTATTTTTGAATTGAAAAATTAAAAAAAAATTAGATAATCAAGAACCTAATTTGTATATTATTTATCTTATTACAAATTCAAACAAAAAAGTAGTTCTTAACCTTCTGTGTTCTCTTATAAATACAGTACTTATTACTTTGAAATGTTCGATATCACTCAACGTTAATAGGTTATAAATTACAATCCAACAAAATGGCAAATGTTTTATAACCATATGATTTCATTAAATTATAGACAACTACTTGTTTCTTACTGTCTTCGATTTCTTTTGATTCTTCTTGATTATCAGATTCCTTCATTATCCTATATTCAGAAGGATCAGAGTCAGGATATTCTTGTAAATAAATATTCTTTATATTTCGGTATAATTTAGAATTTAATGAAGTTTCTAATAAATTTTAGGGAAATTACATCGAGCAGATGATATAAAATTTCTTTTTAGTGGGATATATAAAATTTTGAGTCGTTTTGTTCAAATTGGTTCATTTTATTTTCCTGTTACCGAAAAATCTATAAAATATTGTCCTGAAATGATAATGTTACTTTGGAAAGCTTTTCAAATAAATCATGTAATTTTCCAAAAATTTGAAATTTAACTTACAATGATAGCATTTTAAAAATTATTTAATAAATACTAATAATATTATGGATTATATAGTACTATTATTATGTTATTCCTTAGAGCATAAAAAGGAAACATCACACGTTGGATTAATAAAAATCTGTATTTTAATTTTACAATCATTATCTTTAGAACCAAGTTTTTACGAGAAATTAAATGCGGGTTTTGAACATTATAAAATTCTTCCTGTAAGTATAAAAACAATTTCTATTAAAGACACTTATACTGATTTTATTATCATTGTATGATTCTTCTATTATTTTATTTTTTTTAATATTTATAGTCAATTTATATGCTTATTACGACAAGTAAAGGCGTTTTAAATTCCTTATATTCATCTATGCTTTCAATTTTAGTGAATATTGCGCCATATACTCAGAATTTGTCAGTTCTTTCATGTATAAAATTAATGCAATTATTTCATTCTTTTTCTTCTCCTAGTTTTTTATTAGCTAATGAAAATAATCATACTTTGTTACAGTATTTATTAGAAACATTTAGCGGAATTATTCAATATCAAATGAAAAGTATGTTTAATTTTTTTTTTTGATAGTATAATAATTTTATCAGAAAATTTACATTTAATATATGCTATATTAAGATCTTCAGAAAAATTTGAATTATTAAGAGATTTTACCTTAGAGAATGCCCTTTTGGAGGTTAAAAGAAAACAACAATTGAAAAAAAATGAATCAGATAATATTAAAATTGAAGATACTAAAATGGCTTCCAAAAATGATATTCATTTTTCAGAAAATACACAAATGTATAATACCTTTTTTGAAGCTAATAATTCTAATTTTAGTATTGACAATGATGACATGAGTGATGAAATAAATTATTCAGAAAATACTAGCATAATGGATAATTCTTTAACAAAAAATTTACATTCGTCATTTGTTGGAACATCTAGTTCAGGTTCTGATTTTTTAAAAATGAAACCTGTTGTTTCTGAAAAAGTTGAAAAAGAATTACTAAAACAAATAGATTTTTCTTTACAAAATAAAGATGTATCATCTTTTGAAATTTATACATCTGAGAATATGTCAGAAATATCTAAAGGTTTTATCCCAACAAATGAATGGGTAATTATTTTTATATAATATTTTTTATATAATTTTTATTTAATATTTTAGGTGGAATCATGGCATCCTTATCTTAAGCTTGATATAATACTTACAGTGTTAAAACAATTAAAGCCTAAAATAGACAATATAGCATTTTCAACTTCTAATCCTAATGTTATTTTAGAAGCGTTGTCTTCATTAACTGTTGAATTTGATATAACCAATCCTAAACGTAGATACTTCGTTCAAGATGATCAGAGTATAAATAAAATTGAAGGATTGCTCTGGGGACATATTTATGTGGCTGAAACTAAATTTCTAACAGGGGCTATTGGTATATGGGCGGGTACATCCATTAAACTATTGAAAATTCAAGAATTAAAAGATTCTGCATTATTATTAAATCCAAAAAGTATGTTTATTATTTTTTATTAATATATAATTGAATACTTATTTTTTATAGATGCAATTGATTTAGTAACAAAAACAGTAATTGATAAAATGAGCAATTTAAATTTTTATAATAAAAAATAAGAAAAATATACTTTTATCAATATTATTTAATGGAATTTCAAATCATTTCAATTTCAAATAACAGTTTGAATCTCAAATCTTTAATAATAATCTAATTTTTTATTTTATTAAACTAATTAACATTATTTATACATTTAACATAAATTCTTTTAAAAATATTAAAAACATTTAAGGTTTTACTCTTTTTCTCTATTTTACTTATTATTTATGACTTTTTTAACAGTCTTATTTTTATCTTTTTAGTTTTCGTGAACTTTTAAATATTTAAAATGTTTTTTTTTCAAGGTTATTTCAAAAAAATATTTTCTTAGAATGAATCGCAGCAGGATATCAATTTTTATTATATTTTGTTTGTTTTTTGTTCCGGCATTAACAGTGGACCATAAGGCTTTTAAAACATGTGCTCAATCATCATTTTGTAAACGTAATCGACATTTAGCGGAGAATGAGTCTATAAGAGATAAATATATACTTGATTATTCCCATTTATCTTTAAATGAAGGGTTACTTGAAGCAATTGTTTTGAAAATACCCCAATATGACTCACAAATTATTTATCTTCCATTATCTATTTCATTTTTAAAAACAGGAGTTGTTAGAGTTAAAATAGATGAATTACAGCGCCAAAGAGGAAATATTAATCTACATAATAATGATAGAGTTCGAAAAGAAAGATATAATGAAACGGAAAAGTGGGTTATTGTTTCCGATCTTGAACGGGATGTTACAGTTCAAAATTATATAGTAGAACAGGGTGTGATAACTGTAAAATATGGTCAAAATAATGAATTTGAATTAAGGATAACGCATGAACCGTTTAAAATTAGTTTTTATAAAAATGGGAATATGGAAATTTTATTTAATGAACATGGATATTTGAATTTAGAACATTGGCGTCCTAAATCGACAGAAGATTTAGACAATTCAAAATATTCTGATCCTGATAGGATGTGGGAAGAGTCATTTAATGGGATACCCGATACTAAGCCTCTTGGTATTTTGATCAATTCATAATATTTTTATATTAATTATTTTTAGGACCGGAATCTGTTTCTTTGGATATTACATTCTTAAATTATGAGCATGTTTATGGGATACCAGAGCATTCGTCGAGTTTTTCTTTAAAAGAGACACGGTAAGATTTTTTATGTATAATTTTATTTCTTAATCGTTTCTAGAGGAGAAAATAAAAGTTATGATGAACCCTATCGATTATTTAATACAGATGTTTTTGAGTATGAGTCTGATAGTCCAGCGTCTCTATACGGAAGTATTCCCTTTATGTACGCGCATAAAGAAAATTCGGGTGCTGCTATTTTTTGGATGAACCCTTCTGATACTTGGATTGATATCGTAAAACTGAATGTTTTTTCCATATTATATTTTTATTGACTTTTTTAATGAACTTCTTAGTCTGATCCGAAATCTTTGAAAAATACGAATAAATCAACGAGAACTCATTGGATATCAGAAACAGGATTGATAGACGTATTTGTTTTTTTAAACTCTGATTTTAGAGATATTTTTAAACATTATGGAGAATTGGTTGGATATACAACACTTCCAAATATATTTTCATTGGGATACCATCAATGCCGTTGGAATTATTTTGGAGAAGATCATGTCTTTTATATCGATAATAGTTTTGATGAATATGATATACCTTATGATGCTTTATGGCTTGACATTGAATATTCTTTTGAAAAAGCGTATTTTATTTGGGATAAAGATTATTTTCCCACTCCTTCTAAACTATTAGAAAAACTTAATTCAAAAAAAAGACAAGTTATTTTTTTCCCTTTAATAATTTTTTGTTAATTTTTAAAGCTTGTAATAATTGTGAATCCTCATATTAAAAAGGATGATAAATACTATGCTTACAAAGAAGTAAAAGATGCAGAGCTTTTTATAAGATCACCAGAAGGAGATGTTTATGAAGGTCATTGTTGGCCAGGAACTTCTATATGGATAGATGTTACATCGGAAAAAGGTGCTAAATGGTGGTCTGATAAATTTAAATATGATGTTTTGAAGGTATTTTTATAAGTTTTTATGAATTTTTATAATGAAAAAAGTCCACATTTTCAAATTTACATATATGGAATGATATGAATGAACCATCTGTATTTAATGGGCCAGAATTCACAATACATAAAGATGCTATACATCATGGGGGTTGGGAGAATAGGGCATTACATAATTTATATGGATTTATTGTACAGTATTATACTTATTCTGGGCTTATAGAAAAATCTGAAAAAAAAATACGGCCATTTATTTTATCAAGATCGTTTTGGGCGGGTACCTCACGCATAGGAGCTGTTTGGATTGGTGATAATGAGGCATCTTGGGAACATTTGCGTGCATCAATACCGGAAATATTATCTCTAAATATTGCTGGATTGTCTTTTTCTGGAGGTAGGATTTTGTTTTAAAAATTAACTGTTTTTAATTTCTCAGCTGATGTTGGTGGTTTCTTTGGAAATCCTTCTAATGAATTATTGACTCGCTGGTATCAGGCTGGGATTTTTTATCCTTTTTTTAGAGCACATTCTCATATTGATACTCGACTACGTGAACCCTGGACTGTTCCTGATCCTTATAGATCAATTATACGTAGTACTATACGTATAAGGTATCAACTCCTTCCGATATGGTATACTTCTTTTTTTCTTGCAAGTACTCTAGGAATGCCAGTGTTACGGTTTAAAAATATTGATAATTTTATTATATTTTTTTAATTATTTTAGACCTCAGTTTCTTGAATTTCCAAATGATAAAGAGGGTTTCTCAATTGATGATCAATATTTCATAGGGGATAGTGGAATTCTTGTTAAACCTGTTACAGAAGAAAGTGCTACTGAAGTAAATGTTTATTTTGGTGATGATGAGGTAATTAGATAATTGTTTTTAGAATCTTCTGTTTTTATAATCTGAATTTAGCCCTATTATGATTACTTCGATTTTTCAATGTATTGTGGCAAAGGATATAAAATGGTTTCTTCTCCTCTTGAGAAAATACCAATGTTTATTCATGGAGGTTCCATTATTTTAAGACGTGATAGGATACGTCGTTCATCTTTATTAATGATGCATGATCCATTTACTGTTATTATTGCTCTTGATAATAAAGTTTTATCATTTTAAATCCTGAAATTCTAACTAATATTTATAGGGAAATGCAGAGGGATCTTTGTATCTAGATGATGGTGAGTCGTTTGACAATTTGGATGGATTATATATATATAAAAAGTTTATATTTTTTTCAACTAACTCTACTTTTACTTCATATGATCTTCATAATTCTAGTAATACAAAAAAATATTCCGAAAAAATAAAAAACCTTAGAATAGAAAAACTTGTTATAGTTGGTTCTAATGATATTCTAAAAGAAAGAGAAAAAGATAGTGTAAAAATTATACAGCATAAAGATACATGGGATGCAGAAATTGTTATTACTTCTTCACCTGATAAAAAAGCAAAAATAATAACTGTAAGAGATCCAAAGGTATCTATAAGTGAAAATTGGGAAATTATATTATAATATTATATAAAATATTATCAATTGTGTAAAGTGTTTATAAATTAACATTTGTGTGTTATAGATCTATAATAACCATTTTATAATATTTGTTGTTTAAAACATTTTTGTTAGCATATTTAAATTAAATTCTATAAAAAAACTCATTAATTCCCAATGTTCTTTAATCATTTAGGTTTCAATATCTTCTAAATTAAGATTCATTTTTCTTAATATACAATACTGAAGACGAATGCAATCTCCCCAAATAATATTTTTCTTACAAGAAAGGCATTTGTAAGAATTGATTAAAATATTATTTCCTATTTCTGAACTTTGTTTCCACCTTGCTAAACATAATAAATGAAATATAGATAAACAATCTTCTGTTGGACAAATAATTAATCGAGAATATTCTGATGCAGCATTATTAGAATTCAGCTCAGGAGGGTTACATGGATTTCGACAGATCATACACAAATTGGTATTTTTCTCTTTGATTTTCTTAAGAATTCTAAATGCAGCTTGTGACATTTCATCTATCATTGATCTTAGCTTATTTTAAAAAAATAATATATTAAACCTTGATTGAGATCAATTTTTTCTAAAAAAGAATATCTTTGATCCTGTATTTTTTTGGAATCTAGATTATTTTCCTTTGAAATATCAACTAAACCATTTATATTTAAATTTGCATCTTTTTTTGTATTTTTTGTGTTTTTTGTTCTGTATTAAAAGTTATAAATAATTAAAAATAAAATGAATAGCATACTCATTTCTAAAAATTTCACATTCTGGGACTAACCATGGAAATATTTTAATATCTACGGAATTATGTAATGTTTCCCATAATTTCCAAGTATATTGATCAAAAATTTTGATTTTAAGAGGCCAATTCTTCCATGCGTTCATTGTAAGCATATTATAAAGGACACGTATCCTCATTTTAAGAGAAACTCTAAGTCCTTGTTTTCTAGATATATTTTTAATCAAATCGTTATTACTATGTTTATTAGTATATGTATGTAATCGAATTCTTTCATTTTCTTGCATTTTAAGAGTCATATGAGGATTTTGCCATGCCCATTCAAACTTTTAAAAATTAGATATTTTAAATAAAATTAAATTTTTAAACTTGTAAACCAGAAACAACCGATGGAAATCCATAAACAAGACAAACCATCTATTTTTATTAATAAAAACTATTATTTAATAAAAATATCTTATTTAATCAACATTCCAAGGACGTCCCCGAATTGTTTTATGTGTTCCTGATGCAATTTCTCCATTATGTTGTTTAAGTCTCTATTTTAATCAATTTTCCTTTAAAAAACGTATTTTAAACGCTAAAAAAACCTACTTTTAAAGGGTTATTAGTTGATCCAATATATGTACTTTGTATTGATTCTGATTTTAGTAAATAACATCCATAAAATAATGGCCAATTGTGCATTCTTATTTTTTTCTTAATATCTTATCGTTGATAATTTAAGCTTAGATTTTTTTTATGATCAACTAAACGTCCAGCTTTTAAAAAAATTATTGATTTCTCCAAATTAAGGTTTAAAGTGTTAAAAACGTAAATAATTAACACAAAACAGATTGTATTATAAGAAAATGGCGTATAGGTCTTTTAAAGCGGATAAAAATTCGCCATATTTACGGAGAAAAGTGAAAATGGAACCGTTAGATTTGTCAACAGTAGAGATGGATTATAAAGAATCAGAAAAGGATATATGTGAAAGAAGATTAGGAATTCAATTTGCACCTACCTATTTTCCTACGGAAGAGGAATTTAAGCAACCTTTAAAATATATTGAAAGTATTAGAGAAGAAGGAAAAAAATATGGAATTATTAAAATTATACCACCTAAAGGATGGAAACCTACGTTTTCTATTGATTCTGAGGTTCAAATGAGAAATTTCTATAAACTTTTTATTATTAATATATTATGTTTTATAGACTTTTCTTTTTCGAACAAGAAAACAAGCTTTAAATTCAATGGAAGGGGGATTTCGAGCAAATTTAGCCTATCTTGATCAATTATTTAAATTCCATAAACAACATTCTTCACCTATTAAATCATTCCCTACTATTGATAAACAGCCTGTTGATCTTTATCAGTTAAAAAGAGCTGTTGAAAGTCGTGGAGGTTATCATAAAGTAAGTAATATTTTTTAAGAATTTTAAAAGTTGTAAAAAGTTTTACCATATCTTTAGGCCTGTGAGAAAAAGAGATGGGAAGAGATTTGTCGTGAACTTGGGTATTCTGGGAATAATAGATATTTTTCAAATGCTGTTTTTTCATTGAAAACAATTTATCAAAAATATAACCTTCCATATGATATTTATTTGGAGAAAATAAAAAGTTCCCCAAAAAGTCAGAAGGAACATGATAAAAAGCAGAAAGTTAGCCCTTCTAATACGTTAATTAAATCACCCTTATCATCTAAAGTTGATAAAAGTGATTTATCTGATGATTTAAACACTGAAATAAGCAATAAAATTATTAAGAATGAGTCATATGTTGATATTAAGGATGAAGAAGGAGTTAATGATAATGTGATACCATCTAATACTCTGGTTAAGCAAAACCAAAGTAGGAAACAAAGTAGTAAATCTGTCAAAAAGGGTTTGTTTGATTATAAAACTTTGTTAAAAATAAATTAACGGATGAAATAGATACAAATGGAATGATAGAAAATGATACAAACCTAATTAACAGTGATTTAGAAAAGGTGGAGTTTACAAATGCTAAAGATAGATCAGGAGGAGTATGTTTTTTTGGAGTATTTCTTATTATTTATTGATAAAATTTTAGGTTTGTGAGGGATGTCATAAAGAAATAAATTCATCACATATGTTAGTATGCGATAGTTGTGGTATTAAATATCATTTACATTGTCTTGAATATTCATTAACTAGTGTTCCTAAACGTGAATGGTATTGTAGTAAATGTTTTTTAGGGGCAAGTGATTTTGGTTTTGAGGATGGGAGTACATATTCTCTTAAACAATTTCAGGAAAAAGCCAATTCCTTTAAGAAGAAATATTTTGCTAAAAAACAGTTTACTAAAAAACAAAATTATCCAAGTGAGACAGATGTTGAAGAAGAGTTTTGGAAATTGGTTGAGAATATAAATGTGGCAACAGAAGTTGAGTATGGTGCTGATATTCATTCTACTACCCATGGGAGTGGGTTTCCTACTTTAGAAAAAAACCCCTTGGATTCATATTCTTCTGATCCATGGAATTTAAACATTTTACCATTATCGTTTGATTCTTTATTAAGGCATATTAAAACAAATATTAGTGGCATGACTACGCCATGGCTTTATGTTGGGATGTGTTTTTCTGCATTTTGTTGGCATAATGAAGATCATTATACGTATTCTATTAATTATCAACATTTTGGTGAAACAAAAACATGGTATGGTATACCAGACAGTGATGCAGATTTATTTGAGCAAATTATGAAAAATACTATGCCGGAACTTTTTGAGCAACAGCCTGATTTGTTATTTCAACTTGTAACAATGATTAGTCCAGCAAAATTATTGGATGAGGGAGTTAGGGTATATACTATAAATCAACATGCAAATCAATTTGTTGTAACTTTTCCGCAAGCATATCATGCTGGTTTTAATCATGGAGTGAGTCTTAATTTGAATTATTAATATAAGCTGATGTTATTAAGTTTAATTTTAATGAAGCTGTTAATTTTGCTACTACTGATTGGTTAAGTGAGGGATATAGTTTGGAATCAGTAAAAAGATATAAAAGATTTAAAAAAATGCCAGCGTTTTCACATGATGAGCTTCTTTTAACTGTTTTTTTTCATGAAAATGGAATTAAAACTGCTATGTGGTATTTGTTTCTTTTTTTCTTAAATTAATATATTTACATAACATTAGGTTGAATATTGTATTGAATGAAATGAAAGAACGTGAATTAAAGTCTCGAAAATTTCTCCGGGAAGAAATAACTGATCTTACGGAGGAAGTAGATGAAACATGTATATCTGAGGACCAATATCAATGTAAAATATGCAAATCTTATACATATCTTTCTCAGGTTAAATGCAAATGTACTACAGAAATAGTATGTACAGATCATTATTTAGAATTATGTGATTGTGATAAAAATACTCGAATATTTAAACTTCGGTATACCGATGAATATTTAGAAGAGATTGCAAGGAAGATTAGCGAGCGAAGTAATCTTCCTAGTATGTGGACTAAGAAATTTTATAAAGCTATGTCAGAAAGTGAACGACCCTCTCTTAAGCTTATGCGTTCATTACTTTCTGAAGCAGAGAAAATACAATATCCTATTGAAGAAGTAGCATCTCTTAGAAGTTTTGTGGCAAAAGTAAATGAATGGGTTGAAAATGCAAACAATTTTATAACACGAAAGCAGCAGAATCGTCGTAAGAATGAGAAAGTTTGGAGGAAAGGCAAAATTTCTGAATTAGAAGAGCGTGATAAGATTTATAGGAATCCAGAATATTTAGGAAGTTTGTTAAAACAAGCAGAAAGTCTTCCGTTTGATACTCCTGAGATACAGATGTTACGGGAAAAAGCAGATGCTATAAGCTCTTTTCAAAATTATGCGAAAGATTTTATTTCTCAATCTACGATTTCATCTGAACAGTGTTTGGAAATTATAGAATCAGGAAAGAGTCTCAATGTAGATATTCCTGAAATTGGGCAGTTTGAACAGTATTATAAACAGTTACTTTGGGTAGAAACAGTTCGTAATACGAAAAATAGATATATTTCACTGAAAGAAGTAAATGATTTGATTTCAGAAGCCAAGAAAATTGGAATTCAGGAAAATAACCCATATTTCTTAAAACTTAAGATTAGAAAGGAAAATGGAGAGGCATGGGAAGCGCATGCTATTGATCTTATGAAACGTGAAACTATACCTATGGATGAATTGATAAGATTAGCAGATCAGGCATCTAGTTTATCTATATCACAAGAGATTCTTTCTAAAGTTAATTCTATTATAAATAAGATACGTGAAGTTCATAATTCTGTTCAAAATATTCAGCAGCGTATATTAAATCCTGATTTTTGGCAAAGACCAACTGCTAGTGAATTGAAAAAAATTATGGATATTGTTAATAGCCTTCCAAACCCTCCAGAAGGTGTATCTATTCTTCAGAAAGAACAGCAAAAGTTACATGAATGGATTCGTCGAGGAAAGAGATTATTTGGTAAGGCTAATGCTCCTTTGGAAACTTTGGGACAACATATGGAATATGTTGTAAAAAGAAATAATTCATGTCTTTCTTTAGAAGATAAGCCGCGTTCTCCTGTGGAACCTTTATCAAGAGAACAAACCCCAGATCCTCCTACATCTTTGGATACGGATAAAAATGATGCATTTGGAATTTCTTCTGCTAAAATTCCTCATCATGATCTTTTTTGTTTATGTAGACAGCCGGAATCTGGGTTAATGGTTGAATGTGAAATATGTCATGAATGGTATATTTTCTTTTAGAATTATGATTTTACTGATTATCATTAGGTATCATGGACGTTGCTTAAAAGTATCTAGAAAGAAATTACGTGATGATGATAAATGGACATGTCCAATTTGTGATTATCGTGTTGAAATTCCTAGATTATCAAATCGTCCTAAACTTGAGGATATGCAACAACTCCTTTCAGATGCATTATTTTTACCATTTATACCTTCAGAATTTGATAAATTGAAAGAAATAGTAGATACAGGTGTGGCTTTTAGAAATCATATTCAGCCTTACATATATTCTCCTCTTGGTTTAACATCAGCAGAAGTTCCCATTATGAGGTTTTATTTACGAAAAATGGAGGGCTCTGAGCTTCTTTTTGCAGAAGAAACAAACTTTTTTAAAGCTAAACTTCATGAACTTGTTCCTATTGCACCTATACCACCTCAGGCTATTGAAATATCAAAATCAACAAGGAAACCGCGACCTACGAAAAGACAAAGAGAATTGATTGTACTTGGACTAGATCCTGATTCTGAATCATTATCAGAAAAATTCTCTAATATCGTATCTAAAAAATCCAAAGTGATTAATATATCTCAATCTTCTAATCAAAAGACGAATATAAATCCATCCCCTGTTCCTTTAATATGTATTTGTAGAAAACCGTGGATACCAAATGATTCTCCTAAAATTAACTGTTTTGATTGCGGAAATTGGTTTCATCATTCATGTGTTGGTTTGAATGAGGCCATTTCTCAAACTTTAAATCAGTATTTATGGTAGATATATACTTTTTGCTTATTATTATTTAATATTTGTAGCCCAAATTGTTGCAAACGAAGAAGCCAACCATATTTATTTCATATTAACAATTACAATAATGATCATGCATTATCATCTACTCTTAATGAAATACATGCATCTAATACATATCATTATGATAGACCTTTATATGATCAGGATATGAAAGTGAATCACTCGATTGGAGATTATACTTCTCAATCAATTTCTTCAACAAATAATATTTCGAATATTTTTGAAGCGTTTGCTAATCAAGGACTTTCTGATAAGGCTTTACTAGGTAATATTAGGCATGATAGTGATATTGAAAACTCTGTTCAATCATCTCAAACGGATCGTGAATTATTATATGCTTTGGTAGATTTAGCACAAGGCATGCAAAATCATCAGGGAACTGGACATCAGGAATATTCTGGGAATTTGATAGAAGAGGATAGCAATTTTGCAGATAAATATCTTAATTCATCATAAAATATGCTATGTTAAAATTTTTATTGAGTTATTCTTCGGTAAACGTCATTTTGAGAATAGAAAATTTAAGTATTAAAAGGAATGTAATTTATTCTGAAATTATTTTAATTTTTTAAGTATTTATAAAATTTTAGGGATCAGTATTTATGTTTTATTTTAAAAATATTAATTTATTCATAATATAAAACTTTATTATAATATTTTGTAGGTTAATGAAAATCATGATAAGTTTATTTTTGGAAAAAGGTTAACCTAAACATATAAATTATTAAATATGTTAAAAAAAATAATAAAAATATAAATAAAAATCTATGGCTCTGACTTTGCCTTAATAATAACATATCAAACACAGTATTCTTTATATTTCATATGTATCTAATACTTGTTTCGAGATATTGAATTCTAACTACCAGATTTTTTCTTCATAGCCATAATTTATATAATAAATATATTTTTATAAAAAATATTCACCTATTTTTTAACTTAAATAAAGTCATTATCTTAAAAATATTATAAAAAAAATGATTCTTATAAAATGTAACATTTTTCGGGTTGTTATCGGCTATAGTTCTATATGAACTCAATATTTTTAAAATATTATTTAGATTTAAGCAACAGTTTTAAAATGTATAGGCATAATTTAAACCTTTTTATC
Source organism: Pneumocystis canis (assembly GCA_017311265.1). Taxonomy (NCBI): domain Eukaryota; kingdom Fungi; phylum Ascomycota; class Pneumocystomycetes; order Pneumocystales; family Pneumocystaceae; genus Pneumocystis; species Pneumocystis canis. The sequence continues at coordinate 142,999 of JABTEF010000023.1, read as the reverse complement.
CGCTTATTTAATTTTCTAAAGAAATATCAGTATTTTTTAGAATTTTTTAAAGGGTTAATTACAAATTAAAACTTTCAAGAAATTCTGAATAAAAACACAAAAATCAAAAGATATAAATTAAAAAAATAAAAATACCAAAAGATTCATTTTTTGAAAAAACCTTACTTATTTTTTTTTAAAAGAAAAAAAGTAAAAAATCATATATTTTCTTAAAAAAAGAGTAAAAATTTAAAATTTCTAGAAATTATAATTAATTTTTTAAAATATTGAATTTCCAATGGAATTATTGTGGTCTAAAAGTCATAAGTATGCTTTTAATGTTTTTTTTACTTGGAATGATTAAAAAAATCTTTTTTTTTAGTGTTACTTCTATGTCATCTAATATTCTTTCACCAGCATCTCATGGAGTGTCATTTTCAAAACCTGCTCAACTTCAACGGTCCTCTCATATTATTCAAAATCATAAAAAGAAGTTAAATACTCATATACAATCACCTATACATATATTAAAATATTCTTTTACCTTTTGGTATATGAACCGTAGTTTTGGAAACAAAATTAAAGATTATGAGTCTTCATTAAGAAAAATAATTACATTTTCATCTGTATTTTTAAAAGGTTCAAACCATTATTGTAATTCTAAGTTTTTAAGGTTGAAGAATTCTGGTCTATTTATGCTTATCTTAAACGACCTGATATGCTTCCTGTTATTTCGGATTTTCATTTATTTAAAGAGGGGATAAAGCCTATTTTCGAGGATCCAATTAATCAGAACGGTGGAAAGTGGACTATACGTCTTCGTAAAGGTGTAGCTGTTCGTTATTGGGAACAATTGGTCATGGCTATTGTTGGTGATCAATTTTGTAATATTGGAGATGAATTATGCGGTGCTGTTCTTAGTATAAGGAGTTCTGAAGATTTGATAAGTGTTTGGAACAAAAGTTCGGATAATGGGAGAGTTAATTTAAAAATTCGGTATGATTTATTTTATATTATGAATATTTAGTTTATATTATATTAGAGATTTGATAAAACAGGTTCTTAATCTTCCGTCAGACACGGTTTTGGAATATAAGGGTCATAAAGACTCTCTTTTAGATACATATAATTATCATTCAAATGATAAAAATCTATATCTTTATGAAAAAAATAAGTATGGTCAAACATAAAACCTTTAATAGTAGTCAAATATTAAGCATATAGTTAATAAGAAAAAATATTAAAATGAGTAGCATTTTAGATATTATAAATATTAAGCATCATTACTTTTAAAAAAAATCATGAATTTCATTTGATCGATTATTTATAATCTCTTGTGCTGCATTCCATACATGTGTTTTTACCTGTGTGATAGAATTTGATGCATCTATCCAGTACCAGGAGCAGTATTTACTACAATGTCTTTCAAATATATTTTTAAATATAGATCGAACATTTTCTTGCATAGTATCAGTTTCATAACGTTCTGTTCCATAATTTAATCTCTGAGAAGCAATTTCTTGATATACATCTAAGTAAATGATACCATCAGGAAGTGGTAACCCTTTTTCTGGTGCCCAGCACCAATTAATATCTAGTCCCTGAACATATTAATTTGGAATATTTGACATATATTTTTAAAAACTTTTGCTGCAGAAAAAGCAATACCCGAATAAATATAGCGATCTGCTATAACAAAAACCCCTTCCTCAAGATTTTTACGTATATTTTGACTGTTATTTAATGAATTAATTAACAGATAAAATAAATAAATAAATTTTGAAGATAAAAGTACCTTATTTCCCATCGATTTGCAGAAAATAAAAGATGAATAGCATGATCTTCAAGGTCTAGTTGTCCCAAAAGATACAAATCAATTATTTTTCCAATTTCAGTACTTCTATCTGGAAATTTTTGGATTTTTACAGGTAAGTTTTTCATACGAAATTCTTTTGCCAAAAGTTCACATTGTGTTGTTTTTCCACTGTGATCGGGTCCTTCAATAACTAAAAATACACCTCTATCTTTAATTAAAGGTTTCATTTCTCTCTTTAAACTCTTTATTTTTCGATTATATAAGATATATTTTAAAAAAATGGTCTTTTTAAAATACTTTTTCCCTATCTTTTCAAGGTTTATTAAGATACTTTGAAATATAAATGTTTTTTGAACAGAATTTATTTAGAAGGATTTATTCCCATTATTTTTCAAAAACATTGGACTTTAACAAAGGATCAAGTATGATATAAAGATTAGAATTCTTTTTCAAAATTCTAATTTGTTTATAGTGCTTTTAAGCCGAAAAATAACATCTCCAAAGAATGAAGGGTAATAATAAATGAACTTCATAAGTTTTTAATCTTTTTTTGTAATTTTTATAAGGTTAAAATGTACATTTATCACACCTATGGGAGAACGTAAAACTTTAACTGTATATGAGGGACATTCTATTTTAGATATTGCACATGAACATAATATTGATTTGGAAGGTTAATTTATGAACATTTTTATTATAAAAAATGCAAAATGACATATAAAAGGTGCTTGTGAGGGATCTATAGCATGCTCAACATGTCATGTGATCGTAGATCCAGAATATTATAATAAAATGGAAGAACAATCAGAAAAAGAACTAGATATGCTTGATTTAGCTTTCGGACTTACTGAGACGTATGAAATATGTTGTTATTGATTGATTTCATTTAAAATTTTTTATAAATAGATCAAGATTAGGATGTCAAATTATTATGAATAAAGATTTGGATGGTATTACTCTTATGTAAAAAAAAATCCCAGTTTTTTAATATTTTTTATTAATAATTAATAGACTTCCTGCAGCTACACGGTAAATTTGTGATGAATTGATTAAATTTTTCATAATATGATTAATATTTTTAGAAATATACAATTTAGAAAATAATTTTAATGATATACCAATTGTAAAATATTATTTTTGCTATGAAAAAGCGAGAATTCCTTTTTTTAACATGAGATTTTATTCGGATTTCTGATTAAATCCAAAAAGTTCTGCTTTGACATTTTTTTAACTGTATTATATTATATGAAATTACTTTATCATAAAATCTAAGTTCTTACTTTCTTTTTCCCTTTTTGATGTACTAATAACTCCTTTCTTTTTTATATCTTTAGAGGCTTCTTCCGCTTTAATTTGTACAGTTCTAATAGCATTAAATAGTTTAATTACTTATAGATTATTAGTTGGTTAAAGATATATTTTTAAAAACTTACCACCTTCTTGTGCAATTTTTTTTAAAAATCTTTCATATTCTAAAGATTTAGATGCTTCATCATCATTTAAAGGAATGATGTCTTTTATTCGTCCCTTTTCCTTGTTTTTTTTCTTTTCCATTGAAATTGAGATTTTTGTCTTATTTTGTATATTTTCATTTTTAATTTTTTTAATTTTGTCCATTATACAACAACTGAGAATAGGATCCTTTGATTTTTTAAATTTTTTTAGATCTTTAATTTGATTGATTTGACTTACATTTTTATAAAAAGAATTTACATCTGATGATACAATTTTTGATAAAGCATTAGCAAATTTTTCTGAATGATTGGAATAAATTGGTTCTAAAAAGGTATTAAAATAATAAAATCAAATAAAATGAGTTGTATTATGTACGATCTGTTTGTTTTTCAAAATTTTCCCTATTTTTTGTCATTTCCATTGCTTAATTAATTATTAATTGATATTATTTGAAAAATAATTATATATATTACATGTAGTTGAATCTTCACTATCCATAATAGAGTCTTTCGTATCATTTTTTTCCTTATTTTTCTCTTTTTTATGTATTTTTTTCAATTTCTTATTTTCTTCTCTATTCTCTCTATTTTCTTCATTTTTTATTTTAAGTTTTTTTTTTATTCTAAAATCAATATGTTTTTCATTAAATCTTTTACGACTCTTCATGCTCATTTTCATTGTATTTTTATCAATTTTGTTTTAACTCTTATTTAACACGTCACTCGTATATTATTATCTTAAAGAACTTCATGTGAACCTCATAAAAAAGTAAGAAAAAAAAATACATTAAAATAGGATGAATATGGACTATTTTATAATATTAAAAAATCAGGATATTTCATATAAACCATATTATGTTCCATCTGAGTTTTCGTATATGATAAATGATGAAATGAAACAAGATATAACACCAATTCAAAAAATGACAAAAGAGAAAAATTGGACGGAATCAAGATATTTGAACTATTTTAGTTTTGAAAATAATAAAGAAATATTAAAAACAATAATACGTAATGCTTTTTTGCGTTATTTTTGTATATTTATTGTACAACCGTTTGAAATATCAAAAACGATTTTACAATGTCAATATCATGCTAAACCTAAATTTCAAGAGGATATAGAGAATTTTGAAGAATCATTGAATGATGAAATATCTGAGGAAAGTGAAGAGGTTATAACAAAATGTTTAATGATAATTTTTTTAATTTAAAATAGGATAATTCTATAATATCAAATGAATCGGATTCATTTTATTTTTATGAGCCGGACTCCCCTGTTATGCCATCAAATTTACCTTGTTTTTCTAAAAAAAGTATTGTTGATCGTCAAGGATATGTTTTAGCGCTTCCTAATAACCAAGAAATATTATTTCCTTGGCAAATTAATATTCAAAAGACGACTATAAAAGCTGTTATTTCCGCTTTATTGGATAAAGAAGGATTTTGGAGATTATGGAAAGGTGAATTTATATAATTATATTGAATGATATTTATAGCTATAGCTCAAAATATATCTTTTATTTATAACATCTTGTATTCAATTATTGAATCATGGAGTGTATCTTTTTTATCATCAATTTTTTCCTTCTCAGATTTTTTTTCAGAGACTGTTAATTTTGATTATTGGATAGGCTCATTTTTTATATCTTTAACATCTTCTGCATTTACATCACTACTTTTAGCACCAATTGATATAGCTAAAACACGGTAAATAAATTTCTGAATTAAATTATATAGTTTATAATATTTTAGTATTATGATGACACCTAGACAGTCAAAATCCCATGAATTTTCAAGTACGAATTTATCTTTTTATATATGTCCAACAACACTCATTTTACCGACTTTTTTATATAGCACATTACCGAATATAGCATCTTTTATTACTACCATATTATTTAAAAAATGTAATTTGATGATTAATTCTTATGAAACACCAATTATGCACAATTTTATCTCGTTGGTTGCTGCATTGACAAATCTTTGTATTAAATTACCCTTGGAAACGATTCTACGTAGAGCACAATTACATATTTCGAATGTTAAACGAACTCTTGTTAAACCAGGAAGATATGTTGGTATTTCTGGTACTATATGGTGTATTTTAAATGAAGAAAATAATATTTCTTCTGGTCTTGATGGTTTTTATTATGGTTGGAGAATTAGTTTATGCAGTTTATTAGGTGTTTGGACTCTTGGGCTCAGTTCTTTTATTCCTTTTGGTTTTTCTTCCGACTTTTCTATTATACCTTACGAATAATCTTTCTTTTCAATTTTTTTTTACACAACTTTTATCACCATCCTCAGATACTATTTTTTCTACACATTTATTCGGTTATTCTTCTCTTCCTTGTTTCTGTATTTTTATCTTCCTTCCCTTCTCTTGCCATCTTACCCTCATTTCTTAAACGTTGTGCAGCGCTCGATCAGCAAGACAACACGAAAAAAATAAAGATAAAAGCTTTTAGGATTTTATAAAGGCATTAAAGGTATTTTGATGGGAAGAGATAGATGAAACAGACGCCTTTAAGAGTTTATTTTTATGAGATTTATTAATATTAAAACGGAGGATAAATTTTTTATAAATTGAAGAATTATTTGATCATTGAAATTTAATTATATGCGTTTTAAGGGATGAGAAATACGAGATATCAGACTGATATGTATATTGAACATGAAAGGGATGATAGGATAAAAGATATGATATCAAAATCGGATAAAAAAAATGTTAAAAAAGCTGTACAAAAAGAGATAACCTGTAATCGAAATTTTTTCGAAAAAAATACTAAGTTGGACCGGAAAGAAGCAAATAATGATTCAAGAACCTATAGAAAACGTCCTATATCTCCTTATTATAAAAATTTTTATCAAAAAGCGACGCAGAAACGTTATTCAACATATAAATATGATAAAATGTCTAAAGAAAAAATATCTCCCTATGAAAGACATAGTCCATTATCAAGCATATCTCAGGGATCATCCCCCTCTATTTCTCAGGATAGAGCATATAATTCTCGCTCTCGATATGATGATGTTAAAGAAAGACAATCATTTAATAAAACACCTCATTCAAGATTTGATTCACCAGATAGTTATGATAAGTCACAAGGGTTGAAATATTATTCATCAAGACGAGAATATTCTTATTCTCCTGAATATTTTAAGGATCGACATTATCATAATACACTTAGACATTCCTTTTCATCATCTTTTGAAAATAAGCGTTCGGATTATCATGAGGAAACACATAATCATGGAAATGATCAATCTTATCGACATTCAGTATCTTTTTCGGCTTCTGATTGCACTCATTCTTCATATAATTCTAAATACGGGACTAACCATTATAACTCTGGAGTTTCATTTAAAGAAAAATATAAAAGAAACAGATTATCGCCCTCTTATCAAGAAAATCCGAATATATTTTCCAGAATTTCGTATACAACTGATTCACATCAAAAACATGCATACACTAATAATTCTAGAGATTCAAAACACTCGTAATTATGATCCTGAAATGATATTTGTGCATATGTATGACTAATAAATAAATAGATATGTCTGTGATCGGGATTTGCATTATGATTCACCTTTTTCTAATGAGTTAGATGAAAATAATCTAAAAGAGGCAGATATTATATATAAAAGTCCTAAATCATGTGTTAGGACGGATAATATGGTAACAAAAACACGAAATCGTCGAGATGCAATTGGTTTGTTTTTTCATGTTTTTTTTTAACTAATAGATATAAGGTGATTTCTTTAATTATCAACATAATAATGAAAGAAATCAAAGTCGTTATAATGAATCGACTCATAAAAATAGTAGTAAACAGTCATATGATGTGAGTGAGACGTTGAATAATATACCCAAAAATATAGAATCTAGAGTAAATATTGTCGAAAAGCAGAATGATACTGCTGATTCTCATTATTCAGAAAATATTAAACAATGTTCTTCAACCTCTATAGTTTCATTTAAGCTTTTAAATCCAAAGACTTTGCATACTACTCCTCATGTGCATTTGGAGAATGTTTCATCTGATTTGAATGCTGCATTTTCTTCTTACTCTAGCAGAACTCGGGAATCTGTAAATAAGTCAACTCTAAAGGATCCGAAGGATGAAGTTAAATCATCAAAAAGATCTTTGGATCCTTGTTCTACGTCAGTAAATAATAAAGATACAATAACTATAAAAAAATCCAAAAAGTCACCAAGAAGCATTTCATCAAAAGATTCAAAAAATAGTATAGCTTATTCAGAACAGAATAATATTTTGGCGCATTCAAAGGATTTGGATCTAGAGAAAAATGTACCTGTGATAAAGCCAATAACGAAAATAACTATGATTGATTCTAAAGAAGGATATGTGTATGAAAGGATTGGTCAAGTTGGTGAGGGAACATATGGGTATATTTTATTTTGGGTTTTCTGGTAATATTTTAACATTTGATAGAAAGGTCTATAAAGCACGTAATAGAATAACTAATGAATTAGTGGCTTTGAAAAAAATTCGAATGGAATATGAAAAAAATGGGGTAATACTTTATTTTTTTTCCTTTTATATATTGATGATTATCTTAGTTTCCGATTACTGCTATGAGAGAGATCAAACTTTTACAGTCACTAAAACATCCTAATGTTGTTTGTCTTTTAGAAATGATGGTAGAAAAAAGTAAGTTTTTTTTCTTTATAATAATAAATTGTCTTAATTATATATAGGTACTGTATATATGGTTTTTGAGTATATGGATCATGATTTATCTGGTGTATTGTCGAATCCCGATTTTCAATTTGAACTTTCTCATACAAAACATCTTTGTAAACAAATGTTAGATGGATTGGAATATCTTCATCACCGTGGGATATTGCATCGTGATATAAAAGGTATAGTATTCTTAAAAGTTATTCAAAATTAATATATTAGGATCAAATATTCTTCTTGATAACTTTGGACAGTTAAAATTAGCTGATTTCGGATTAGCTCGATATTATCATAAAAAACGTGATACAGTAGATTATACGAATAGAGTTATCACACTTTGGTTTCGACCCCCTGAACTTCTTCTAGGTGCTACAGCATATGGACCTTCTGCTGACATATGGAGTGCAGGATGTATAATGATTGAATTGTTTACTAAAAAACCATTATTTCCGGGACATGATGAAATTCATCAACTTGAACTTATATATGATATGATGGGAACACCAACACATGAAAATTGGCCTACCGTGGACCGATTACCTTGGTATGAATTACTTAAACCGTCTGAAAAAAAGACAGGGAAATTTTATGATAATTATTCCTCGTAAATATGATTACTATTTTTTGCCATTATTTTTATATATTATATAGTATTTTATCACCAGCTGCTTTAAATCTTATTTCAAATATACTAGCATTAGATCCATCAAAGCGACCGACAGCAGCTGAGGCGTTAAAACATACTTTTTTTACTCAAGAAGAGCCTAGACCTGAGCCACCATTAGGGTAAATAATCTTTAATGCTTTAACCCCAATTTCTAAGTATATATTTAGATTAGGCAACATGAAAGGAGATTGGCATGAATATGAAAGTAAACGAAGAAGAAAAAAATTAAAAGAGAATAAAGTTGATAGAGGGGAAGAAATTGAAAGAAATATAGTTGAATAATAACAAATTTATAATATTAATATGTTAATATTATTCTAAGACTTAATTTTAACAATGTTTTTGGCATTATATTTCAAAAGGTATTCAGTTCGTTGTATTTTGTGGGGTATGAAAATGTATAATTATTAAATATTATTGAGATTATTTATAATTGTTATTTAAGAGTCGAGTTAATGCATTAGGTACCTGTTAAGTTAATAATTTATATGAATTTAAAAATGTGTAAACCTCTCCATTACAATCATTTAATGCTTTAGATGCTAATTCTTCTTTAAATCCACAATCAGAAACTAAATAATCAAGTCTAAATATGTAAAAATGGAAATAAATGAACAAAGTAAAACTACTTAGCTAATTCTCGGGAATTTTGAGCATTGTTCATCCAATTAGAAGCAACTATTTTCCAAATAGCTTTTTTTCTAACAGGATCTATTGTTTTTGTCTTTGTTGAAAATGTGGCCACAACTGGACGATGATCTGAAATTCGTACATTTAATCGACGATAACTGGTACATTGCATTCTTCTACCTCTATAAAAAATACGATCACACCATGCAGGAGACCTTTTCTTCTCACTTGTATCATAATTGTCTGTTCCTATGTCATATTTATAAGTTGGAAGAAAAGTAATTGGTGCTTCATTAAAAAGACGTAGTCGAAATCCCGGATTTTTCTTTTTTTGTAAAATAAGCTGATCTTTTTCAAGAAGTGATTGAAAATCATTAGAACGAATAAGATTCAAAACAGCATCTCGGCGCATATCTATACGATAATTTAGATCACCATTTAATATACAGATTTCATGATCCAAAATCATTGATCCATCTCCACCTCCAACAAATAAATCTGCTCTTCTTGAATTATCTAGTTCCGGTAAAAAATCAGATGATTCTAGAATAGTAGCTAAATGATTATTCCTATGTACTACCTGAGACTGCCCAGCAGCAAGATGACAATTAATAAAACACAAAGATGTATCATCAAGTATAAAACGTATAACAAGTGCTCCCTAGATTTTAAGTTCAAAAGAATATTTATTAGAAAAAACATACTTTATTTCCATGCAATCCTCCTAAACCTGTTTTTACGTGAACACTACTTATTTTTTTAATGTGTGGTTTTATTGAAGTTTTAGTAAAAATGCAAGTAAATAATCCAACAAGATTTTCAGAATGAAGAAGAGAATACTGAAATTCAGAATGCACATAAGTTATTATCTCGTTAGTTAGTCGTTCTTTCCATGCACTATATTGACATGACATATGTTCTTGTAATTGTTTAGAATCTTTTTTCTTATTAAATTTCATTAAATGCCCTAGAATAAAATCAACTCGGACAAAAAGATTGTTAAAATACATACTAGCAGTTAATCGCTTATTTTCTAGATCGACAAGTTCTTGAAATCCGAAAATTATTATCTCAGGAGGACTTGGAGATTCCAAAACTTTTTCAAAAAAGGAAAAGTCGTCAGTTGAAGAATTTAAATCATTAGGTCTTGAGGCACCAGCATTCCATGTACAAACAGTAATATTTATATCTCGAAATGTACAGAATTCCTCATCTCGTTTACACATTTCATTTTCTAAAAGATTAACACATATAAACCTTATAGTTTTATAATACCTAGCCAATCCTCCATTAATAGGCCATCCCATACTCTAATAATATTGTCAGAAGCTAAAGATATTATCTGACATCTTTTAACTCTCCAAATACTTGTTGTATCCAAGTGTAGTTCTAGTATTGGAAATTTATGTGCCCACCAACTCTTCATTGTTTTTCGAGGTTTGGATTGAAGGTCATATACATAAATCATACCTGTTTTAAATCCAGCCCATATATAATTACCAACACCCACCATAGCAACAATATTATAAAGACTGACATTAATAACATCCAAACAAGTAAGAGATGTTCTAGAATAGACAGAAATTTTTCCATCTTGATGTCCTAAATAAACCAAATCCGGTTGATTTTGAAGAACAGCGCCACAAGAGATTTCGCCTACTGGTAAATGAGGCACGATTGGATGAGTTGTTGCTGTGAAAGGAAGATTATTTGTATCAGCTTTAGGATTATATACATATACTGACTTAGAAGCACCTATCCAGAGTTGATCTTTCACAACAAAACAGAAGGTTGCTTTAGGTATAATTTTATATACACGAGGAGTACTTTGAAGATGTAAACTACGCTGATGCGTAACATCTGACCAAATTAACAATTTCCCACTTTCATCAAGAGTCCACAATTCGTACCCACATCTTAATATATATATAACTGAATGAGAATGAATCCCAAAACGTTTATCTACAAATCCTCGACAGAATATATTGATTTCCAAAATATGACCTTCTTTTGTTCCTAACCATATCCTAGTTCCCTCTTCATCCAGATTTTGACATGGCACAAAAGACATACAGGTTATTTTTATATCACTTGAAGGCAATGACCATACAGATTCCCCAGTTTTAATATTCCATACTTTTATAATAGTACCGCAGGAACACAAATAATCACCAGAAACAAGACAATGTTTTATTTCAGAGCGACCCTGAACTTCTAAAGGACCATTTTTAAATATTGGTCTCCGGCGATTTGTTTGTGATGAATCTGGATAATCTGTTGTAGGTTGATTTTCAGGAGTTTTAATAGTTTTCTCTTCCATATCAGACTCATATTCATCAATAGCGGATGATACTGCCAGCGATACAGAAGAATAACGAAAATCGGTGGGAGGATAAGAAAAGGCTTCATTTCCTGATAACTTAGTTGACATGCTATAAGATTTCATATGTCCTTTAAACAATTTTGATTTATCAATAGGTTCGTTTTTGAATTCTGCGTTCTTTTCAGATAAATTAAAGGATTTCTGAACTTTTTCTCTTAAAATATCATTAGGTTTTGGAGGAATACAAGGTGCATTTTTAAAAGGAGAAAGAGAACGTGATAATTTCGACTGAACATTCCCGAGTCCATCCTGCATTTTACTAGTATTAATATTTAAATATCTATCACATTTTGATAATTCATTAAAACTCGTTTTGGAGAATTTAGATTTTGAGGAATAAGGTATAGAAATTTCTGATGCTGAAATATTTGAGGAATTATCATCCTGAAAAATATTATCATCAGCTATAGAATCTCTCCATTCATGAGAAAACATTTTTGGTCTTATAGGAATAGTGTTGAAATCATCAGAATCTAAAATAACTTAGTTTTTTGTATGAAAGTATTTAATCTACCTATAGAATCACAAAAAGGAGATTTTACTATATGAGGCACTACATTTTGGTTTTGATAAATATTATCCCCCATTTTAGGAGATGAAAATGAGTCAGTATGTTCACTTGCAAAGTGATCAAAATCTAATGAATATTAATATTAACTAACATAGAATTGAAAAAATATACATGGATCATTATAATATTCTTTCTGTTTTTTTCTGCTTATTTTAATAGACATAGACTCAATATGATCCGGAGATTGATTTGTAAATTTTGGAGTATGAGATAAAGAATCAGATAAGGTATAATATGGTTCTTGCTCATCAAAAATATTATTAAGTAACGAAGTATCCTCATTGATATAATCCCCAAAAACATCTTTATGATCTGAAGAAACCTCTTTAAATGGTTTTAAAGGATTTTCAACTGGTAATATATCTGAATTTATTAAATTTTGAATTGTGTTAGAAATTGTTATATCAGGATTAACGGAGAAATCTTGAGAATGATAAGATGTCTCTGGTGTGTCTACATAATAAGAAGATGATTTAATTTCCGGTTTTTTGCCATTATTTGATATTTTTATGTACGATTGTTCATATGTTAATTTTTGTTCAGCGGGCGATTTTATAGAAGTTCGACAATTTCGAAAGTATACAGGTAATGTTTTTACACATTTTTCATCTCCTTTTAATGGTCTATATGATTCCTGATAGCTTTGTTCTATAGCAAGTTTTTCAAATTTCTCTTTTAATTGAGATACCGATTTCCCCTCTTCTATAACTCCCATTTTAGCCTGAAAAAAAGATATATCCACATGTATTAACTCCTTCTATCTTGTTTTAATATTTTTATCTAATTAAAAAGGCTTTGTACTCACTTATTTTTATCTTTTTTAATTTTATAAAAGGTTGTAGTCAGGAGCAAAACGAACGCGTATACAGTTGTACTTCTAAAAATTTTTGTTAGAAAGAATTAAGAAATTATAAAGGGTTTTTTAGATAAATTTATGTGGTATGGACTATATCTTGAGATTTAAATATTATTTCTTAAGAATATTAAATAATGAATGATTTTTAGTAAACATATTTTAAATGCACAAGTTTCAATTCGAGCACCATGTTGTAAGAGATGGTGAATAATGTAACAATACGGAATAATAAAGATCAATTGAATGAATTTATAGGTTTGATTGCCCAGAATGTCATTCAGAAATATCAGATCATGTTTTATTAAAATTAAATGAAATAACCTTTATATGTAAAAAGTGTAAAGTAATTTTGACTTTTTATTTTTATGTATCATTTTTATAAAAGAGGGAATTAAATAGTAATTAGAAAGCATTTAGAAAAAATGTGAAGGATTTCGAGGATGAATCAGATGAATATTGCCCTCAGTTAGAATGCTACTATTTATATGAAATTAAAAATTAATAATATATTAGTTGTGATAATCATTTTATAATTAACGCTATTACTCCTCAACCAGCATTAACAATTGAAACAGAAGATATTCGTAAAGATAGTAGGTATGGTTTTTTTTTATAAAATTGAAATAAACTACCTTGATTTAGAGTTATTAAAGATTATCGCAAACGTCAGCTTCCAAACCAGTCTATTTTTGCTTATAAAGATATTGGTGATCGTTTAGGATGAAATTTCTTTAATATAAAATTGTTAAATATTAAGAATAAGTAAAAAAAATTGAAAATTATTTAGGGAAATTTTATTAAAATTATAAAATTGTTGTATATATATAAATAACTTAGAAACTCTACACGTTATTGTTTTGTTTGTTTTAAAATATATTTCAATTAACATGTTTTTTACGGGCAGTTTCTTGTTCTTTTTCGAGTGAAATTTCTTTAATCAGTGTATCAATTTCATCAACACTTAAAAACTAATTCATTATTTAAAATATAATTTATTAAAATAACTGACTTACTTCAATTTTTTTCCCTGGTTCCATAACTGCAATTTCTATATTTTTTGCTTCAGTTTGAATGACTTCTAATAAACTCTTTATTGTTATCTTAATTGCTTGACTTCGTTCCATATTTTCTTTAAAATTCGTTTCTAAAAACTCACGAACAGTTTTACTTGATCTACCAATGGCATTTGCTTTCCTTTAAACGTAGTTAAAACTTGTTTATATTTCAAAATGATATTATTTTACCATGCAGTATATATTCCTGAAGGTTCTGTCTGATAAAGTCTTGGAACTGTATCATATGGATCAAAACCAACAATTAATGTGGAAACTCCGAAAGGGCGGACCCCCCCTGATTGCGTATACTTTTGTTTAACACCTGCAATATATTTTGTTATATATTCGACTGTCACGGGATCTTCAATTGTAAGGCGATGATTTTGTGCTTCTGTTCTAGCTTTATCTAAGAGAATTCGTGCATCTGCATTAAGACCTGCAAATGCGAGATATACGTGGTGATCAATAATGCCTATTTTTTTTGCTGTTCGAGTATCTTGAAGTTTTAATGCAGTCTTTTTTTCAACGCCTAAAACAACCACATCTTTCCCTTTAACAGCAACACATGTTGAACCCTTGATATTTTTTGTTAAATGGGATTATTGATGAATTGATTTTATATTTAAAAACCTTTTTAACTGCTTCCTGTCCATATTCTACTTGTAATAATCTATTTTTATCAATTTTTGAGAGAAAATGAAAGGTAAAAAAACCGTCCATCCGGACTAAATACAGAAATTGCTCTATCATAAGATCCACTCATTGTTTTTACTTATATAAAAGTATGAATTTTGAAAGGGTTCTCGTTTTTTTTTTAAAAAATCATATTTTTTGACGTTTAAAACAGTAAATATGAAATTTAAGATCAAAAAATATGATTTTTTAAAAAAATTTAAATTTAGAATTAATAACAATATAAAATGAGTTTTGGTTTAATTTTGTTTAGTATTTTTATTTTTAAAGTACTTAAAAAATATGAAGAAAATAAATTATATACTCAATAAATACTATTATTTTTATATATTATGTTTCTATTTATTTGAAAGGATTGAATTGGAATGTTTTTTGACATTTTAAAAAAGAATATTTTAGAAAAATCTTTAAATGATATGTTATTAGGACTATTTTTGAAAAAAATTAAAAACATTAAAGACTAGTATTTTTAAATGATGATTTTTAATACATATATTTTGTATTATTTATAAAAGTAGATTGATTTGGATTTATAAAATATAAAAAATCATAAAAATATATATTTTTATGGTATTTATAATAAAAAAAAATAATTAAAATTAATGAAAATTTATACAAAAAAATGAATTTTTAACCAGTTTATTTTAATGAGTATTGTAGAAATATTTAAATTATTCTTAAAATTAACAAGAACTAAAATGTATAATTAAATATTGATTAAAAATATCTTAACAATCTAAATATTTCAATATATCTATTTTTTATATTAATAATAATAATTTAAAACATATATAGTAAAATAATTTATTGAAAATAACCTTTTAATATCATATTATTGATATTTATATTAATTAAAATGGTTTATATATTATTTTTTTGTATTATAATTTCTAGATTTTTAAATATTTTAAGAAAAAATTATTTTCATAAATATTTATATATTTTAATAAAATGCTTACTTTTTTTAAATAGAGTTAGATATTTGTTAATGTATTTAGATTTATAAATAAAATTGTTTAAGAATTGAGATAAAATATTATTAAAGAATATATAAATTTTAAAATAAAATATTGTATTGGAATTAGAGATTATGATTATATATTTATAATCAATCATTATTATTTTTAAAAAAATTTATAATTTTATTAATAAATAATATAGAGTATAAAATATATAAGGTCAGAATTAACTTTGATATAAATATATTTATTATAAATCTTTATAAAAGGTATAGAAATATCTTTGACAATATAATAATTATAATTATAATCTTTATTGAACTCTATTTTAATATGACATACAAAAAAAAATATTAAGTGTTTTATATTTATTATTATACTTAGATATTTGTTTATTTAAATATTCCTAACAAACCAAAATGACTCAATATCTATAAAACATTATTTGAAATTAATGAAAGAATATAATAAATTAAAAAATATATATTCATTAGTATTACAAAATAAATAAAAGATTTTTATAAATTACTATTATTCATTAATCACGTGATCCATTGTTAATTATATGTAATTAGAAAGTATCTGTAAACATATCATCCGATTCATTTTTAAAAATTGAATTAGTTTTATTATGTATACTTTTTCTGTTTAAAATATATTCAACAAAATATTTGTTTTCATCAGATCTACACAAAATTAGCAAAAAATAAATGTTTAAACAATATACTAGCATTTTAATGATATCTTCTTGAATATAAACGAGATATTTTTGAATTCCTCTTATTTCTTTTATAAAATCTTGATTGCGAGATTTTATATATTTTCCATGATAGGTAAAAAGTGCTTCAATCCAAAGTAAATGAAATTCAACATGCGGTGAGGTTTCAGTAATTGAAGCAATGAATTTTAACAATTTGTCTAAATATATTACAGGCAAATCCCGTGAAATTAATTTTATATCATTAAATGGTATAGATTCGTAAACTTCATGAATAATATGATGTTCATTTAATCTGAATGCCATTATCATTGCTTTTAAATAATCTTTATCTTTTAATAAAACTTTTCTAATAGTTTGAGGAGTTATTTCTATATCCAATTGATATGGATCGAAAATATGTAAATCATCCAATGAATATATTAATAACCCTTCTGTAGATGCTACAGCAAAAGATCTACCATTTGGAGAAAATTTTAATGCACGGGTTCTAATTTCTGGTCTTAATTTTCGAATAGATAAGTCATTTTTTGTTGCTCCTGGTAATGAATGATCCAATTTATCTTCTAAATCTGATGTATCATTTTGATCAATAAGTTCAAGAGGACCCGCATCAGTAATATTTTTTGTACTAAGAAATTCTTGAGTTCCATCTAAAGATAAATTTTTCGATGTTTGAATTTTTTTAATAAGAACAGAGCTTTCAACATCATATATACATATATATTTACTGTTACCTCCAGCAAGAATTGTATATCCATCTGGAGAATATGAAATACATGTAAATGATTTATTTCTAGCAGATTTTTCAGCTGTAAATTGATCTCCAATATTTCGACCACCTGAAATATCTTTCTTTCCGTCAATAATATTAGTTTGATTTCCTGTATCAAGATTCCAAAATGTTAATTGCCCGTCCAAAGAAGAAACACATATATATTTTCCATCTGGACGGAATACAACATCCAAAACATCAGATTGTAACTGAAATGATTCAACAGATTGATCACGGTGAAAAATTTGCCAAACTCTAACAGTTTTATCCCAACTTCCACTAACCAAAATTTCACCGGTACTTGAAAATGATAAGCTAGATACTGGACCCTCATGACCGGAAAGACGGTCAATAAGCTGACCTGTTTGAACTGACCATACATGTATATCAAAAGAAAATGTGGATCCCGCACATACAATTTCTCCACTAGGTTCAGCTGCTAAACATGAAAATCCCATACGCGTAGAAGCAGTAAAAGTGCGAAAATTTCTATAGCGAATTAAATCCCAAGCTCTTACTGAACCATCTAAACTTGAGGAAAAGAGAACTTTCCCATATTTAGAAAAATCAATATCAGTAACAGTCGATGTATGATCAGAAAATGTAACTAAACAAAAACCGGAACGTATATCCCATACTTTGATTTTTCCATCATCAGAGCAAGTGACAATATTCTGTGAGTCAGGAGTATATGTAATTCCTGTTATCATATCAAAGTGTCCCTGTTGTTTAAGAATATAAGATTCAGATTGCCACTCCCATACCAACAATTGACCAAGTTTTCCAGCGCCAAAAGCAATCCATTCGCCGGTTTTATTAATAGAAATGAAATCAATAGCATTCTGTGAAATACTTTATTTTTTAAGAGTATTAATGGAAAGAATTATAGAATTCTACCTAAGTGAATGTATCATATTAAACTCTGGAAGTTCATGAAGAGTGAAAATTCCTGATGTAAAACCCGTTACGAGTAAATTAGAATTATAATGAAAAGCAATACATGTCATCTTGGCATTTTTTTGATTAAAATAGTACTTGTTCTTAATGTTCCATTTATAAGTAAAATCTTTATCTAAATTCATATTCTTGATCGATAAAGCTTCCTCAGAAAAAGTTGATTTTTCCCAATGAAAAAGTGTACCATCCTTACTAGCCGTATATATCTATATAATTAAGTAAATTTATAAACTATAATATTATGATATACTATTTTTTCATCGGGATAGAAAAAAGCATTTACTAAAGCTTCTTTATGACCAGAAAAAGTCATGGATGTAAAATTTTCCATTGGATCTAATGAATATAATCTTGCTGTGATATCTTTAGATGCTGTCAAGAAAAATCTATTAAATAGATAATGAAGTTAAAAAGTTAAAATGATCAATAAATGGTAGTTACTGTGAATCATGTGACCAAACAATTGTTTTTATGATATCATGATGACCCGTATATACTCTATGTTTTGTGAATGGAGAAAATTGTAATTCATCGGTAGATCGAGGCGATCTCCAAACTTCAACATGTTGTCCAAGTGCAATAGCAAAATATTTTCCACAAGGAGAAAATTGAATATCTTGAACAGATCCATTAAAATTAAAATGATATAAAACAGTTCTTTTAAAAATATTTAAAAGTATCGCTTTTCCATCTATATTTTTTTTAATTTTTATAAATAATATTCCTATATTTTTTTTATCATTATACCTTCATCAACTGATAATAATAAAGTACATGTCGGTGATACTGCAATACAACGAATATTTTTCGAATTTTCAAATGGAAATGTTAATGATGTATTACTATTCATTATTTAGACTTAATTATATCATTTTCAGTTTTAATAATGACTTTTCTAAATCAAATTGTGTTACACGGTTACCAATAGGACTGAATAATCGATTATCTACTGTGAAAACTAGATTCCCATTACGATAAACTGAGCCAAGAAGATTAGAGAACTAATATTCATGTCATTTAATCTATTTTAAATCCTTTAAATCCTTTTAAACTCACCTTATACTCAGTTTTCATTTTATATATATTTTTTTGACGTTGATCATCGTGCGGGAGATCTCGAGGTAACGTCATCGAACTGACGACAATATGGTATTAGATAAAGATAGTCGCAATGGAATTGGTATTTCTAATTTACCTAATCAAAGGTATTAAACGTATTTATTTTTTATTATTATTAATGAAACTTTTTTTTTCAGACACAAAATTGTGGCTAGACGTGGAGCTACATTTACATTGATGCTTGCAGGTTTTTTCTTAAAAAAAAAGGAAAAAAGGAATATTTCTAATAAAAATTGGATAAATAGGTGAATCTGGCTTAGGAAAAACAACATGGATCAATACTCTTTTTAGTACAATGATTAAAGGGTATGCTAATAATAAAAAACGATTTCAAAAACAGACAAATCAAACGGTTGAAATTGAGATTACTAAAGCAGAAATTGAGGGTATATAATTATTTAAATGTCAAAAATGGGTTTTATGATTGCGTTTATAGAACGATTTTTCAAAGTTTACTTAACAATTATTGATACTCCAGGATTCGGTGATTATGTTAATAATAATGAAGCTTGGCAGCCAATTATTGAATTTATTGATGATCAACATGAATCTTACATGCGTCAAGAACAACAACCAAAAAGAACAGAAAAAGTAGACCTTCGTGTTCATGCATGTCTTTATTTTATTCGACCTACGGGCCATACGTTAAAACCTTTGGATATTGAAGTAATGAAGCGATTAGGGACACGTGTAAATCTAGTTCCAGTTATCGCGAAAGCGGATTCTCTTACACAAAGTGATTTGGCTAAATTTAAGCGACGAGTAAATTATTTATTCTTTAACCTTTCTTTCCTAATAATTTTAGATTCGTGATGTTATTGCAGCGCAAGAAATCAATATTTTCACTCCAGCAATTGAAGAAGATGATCCTGCGGCAGCAGAACATGCAAGGAATCTGATAGTGCGTTTTATTAAAAAT
The DNA here is from genome assembly GCA_017311265.1 of Pneumocystis canis. Taxonomy (NCBI): domain Eukaryota; kingdom Fungi; phylum Ascomycota; class Pneumocystomycetes; order Pneumocystales; family Pneumocystaceae; genus Pneumocystis; species Pneumocystis canis. The sequence continues at coordinate 122,742 of JABTEF010000023.1, read as the reverse complement.
ATTTATATTATTAAAAACATTTAGGCCGCTATGCCTTTTGCATTAATTGGAAGTGACAAAGACGTACAAACGCAGGATGGTAGAATGGTCAAGGGAAGACAGTACAGCTGGGGTATTGCAGAAGTTGAAAATGATGAACATTGTGATTTTAAAAAATTACGTTCTCTTCTTATTCGTACACATATGTTGGATTTGATTCAAACAACAGAAGAGATTCATTATGAAGTAAGTATTATGTTTATACAATTAGAATCATTGGCCTGTTTTTGCCTATCTAATATGTCTTAAAGACATACCGTGCACAACAAATGGAGATTCGTAAATTCGGAGAAGCGAAAAGTCGTAAATTTGATAATCCAAAATTTAAGGAAGAAGAAGAGGCTTTACGAAAGAGGTTTACGGAACAAGTTAAAGTAGAAGAGGCGAGGTTCAGGTAAATTTATATATATATATATATTATTATTATTAACAATTGAAAGACAATGGGAACAAAGGGTAATTTTATATATTATCAATTTTCAATGTATTATGTTATTTTAATATGAATTTATAGTTGATCGCTGAACGTGATCGTCTTAATAAAGATCTTGAGACAGCTCATACGAGGTATATTTTTTTATATTTTTTATTATTTATTTTTTAATTATCATATATAGTATTAAACAACTTGAAGCTGAATTGGAACATATGCAAACTATTCAGAGTACTGGCGGACGTCGTCGATAGTGCATTGTATGTATTAAAATTTTTCATATTATTTAATTTAAATAATTTTAGAATAATATTTTAATATATATATACCCTGAAATCTTAAGAAATCACCGTAATTTTTATACAAAAGAAAATATATAAAATGTCAATTTTTTTTTGTTATTATATTTTATTTTAGCGTTTCATTTTCATTTTATCTATCTTTTTTTCCTGTTTCATTAATTATGTCCGTTTTTCCTACTTATAAACATCATATTCTTTCACCTGTTGGAAAATTTCCTGCAAACGTTATTATATATAATTCAACCGGTCAATATGCATTGACAGGAAGTCATGATCGTTTTGTTCGTCTTTGGAATCCTCATACTGCTATATTAGTTCATGAATATCATGCTCATGGTTATGAAGTATTAGATATTGCTGTATCTTTGGATAGTACAAAATTTGCTAGTAGTGGAGGTGATAAAGTGAGTTAAAAATTATTATATAAATAGATAGATAGATTTTTCTTTTTACTTTTTAATTGATTAAAATTTATTAAATACATTTAATTTTTTTAAATTTTTAAAATATATCAAATTTCATTTTTATATAACTTACATATTTTATAGCAAGTTTTTTTATGGGATGTTGCAGCAGGACGAACTATACAAAGATTTTCAGGACATTTTTCCCGAGTTAATACTGTCGCTTTTAATACTGAAGCAACCGTTCTCGCAAGCGGTATTCTGATTGATAATATATATAATTATTAATAAATATAAAAATTATAGGATCCTATGATTCTTCTGTTCGTTTATGGGACTGCAAGTAAATTATTAATAAATAAATGAAATATAAAATAATGAATGAATTTTACTAGATCATCTTCTCATACACCTATACAAATACTTGAAGACGGAAAAGATAGTATTTCATCTGTATTAATTACGGATTATGAAATCATTACAGGGTAAAAAACTTACTTTGTATAATTTTTTTAAAATTTGAAATCAAAATAGATCAGTTGATGGAAGAGTTCGTACATATGATTTAAGAAAAGGACAATTATATACAGATGTAATTGGACGTAAGTCGATTCCCTTTTTTTCTAATGAAATTTATTCTTAAAAGAGCCTGTTACTTCGCTTCAACAATCAAATGATGGTAATTGTTTATTAATTTCTACATTGGATGCAACTATTCGTCTTATTGACAAATGTAATGGTGGACTTTTGCAAACATTTAAAGGCCACACCAATTTAGAATATAGAGTAAGATCATGTTTTGGTCAAGCCGAAAAAGTTATTATTAGCGGAAGTGAAGATGGTCGTATTTGTGTTTGGGACCTTTTAGAAGGAAAATTAATCCATCAATTACGATTTGCGCCAGAAAATTCCCCGAGATCGTGCGTTAGTTGTGTTGCATTTCATCCAAAAAAAAATCAAATGCTTAGTTGTGGTGTTAATGGTGAAATTTCTGTATGGATGACACCAAGTTAAAAAAAAGTATCAAATATTTAGATATACTAGTACGTAAAATGATATACAGAATTGAATAAAATCATTGTCAATATAAAATAATAATAATGTAAAATAGGCACCTAATCCCTGTTTTTTATTCACTTTTTTCACCTTCTAATTTTGTTTTTTTTGAGTCTCTCGTACTTTTATTTAATCCTAAATTCTTTTTTGCATATGCATTTGCTGCTGCACTAGCAATAAATGCATCAATTCCAAATGGATCTGAGTCTTTTTCAAATTGTACAGGGCCATCCCTTGGTTCAGTTAAATCTGCTCCCTTAAATCCATGGGTAGCTTTTCCGAGAATTTCAAATCTACTTTCACGAGTAACACGATTCAATTCCTCATCCGCATTATCTTCATCAATAATATTTGCTTTAGGTCGATATATAGACTGTATTGCTGCAGCTGTAGCAAATAACCTAGAAATAAATCAATTAAAATATCAAGAATATTAAAAAATATATACGGTTTATCATAAATATTATATGTATCATCGTCTTTAAATCCAGAATCCAATCCAGAGGTTTGATTAAAAAGCCGATTATCAAAAAGACTATCTTTTGATATAGTTGGTTTAGCTAAACCGAGAGCAATCTTTTCAGATATATCTCTATTCTGTTCACGAGCCAGCACTTTAAGACGCTGCTCAGCGCCCATACGAGACATACGCATTTGTCTTTCTGCATCCCTGCGACGTTCTCTACGGAGATTTTCACGTTCTCTAGCCGCTCTTTCGTCTTCTGAATTTTCACTCTCATCAGATTGTGCAGTTTCAGAGGCATTGGATGAATCTTTTTGTAACATGTAGCGCTCTTCTCTTGCTTTTCTTGCAAGATCCTGAAGACGTTCTTTCTTAGCATCCTTTTCCTTTTGCGCAATTTTATGCTGTAATTGCGCCCTTTTTCTAACTTCCTCCCTTGCATGTCTATCTGCAGCATATAATGCTTCAGATAATTTGGAAAAATTGTCATTAATTTGAATATCCATCATACCACGACCGTCTGCCGTTAGTCGCTTATCAAGAGGAATTGTATATCCTTTAGCATTCTTCCAATTTGAAATGCTAGGTGGAATAACCCAATCTTGTTGTTCTTTGGCAGTTAATTTTCTAGGTGGAGAATGCATCACAGGTGCAGGTGGTGAAGGTGGTCCTCTAGGAATTTTTTTATGCCTAAACCTTAATGGTTCCATGGGATCTTGTGGAACCTCTACCATTTTAATAATTCTTTGACGATGGACCACATCCGCTGTTTCTCCCATTTGATTACATGGAGTATAACGAACAAAAGTTGGTTCATGTTTTTCTTGCGTTTGAATTGATTTAGGTTTTGATGCAGCAATCTGTCCAGATATAATTTTTTCTAAGGCACGTCGAGTTCTTTCTGTTGTTGCTTCAACTTCCTCAATTGAAGGTCTTTCTAAAGAAATTTCACCAATATCAGCTCGTTGTCGTAAAGGAATTAAACTCTTAAATGAAGAATGTACAATACGATCTGGATCATGGCCTTTTTTAGCTATTGCATCATACATTATATTGCCTTCTGCATCTACTTGAATTGCCAATGCTGTACCTGCTGAAATCTTTTTTTGACCCATTTGAAGTGGATATTGTGGAATTAAAATTTCTGGAAATGCACCTCCATCTTCAAAATCTTCAATTCTTTTAGGAATCCATCCTTTTCTATGTCCATAAGGCGGTATTTTTGTAGATATATATAATTTATTTTTTATTTCTTGATTTCCCATTTTCTCAATCAAAAATAAATCTTTTTTCATGATTTTTTCACCATTTAAATAACTAGAAATATCAGAAAACATCTTTTGTTATTAAATATATTATTCATTTACATTTTTCCTTTTAATAATAATAATATTCATTGATTAATGTGGCATTTTATATTTTTATGTCGTTGAATTTTTCTTAACGAAATATCGTAAACTTTGATAAAATAAAAAGTTGAATTAAAATTGATTAAAAAAATAGTTTCATTTTAATAAAAAAAGGGAAAATAAAAATTAGAAGGAAACTTTATTTTGTTTTTTATTAAAACAAGTTTAACTTATTTTGTTTGTTTTTTTTTAATAAAAAAATATAAATAAATAAATTAAAAATAAAAGAAAAAATATAAATAAAAAAAATAAGCTTTTATTGATTCTTTCTTTTTCTTTTCTTCAATTTCTTATATTTTTTTTATTTATATTTTTTCTTTTACTTTTTTAGGGCTTTTCTTTTCCCCCTCTCTTCCCCTCCTCTCCTTCGTTTTTTATACTTTTTATAAAGAGATTATTTTTTTTGTTAAAAAAAATATGAGTGAAATGGTAAATTTTATATTAAAAAATTAAAAGATCCAATAATAAATTAAAAGAAATTAATTGAATAAAATGATTAACATTTTTTTTATTAGGAAGGAAATGAACGATTAGAAATGAATCCAGGAATGCAATCGATGCGCTTACATGGACCAACAATGGATATAGATAAAGAAGAAAAAGGGTTATTTGCAAATGAATGTAATAAAAAATTATAATTTTAATAATAAATAAAAGAAAATAATAATAAAATTAAATTTTTAGTTAAAAAAATGATGATTAAACTTTTACCGATATTATCAGATCTCGAAACGATTAGTGAAACATATTATACATGGCATATTGAAAGCTGGCAAAATCTTGGAAGAAAAGCTTATAGTCCTGAGTTTTCTAATGGTAATTTTACATGGTAATATTTATATTTTTATATTTTAAATTATTATTATTAAAAATGATTTTTAATATTTTATTAATATTTAGGAGAATGCTTGTTTTTCCTTATGGAAATTATCAAAATGATCAATTTTCTATTTATCTTGAATGTCAACCTTTAGATAAAACTTCAAATTGGTATTGCTGTGCACAATTTTGTATCGTTATGTGGAATAAAAATGATCCTTCTGTTTGGACGCATCATTGTATAAATATATATATTTTTATTATAATTTAGGAAAATGGTTATTAAATCTTTATATAGATGCAACACACCGATTCATTTCTGAAGAATCAGATTGGGGATTTTCTCGTTTTTATGATCTTCGTAAATTAATGATGAAATTTGAGGATCGAGATCATGCTATTATTGAAAACGATGAGACATCCATCACAGTTTATCTTCGAATCGTTAAAGATTCAACTGGTATTTTATGGCATAGTTTTATAAAGTATATTACTTTTATTATTTTCTTCTAGAATTATGATTAATGGATGAATAAAGTTACAATTCAAGAAAAGAAACGGGTTATGTTGGTCTTAAAAATCAGGGTGCAACTTGTTATATGAATTCTCTTCTTCAATCTCTCTATTTTACAAACTTTTTTCGACGTGTAAAGTCAAAAAGAAAAGAATTATTTTGTTACTAATTTAATATAAGGCCGTATATATGATACCCACAGAAAAAGATGAACCTAATGACAGTATTGCACTAGCGTTGCAAAGATTATTTTATCTTTTACAAACATCTTCTGAACCCGTAAGTACTATTGAACTAACTCGTTCATTCGGATGGGATACATTAGATTCTTTTATGCAACATGATATCCAGGAATTTAATAGAGTCTTGCAGGATAATTTGGAGGGAAAAATGAAAAATTCGGAGGCAGAAAATGCTCTTAGTAAACTATTTGTAGGAAAAATGAAAAGTTATATCAAATGTGTGAATGTTGATTATGAATCATCTCGAAGTGAGGATTTTTGGGGTATCTGGTTTTTATTTTAAAAACATTATTCATTGTGTTTTTTAGATATACAGCTTAATGTTAAAGGAATGAAAACTCTTAAAGAATCTTTTCGTGATTATATTCAAGTTGAAACATTGGATGGTGATAATAAATATTTCGCAGAAGGATATGGGCTTCAGGATGCAAAAAAGGGTGTTATTTTTCAGTCATTTCCACCAGTTTTGCATTTGCAGTTAAAGAGATTCGAATATGATGTTCAGCGTGATACTATGGTTAAGGTAATTATTATGAAATATGTTTTTGTATATTTTTGATTTCTTCAAAGATTAATGATCATTATGAATTTCCATTGGAAATAGACCTGGAAGAATTTTTATCTGATGATGCCAATAAATCGCAGCCACATATATATAAATTATATGGGTATATTCTTTGTGTAAGTTATAATTTTATTGATTTCAAAAGGGTTTTAGTGCATAGTGGTGATTTACATGGCGGTCACTATTATGCGTTACTTAAACCGGAAAAAGATGGTCATTGGTATAAGTTTGATGATGATAGAGTGACAAGAGCTACTCTTAAAGAAGTTCTCGATGAAAATTTCGGAGGTGATATGTCACCTACAAATAGCTGTATAAAGAATCCATATTCTCGTAACCCTTGTTTAAAAAGGTATATGAATGCATATATGTTGGTTTATTTTCGTGAAAATGAGATTGATGAAATATTAAAACCTGTTGTAGAATCTGATATACCTGAACATCTTCGTATGTATTTTTGGGTATATGTAGAAAAGAGTGTTAATATTGGATAGGTAAAAGATTGGATTTAGAAAAGGCTGCTTTAGAAGCAAGAATAAAAGAGCGAGAAGAAATGCATTTGTATCTTTATGTAAAGATTGTTACAGATGAACATTTTAGAGCGCATCAAGGTTTTGACCTTTCAAATATAGAAGAAAAGGAACCATCAGTCACCCAATTTTCAACTCATAAAATTCTTAAAGAGACACTTTTTTCGGAATTTAAAATGCAAATAGCTACGAATCATGGTGTAGATGCTGATAAGATCAGATTTTGGGTGATGGTAAATCGACAGAATAAAACTATTAGACCAGATACACTTGTTTCTGAAAATGATTCAACATTAAGTATTTAAAAAAATTGATATATATGTAATTTAACTAATTTTTAAAAGCATTGGAAATGATTAGAGACAAAATGCTTCCTCGAAGAGGAGATTTATTGTTATATATGGAATCTTTTCCTAGTATATCAGAAGGGAATTCATTAGAAGCATGGGATTCTTTGGATGGTACGGGAAGTAGTACAAGGATTTTGATATTTTTGAAATATTTTGATATTGAAAAACAAATATTACAAGGGATTTCACACATTTATATTAATAGACATGATAAAATTAGCGTACTTACTTCTGTAATTTGTTCTTTAATGAATTGGCCTCTTACAACAATGATTCAGCTTTATGAAGTATATTTTGTATATTTAAAAATGATTATTTAATCATATATATCTAGGAAATTAAGCCAAGCATGATTGAAGCAATGAAATTGAAGCAAACATTTTATCAAGCGGAGATACAGGATGGTGATATTATCTGTTTTCAAAAAGTTATTTCTGAGGAAGGGTATTTTTTTGGAAAAAGAAAATATTTTCATTTTTACTCACTAATTGTAGTATGGAAAAAATTATATCTAATGGAGGCTATGGATCCGCTATTGAATATTATGATTTCTTATTAAATAAAATAAATGTATCATTTAAACCGAGATTTGTTGATCAGAGCATAACCGAAGAGTTTGATTTAGTATTAAGTAGGAAGACAACGTATGATATGGTATGAGCTATGCAATGTTATCAGAAAGTAATACTAATTGTTTAGTTATCTTTTAAAGTGGCAGAGCATTTAAATGTTCAACCAACACATATTCGTTTTACAACGATTAATTCCACGACTCAGATGCCTAAATTTACAGTGAAACGAGTTCCTTCTTTAACTCTACAAAATATTCTTCAACCTGCATATCTGCAGTCTCCGTTAAATACTTTATTTTATGAGGTATTAGAAATAAGTCTTAGTGAATTAGAAACCAAAAAAACGTTAAAGATTGGATGGTTACCAGATGGCGTGACGAGAGAAGTATTGACTTTAATATGGTTTCATTGACTAAGAATAATTAATGATTAGGAACTCATAGAAGTTCTTGTTCCTAAAACAGGAATATTAAAGGATGTTGCTCAGGCATTGATACAGAGATTAAATTTATCTTCAGAACTGATTAACCGTTTTCACATATTTGGGGTTCACTCGAATAGAATTTATAAAGATTTTGATTTGCTATATCCTGTTAATGCGTTACAAGATTTTCTTCTTTTGTATGCAGAAATAATACCTGAAGATGAACTTGTTTTGGAAGATGAATATCAATACATTTATGTCTATCATTTCCAAAAAGAACCAACTCGATCACATGGAATTCCATTTCGGTTTGTTATTAAGCCGGTAAGATTTCTTTTTGTTTGATATTATATGTTTATTTTTTAGAATGAGAAATTTAGTGAAACAAAAATTAGATTGTTAAAGCGAACAGGACTGAAGGAGAAGGATACGGGCAAGATTAAGTATGCTGTTATTCAACAAACATCATTTGCAAAACCTCGTTATTTAGAAGATGGTAATTATTTTTTAATATTTTAAAAATATTATATAATGAAATTTAGATGATATTTTATATGACATTTCAAATAATTCGGACGATTTACTTGGATTAGATCATTTGGATAAAACCGTCCGAACTGGAAGATATGGTGAAAAGGCCATTTTTATCAGAGGATAATGATTAAGATCGTTATCCTTAAAAGTCATTGTGACCTTTGATATAAAAGATGTATTGATACTTTGGGTTACCAGATGTATGGTTGGTTTTTATTTGTATTAATACAATAATAAAATATATAAAAGCACTGGAAATGTAAATTTAAGATAAAACAGAGAATTAGGTTATATAACAGTGAATCTTGAGAGTTAATGAGTGCATTAAAATAATTGATGATGGAAGTGTTTATAAAATTTTTTAAAATCTGAGAGCCGTTTTGATAAAGAATGTTTTAAGAATTAGTACTTGAATAATAGAAACGACAAGAATAAGAAAGGATTCTATAAGAGAAAACCAAAAGATACGTGTTTCAGTTGATCGAACTGTACTGAGGTTTCTACTTTCACGTAATCTCAAATGTTTTTGAATATTTTGAATTACTGAAAATGTATCTGAAATTTTATATAAATATTTATTTAAAGTATTTGTTTGTCCATGTACATCATTTTGTTTTGGAAGGGTTATTTGTGGTTCATTTTCAACCTAAAATTAATTAATTAATAAAATATTATTATTTTATAAAAATTTATAATTTAATTGTTTAACACTATGTTTTAACTTACTGTAATCTCAAAATCTACAATTTTATCTGTAACAACTGACATATCGTTAGAAAAACAAAAACTATATTCTCCTTTATGTTTTGTCGTAAAAGTAAGATCTCCTTGTTGTTCACGTACTCCATTAAAAATAGTATGTTGATTTACATCTAAGACTTGATAATTTATATCAAAACTACCTCCTTCACGGACCTTTAAATATTAGATAAAATGCTTTATTATATATGACAAAAATATTTTTTGATTTACCGCAAAGTAAAAATCAACTTTTCTTCCAATTTCATTAATAAATGTATAAAAGCAACGTTTTTCATGAGGTTCTATACGAATAGAAAGAAAAATGGATTGAATATATGGTAAATATAAAATCCATAAGATCCATAAGCCTTTCAAAAATGACCAATACATATTGATTGAATAAATATAAATAATTGAAAGGATAAATAGACTTTATATTTTAAATATTAAAGTTAAAACATTCAAATAAAAAAATATATGCGTCTTATATGCGTCTTATATGCGCCTTGTATGCGTCTTATATGCGTCTTGTATGCACTTTGTGTTGTATGAATAATGAAAAAGAAAAATATTTGTTGATTTATTTTTCTTTTTTTACTTTCTTTTAAAGAATTCCTTTAAGATTTGTCCCCTTGGTTAATCACTGACGGCGGATCGTGAAGGCTAAAAAAGGCCTTAAAATGCGTATTATTATAGTCACATTAATTACTGTATTTATATCAAAAATTTTTGCTTTTCATTTTTACTTAGAAGGTGTGTAAATTTGTTTTAATATTGGATGAATTGAATATAAAATTAATAGGATTGCAAAAAACATGTTTTTTACAAGATTTAGAAGAAGGAATTTTATTAGTTGGTAAATATGATGAAAAAGAATATAATATAATACGAATGAATGATTAAACAAAATAAGGACGATATACTGTAGATAATGTTTCAATACAAAAAGGAGAAAATCAAAAAGACCCAGGAGTAAAAATTAGTATATATGTATGAATATATTATAAAATATATATATATTATTTATAATAATGAAATAGAATTTAGAAGAACGTGGAATGAGTCAATTTGGATATAAAACGGGGCAATTTATGTTTACACCAGATCAAACAATTGAATATAAAATATGTTTCGAAATGCATATAGAACATCCTGAACATTACCGAATACGTTTAACTTTTGATTTTTTATTAAATAATATAGAAATATTTAATGATAAATCAATACAAGTTATTGATGATATGGCTCAAAAAACAAGAGATTTAAATCAACAAATTTATGAAATTCGACTTGCTCAAAAAATGATGCGTGTAAAGTGTATATCATATCACGTGATTATAATTAATAGTATAAGGAACGAGAAATTGAATTTCGCAAACAAAGTGAAATAACAAATACAAGAGTTATGAGATGGGCTTTTATTCAATTATTAGTATTAATTTCAATTTCAATTTGGCAAACGGTGCATCTTCAAGGGTAAATAAATATATATATATATATTATTTTAAATATGAATAGATTTTTTATTAAACAAAAACTTGTTTAATTATTAAGATTTTAAATGGAAATAGAATAAATAAACATTTATCATTTAAACCATTACTTTATAATATATTTTCAAGTTTAAAGATATAATTGACACTATCTAACCCTAACCCTCTATTTTAAACCCTAATTTATAATTTAAAACGACTTGCATAACTAACAAGGATAAGACTAAGTCCAATTGTTTCTACAAGATTGACGATGGTTTTTACAAGAACATATTCTTTAGGACGTTTTTCTAATGTATATGCAGCAACAATAGTGGGTAATGAGGATGCCGTAAAAATTAAACTTCCAATATAAAAAGCGCTTTTATATCGCATACTTCCTGTTAATTTAAGTAGAGCTGCTATTGCGTATGTCTTTATGCATGAGCTTTAATGCAATCATACATATATTTATTTATACATACTTGAATGCCTGAGCTAATCATCGAAACGCCATATAAAACACTAGGACTAGTTTCTTTAGATGCCCAAAATTCGGAATTTTTATCAAAACTCATAACACGTTGCCATGTTTCTCCAAATAAAGGGCCATAAACAAGATATGAAGTTAAATGTTTAAAAGCAGAGCCGACAATAAGTGCAGTTGGACAAATCCCTGGAATACATGGGTTATGTGTAATTAAAGGCTTGTTAGAGATCATAATATTAATTTAAAATATTTTTTTCACTTTTTAATGTATTACTTTGTTAATTATTGGAATAAATGCGTTATAGATGCGTTTTAGACGACTTTTATAATAATTGTTTGTAAGAAATTCGATTTGGAATATATGCGTAGAATTATGTTAACGCATGAACGTTTATGCTAATAACGCATTATTGATTAAAATTATGGAAAATGACTAAAATAACATTTTAGAAATCCATATTTAATGATTTTAAAGTGATTCTGTTGCTATATGCTCATTCATTAAGCGAATGCATGCATTTAAAAGGCGTTCTAATAATTCTTCTGTCCATTCTATGTCAAATGATAAAGAAACATAATATGGCCGTGAAAAACGCTTTGCTATCATTATTAGTTTTATCTCTTTAAATTATAAATTTATGTATATATAAAATATACCAAGTAAATTTGCAATATCCTGAGATTTATCATTTATACCTGTTGAACGAAGAGATGTAGAAACAATACGTGCTTTATTTTTTGTCTATAAAAAATAGTTAAAAATATTTATAAATATGTATATAATGCTTAATATGATAATAACTTACCGGCATACTTAAACACCATGAGCCAAATATTGGTTTTTCTGATGATGCAATCATAACCATAACTGCTGCTGATGGGTACATTAAAGTGATGCGAATTGATAAAGGCGGTAGTGATGGAGAAAGAGTTATAATATTTTCTTTAGTCTCAATTCGAGGATGTATTTTATCAGACATAATATGTTTTCATATGAAGTTTGTATAAACCATCGAAAATGTATTTCGTAAAATATAGGTTAAAGATAACATTTTTATGTAAATATATTCTGATTTTAACGGTATAAATATATGTATTTTAGATGTTTAAAGTGTATATTTTATTTGTATTATATACATATACATTGTATGTTTCGTATAATACTATAATAAAATTAAATGTTATTCAAATTAATATATTTAATTAATTTATTATGTCCATTTTGAAATAACTATTTCAAAATGGACATAATAAATTATATTCGTAATGAATATGCAATATATATGTTTGTTTTAATTATATTAAATTATCAATTTATTGATAATAACAGAATTATGTTTTTTATATATAATATAATATTGAATAAAAATTTGAAATAAATAAATAAGATATATTTAATGGAAATGAATTAAAGAAATATTGTTAATGAATATATTTTGATATTATAATATATAAATATAATATGAATATTTTAAATTATATATTTTTAATGAATAATTCTAAATTTATTACAATATGTATTAATAAATTAAATATCCATGTTCTTTATTTCCTTAAAATTTATATGAATTATATATTTTGTATTTGTTAAGTATAAAAACTATATAATAGATTGCTTATCGTGTAAATCGATTTTCTACTTATCAATTATGTCTGAAAATCAAGAATTATTAAAAGAATTACATAAAAAACGATTTGTTGCAAGAAAATTGGAAATCAATAATAACTTAAACAATGATATTGAAGAAAATGTATTAATTCGACGTATATACTTTTTTTTTGCTTTTAATATGATGATTTTTAACTTAAAATATCTAGATCATACTATTCCTAAAGGAAAGGAAATATGTAAAATTCCAAATGATATATTAAATGATTCTATTATTAACAATGCTATTTCTTTGGTGAATCTTTCTTTTTTTGTGTTATAGAATCATTTTTTAATCTTTTTAGTTACCTTCAAACTATAATTTTGAAATACATAAAACAATATGGCATATACGAAAAAATAATATAAAAAAAGGTTTCTATTTAAGATTTTTATTTATATTCATTAATGATAAGAAGTTGGTTTACAAATGCCAGAAGGCCTTTTGATTTTTGCATGTACAATATCAGATATATTAGAAAGGTAAATTCACTATATTTTATCATTTTGAGCTCTTTTCACGGTTTTAAAGTATTTGTTCAGTTGACGTATTTATTATGGGCGATGTAACTTATGGTGTATGTTTATAAATTGGATGAATTTTCTATTTATTATATTTTAGGCATGTTGCATTGATGATTTTACCGCTAAAGCACTTGATTGCGATTTACTCATTCATTATGGTCATTCATGTTTGGTTCCTATAGATTCTGTATTGGTTAAAACATTATATATATTTGTTAATATTGAAATTAACAAAGATCATGTAATTGAGACGATAAAGGCAAATATACCAAACAATACACATATTGCATTAGTAGGAACAATACAATTTGTACCCACAATACACAGTATTAGGCCGTGTTTAGAAAATAATATGGATAATAACTCAAGTTATAAGATTACAGTCCCTCAATCTAAACCTTTATCACCAGGAGAAATTCTAGGATGCACTGCACCAACTCTTAATGCTGATGTAGATGCAATTATTTATATTGGTGATGGACGGTTTCATTTGGAATCAATTATGATTGCAAATCCTTCACTTCCTGCTTATAAATATGATCCTTATTCTGGAAAATTTACAAGGGAGTATTATGAACATAAAAATATGAAAGATATGCGTAAAAATGCTATTAAAAAAGCTTCTAAAGCGAAAAAGTGGGGACTTATTATTGGTACTTTAGGAAGACAAGGAAGTCTTAAAGTAATGCAGGTTGTAAATTCTTCTTTATGTAATATTTTGTTTATTTATATTTTTAGAATTTAGAAGTTCAATTGAAAAAAAAAAAGATAGAGTATGTTAAGATATTAATTTCTGAAATATTTCCCTTAAAGTTATCTCAATTTCATGATATTAACGCATGGGTACAAATTGCATGTCCACGACTATCAATTGATTGGGGTTATGCATTTTCTGCTCCACTTTTATCACCTTATGAGGCATTTGTGGCTCTAGATGGCATTGAATGGAAAGATGTGTATCCAATGGATTTTTATGCAAATCATAGTTTAGGTCCCTGGACACCAAATCATTGTTAAGATTAATTGTATATTTTATTATTGATTATGCCCTGCTTAATCATTGAATTGTTTGGATTTTACTAAAATAACAAATATTTTACAAAACAATTACGTATAGATTATGGCTTATAAAAAATCTCCACCAAAATCTATAAAATACAAGATAATAAAGCAAATCAGCTATTAATATGAACATATAAAATGATAAGTCTATATCTGAAAAAAATCAGCGATCGATTTTCTGCAGATAAAGATCAAATCATTATGAATCCCCTTATACAGTCTTTGGATGCAAATAATATGCTTGAAAAGATTCAGAAATGTGTTCAGGAGTTATCTCATTGTTTTGAAAATAATCAATTTTTGTGTCAGACATTTTTTAAAGTTCAATAGATTTGATTGAATTAGAGGATAAAACTAATATTAAGTGAATAGGAAATAGGATTAGATGAGTTAAATGAATTGGACAAATTAGAAGCATCAGTTCTTGAAAATCAATCGAAATTACAGACTGTTTTTAATCAAGTAATCATTCTACAAATATTTCAGTAATATTAAATAAAAATAGGTGAATACTCATCTGATTCCTTTTTTTGAACAACTTTATCCAATAAATGAAGAATTAAAGAGTTTGTACGAATCTATTGATGAATTAGAAGTACATAAGAATAGTAATGATTCTATATTTGCTAAAAAGATACGATTAGAAGCGAGTTGAAAAGTCGAAAAAAAAAGCAAAACAGATGAAAAAAACATTACAATCAATTAAGAATGCATTAGAGGAAGAGGAGAAGTCTATTCGGGATGGGACTCCTAAGATTTTGAGACAATAACATACTATAATAATACATTGTTCAAATGGGTGATATATTAGACATGGCATTCAATGATAATCTCTTTATCAAATAATATTAGCTCTATTTTACATCTTTTTAGAGGAATTATTGTTAGATTTTTGCTTCTCTTTACGTTCAAGTTCATTTAATACTTTTTGTTTTTCTTCTGGTGAAAAAATATTAACACCTTTTTTCAACGCAGCAACTAATATTGGCATTGTTTGAGGATCAAATGAAGGGTCCTTTTACATATTACAGGATTCTGAGTAGAAACGTTATTTAAAACTTACTTTTCTTAACTCATCTAATTCATCTTCGAATTCTCGAGTGAAGATGTCCATGTAATGTTTTTCAAATAAATCTTGTGATTCATCTTGGGGCACCTAAAAAGATCAATCTGGCGAAGATATATCATTTAACATACATCCTCTCTAATTATCTCGTTGATCTTAGATAGATTGGTTTTTGTATTATCAAATATTTCATGGTTAAATGGTATAGAAGCAGATACGTTTTGATAAATTGATCTATATCATATTTTAATTAAATACGGTATAAAACAATACGGGATACTAACATATAAGATGGTGATATGGGAGTGTTTTCGTCTACCGTTTTTTTTCGTTTTTTTTCCATTTAATGAAAACTATGTAAGATCACCGAGGCAAGATTGATAATGATTATAAAAAAACAATCAAAATTGTGATATACATTTTTCTAGCATTTTCCAGTATCTGGAAATCCATGGTGCTAAATGAAGTGCTTTTAAAATATCAAAAATGGTTGACATTTGACTATAAGCTAATGATAAAATCTCGGGTGAATATGGATTTTTTAAAGTAATTTGTAAAGCCATTGAACAAATATCCGTTTGGTTATCTAATGATGCAAGTCTTGACCAGATTATAGGTGATGACGGATATACATTTAATACAGAAAGATATATGTATTTTGGATCATCTCCCTATATTAAATGTATAAAAGAATAGAAAAAAAAACAGGAAAATATACCTTTAAATATGCATTAAGTTCAAGATATTTTTCTAAAGAATGTTCAGGATCATATTTTTTCCTTTCATTCCAATCAAGATTATGTAAATGCTTCAAAATCATTGTTTCCATTTTAACATCTTGGTTTAAAATTCCAATATTACCAAGAAGCAGAAGTGAAGACAGATGATTAGGATATTTGGAGATACTGAGTATTATTCAATTCATATTTTTTGATTAAATTTAAATTCTTACCATTCGAGTAATTGTTGTTGAGCAATATCACGCTCTTCCTGACCACCCATTGCCCAGAGGATTTTACAAAGCAAAACAATAACATTTGGATGTTCATCTGATTCTACAAGACAATTTTGGAACATTTCTAGCGCATCTGTTAACTTGTTTAGATAAAATAGGGAAATCCCTGCTACTAAATAACAGGATAGCCTATTTGTAGATGTTTGGGATCCTTCTGTTAAATTAAGAACAATTTGTGCATTTTCTAAAGCTGTTTCGTATTCTCTATTTGCTAATAAAGCTCTTGATAAGCTTGATTTTGCATGTAAAAATTGCATTATAATTTCTGAATCTTGATTTTTTTCGTATTTTTTTTCTAAAATACCACATGCTCTTGATGAAAACATGATAGATCTTGTCCAATCACGACTTATTTCTAATAATGATGATATTATTATTAATACATTACAATCCTCAGGACGTTGTTCGAGATATTTTTGCATTGCAAATATGTAAGTTGTAAGGTTTTTTGTTAATTCAAAAAGAGATGTTTTTTTAAAATAGTCATAGGAAGATGTGACATATAGATAATTAACAACAGGCTAGTACATGTTATGTTATATTAGTAATATATAATAAAAATCTTACAATGCTTTGGGAAGAATTAATAAATGAAATTTCAAATTGTTCTTTGGCATCCATAGTGTCATTCATTACTGTTGATATAAAACCTAACCCTGCTCTAGGTACCCAATAATCTGGGTCTGCTATTTGAGATTTCATAAATGCTTCATACGCTAAATCGAAATCTTCATTTATCATATATAATGTTCCAAGATCTCCCCAAGTTATAGGATTCTATAAATAAATATAAGATTTTATTTTTAACAATTAAAAGTTACCTGATTATCTAACTTTATGGATTTAATTAGAGAATATTGAGATATTTTTGGACTTAAAGTTGAAACAATTACACCATATGCCCTCCAAAAAGTAGCATTTTTAGGCTCCATTTTGATTGCTCTTCTTAAACAATAAATTGAGGAATTAACCCAATTGTAGTTTATATTTGTATTTTGAAGATGTATTAAAAATAAAATTTGTCCTAAGCTATACCAGGATGCTGAATGTGCAATTTTGTTTTGTACTGAAACTTTGACAACTCTTTTCATAAATAAAAATGCCCATAATAATAAATAATATGAACATCTGTTATTGAACAAATCCTTTTCTTCTAAAGGCAAATTGTCAATAATTGGAACTAACTTGTCATCATTAATAAAATTTTGTTTATCATATAATTTATTTAATATGAAAATTAATGACTCTGAATCAGTAACAAAAAAAGTTGAAAGCAAAAAACATGTTTTGGCAAGTATAGTCCATAAAGAATAACTATGTTTTTTGTTTTTATTTCCTGATTTTTCAATTATTTTAAGACATTTAATAGCATATTCTTCAGATTTTTTATAAAATCCTTTTTCTTTCCATGTTGAAGCCCAAGAAACATAGGTTTCTGATAATGCCAAAATAACTACAAATTCATCTGGATGAGATTTGAGGATAGAATAATATGATTCGCATGCATTTTTATACTGTCCTAATAACTTCTGAACATCCCCCATTAAATATTGTACAAACCAATTATCTTCATCTAAATTTTTAGATTTATTTAAAGCTTTCAGTGCTGCTATATATTTTCCAGATTTAGCATATGCCTCTCCAAGACCTGCCCAGGAATGAGGATCATTTCCAGATATTTTTATGGCATCTTGAAAATAGATAATGGCTTTATCGTATCTTTTATAATTCTATTAATATTAGACGTTATATATAATTTTTTATAGAAATACCATTTCAGCTATTCCTAAAGAACGCTGTGGCCATGAAAAATCATGACTATATCTTCTATGTATTTTATCTGCAGAGATAACAATTTTTGCTATGGCTTCTACTAAATTCCATTCTTTTTTTCTTGCATATGTAATTACAAGTCTTTCTGCTGCATCAATCTCTCCTGCATTTAATTCAAATGCTTTTTGAAAGCATTTTATAGATCTATTTTCATCTTTTAAAGCATCAGCATAAAATATCCCTAAATTTACAAAGGATCGTGAATAAGTAGGATCATATTTCAAAGATGTTATAAAAGATGAATATGATTCTGATTTCTTTAATTCATCATCTATTATTGTTATTAATAATATTATCTTTTAAAATCTCAGTAAATTAAGTTACCCTGCTCCCAAAGAGCTACACCTTTTTTCCAACATATTTCAGCTTTATCACTACCAGAAAGTATTGTGTCATTATTCATTTTTTCGATACAAATATCAAGTTTATTTAATCCATCCTCATATTTTTTTAGATTTATTTCACACCATGCAATTTCAGATAAAATTAAAATATTACTAGGATCTAAATCAGCTGCTTTTAAAAGCAAGCTAATAGCTGAAGAAAAGTCCTTTTTTTCTTCTAGTATAATTGCTTTTCCATGTAATGCCATAACATCATTAAATGATAATTCTAGTATTTCATCAAATAGTTCCAATGCCTTATTATGAAATTTTGGTGATTTATAATATACATATGATACAGCTAAGTCAAATATTAAATCCTGACGTGTGCTAGAAAAATTAGAAACAATTTTAATATAACATAAAATAATACAATGGAAGTAATAATCCTGTTTTCTCTAGAAGCTTTGAAAGAGAATTTAGTCCTGACTGAGCGACAACAATTGCATTTCCATATTCCTTTAAAGAAAGATAAGAACTGGCTAAAAAACGATGACAAAGTACTGAATTTGGCATTTTTTCCGTAGCTTCCTTTAAGATATTAACAAATAAAATATATAAAAGGATAAATATTTACAACAAAATTATCCAAAATATCATTAGGAAGTTCATGTGCAATACTTTTTAACAAATTGTTAATACCGTTTTCATTTTGTTTATTGTTTGTGTTTATTTTAGAAGATTTTAAATATTCTGAATATAAATATAAAACCCCACAAAGACACAATGTCATTGGGTGTTGTGGAAATAATGAAATGAAATCTTGAATAAAAGTGATATCCAGTTCGTCTTATATAATTAGATATAAAATAATGACATTAAAAAATTACCAATTTTTTTAAAATCTTTCCATTCAAGTACAATCATCCATGACAAAATATTGGGATTTTTTACAATAACCATATCATATGCCAATTTTAGTACCTTTTCTCTTTTTTGTGTTTTTTCATCCGAATCAATGATATTAAGATGTTCATAATAATGATTAAGTAATTTTACTTCCGTCTCTCTGCGCAATTCTTCATCATCTGTCCAATTGATCACTTCTTCATATATTTTTTCAAGCTGTTAAGAAATAAATAGATATTTATAGTATATAAAAGAAAATACTGTTGAATTTCTAAATATATCTTTTTTAACATTTTTTGAAATTTCTTCAACTGTAAATCCAAGTCTTCCACGTTGTTTAGCCATTGCTTTGTTGATTTTTTCTTTTTCTAGATTTTCAAGGATTTTGATTATTTTTACATATGTTACATTGGCAATAGGAATAAGACCTTCAAGATAAGAGTAAAATGGTCCAGAGGGAAGATATAATTCCAAGGTATTTAATATCTATAGAGTTTTAAATTATATATTATGAAAAAATAAAAAATATTCAACTTGAATATCTGAACCTCGTTCTTCAACAAATTCCATCAATTTTTTCATAGTGTCAAAGCAATTTTCTTTTTCATCCCTGAAAAAGTATTATATATATATATAAATAATTGTTAAGCAGGAAATTAACCTTTTCATAAAAATAGTAGCTAATTTAACAGATGCGTGTATATATTCATTAATTTGATTTTGAGAGGCATATAAATTAATAAAACCCTATAAATAATTATACAAAATTAAAAAAATTTGGATAAAATGTTCTTTCCAGGCTAAATAGGCTTCTTCGTTGATTTCTATAGCTTTTTTATACGCTTTTTCACTTTCTTCATGTTGTAATAAGTTAAAATACGCAATTCCAAGAAAAACATAAGCATTATAATTTAAAGAATCAAAACTTAGAGCTTTTTTCGCTTGAATAATAGCATTTTGGTAATCTTTTGATATAATAAATTCTCTGGATGCTTTTAAAGCTGATTTGGCCATGCAATCGATAAAATTAAAATGACGTTTGTAAAAATATAGAGATGTTTGTTGAAAGGTAAAATATTAAAGATTTAATAGATAAAATATGAATATTGTTTATTTTTGAAAAATGTTTTTTATACTTTTTTTATTTGAAACATGTAAGATTATAATATTAAATAAAAAAAGTTAATAAATTAAAATAAATGAATTTATATTATATAAAATAAATAAATTAGTATTTAAAAACATTATATTTATGTATATATATTATATAAATTCTTTAAAAATGAAATATGTTATATCAATGATATTTGCAAATTTAAAAATATACTATTTTTAAATTTGCAAATATCATTAAAAAAAAAATTTTAATATGTTCTTTTATGTGCTTATTTTTATATTTCATTTTTCTAAAATGGTTATATTTTTTAAATAGTATATAATGTATATTATGAATTAAATTAGTTTATTAAGTATAAATAATATTGATAATAATAATTATCTATTTAAATATACTATATATATAAATTATATACTTTAAAAGCTTTCTATTAAACAATAATAATCTATTATATTTTAAAATAAACTTATAAATATTTTTTTATATATTCTGTTAAATTTGTCTTTTTAGAAAATAATTCATATTTAAAATAATAAGAGTATATAAAAAAGGACTTTTTTATTCATTTTTATTTATATTTTTGATAAATAATTAAAATAATATATCTAATTACTTTTCAAATGATAATTAAGATAGTTTTAATATTTTTGAATTTACTTTAAATACTTTTTTTCTAAGTTTAATAAATAGAATTGTTATAAATGACAATTTAAAATATATTCTTAAAAATTTATAAAAATATTTTGTTAAATGAAAATAAAACAATACGCATAAATATGCATCTCTGTTTATTCTATTTTATTACTAATAATTTTATGTTAAAATATTTTTTTGTACAGATTCTAATTAGATTTTATAATTTTTCAAAATGATCAATATAATTTTAATGTTTCTAAATGACATTATTCTGATCATTTATAATAAGGAATTAAAATTAATTTCAACTTATTTTTTTTGTGATTTTTATAATTTATATTTTTAAGAAATTAATATTAAATTAATAAAAAATTAATTAATTATAAGTTTAATAAAATCTTATTATGAAAAATTTAAATATTGTATAATTTGATTATTTTTTTTTGTAAAAGCAAGAATGATTTATAACATATTGTTATTTTAAATATATTTTTATTAATTTAATCTTAAAAAAAATCAATATTTTTTAAATTTTAATAATTTGTTTTAAATATTTAGTTTGATTAAAAATATATCTATAGGTACATATGAAATTTTAAATTGAATAATTTAATATATTGAAGTATTGATTTTTATTTATAATAATTTAAAATTTATACACTTAAATCTTTTTTCTAAAAAATAATAATTTTAGAGATTAAAATGTACTTATTTCTATTAAATTCTAAATAATAACTTTTAAATATCTTTTTATTTTATATAATTCCTGATAAATTTAAAAATTGTATTCAAAAAAAAACAAAATATCAAGTATTGATATTTTTATAAATTCTACTTAATTTATTATTTATGAGTGATTAATTTTTATATTAAAGAAAAGAATTATCATTAGTTATCATGATTTAGATTTATAAAAACCATGACTAACCCTGAAATTGAATATAAAGAATCTTATAACCCTGTTTCATCTGAAATTTTAGATCATATAACTAAGACAGAGGAATTGAATAAAAATCTTAGTAAAAAAACTATTAAAAAAATATTGAAAAAGCAAAAATGGGAAGAAACAAAAATAAAAAGACGTCAGTATAAAAAAGAAAGAACTAAAATCAAGAAAACAGAAAGACGTAAAAGACTTGAAGAAACAGGTGTTATTCCAGTAAAATTAAAAAAAAATCAAATTCCAAGTGATATAAATGTAATCATTGACTGTGAGTTTGATGACAAAATGATTGATAAGGTACAATCCTAATAATCATAAAAATGTATAAATAAATGAGTGTAACAGGAAATTATATCTTTAAGTTCCCAATTGACACGATGTTATTCAGATAACAGAAAAAGTTCATATCCTCTTCAACTTTATGTAACGTCTTTTGGAGGACGATTAGCAGAACGTATGAGAACGGTTCTAAAAAACCAACATATAGCCTGGCAAGGAATACAATTTTTAGATCATAACTATATTATATTATCTGAAAAGAATGGTTTTAAAAAAGAAGATTTCATTTATTTAACAGCAGATTCAGAAAATACAATTTATGAACTAAATAAAAATAAAATATATATTGTTGGTGGACTTATAGATAAGAATCGATATAAGGTAATTTTGTTTTTTGAAATAAGCAGTCTATGCAATAATTTATAGAATTTATGTTTGGATAAAGCTAGAAGTCAAGGTATTTATACAGCACAACTCCCAATTGAAGATTATATAAAAATGAAATCAAGAAAAGTACTTACGATTAATCAAGTTTTAGAGATAATGCATAATTGGATAGAGATTAAAGACTGGGAAAAGGCATTTTTAAATGTTATTCCTTCAAGAAAACTTCCACAAAGCAAAAAAATTGACAATTTTGATAAATTACCTAAAGATTTTAAAACTGATTCCTTAATGAATGAAAATATTGAAGATTTATTAGAAAATTCTATTGAAAAGATTAATGAATAATTTTACTAAAATTTTGTTGTATTGTATGAACATATTATATTGATATTTATTAAATAACACCATTTTTATTAAAATGTATTAAAATTCAAGTGTGACAAAATTATTATTTTCTTGATTTTTCTCCTGAATAGTTTCTTCTTTTATAATAAGAGAAACAAATTTTTTGAAATATTCTATATAAGGTTTTAATGAAGTTTTTTCATAATCTTAATATTAAATAATAAAAAGAAAAAATTATATAAATTTCCTCACCTGAAATATGATCTTGTTTTTCTGATTTTTGCTGGTTTTCTTGATGCTTTTTATCCCATGCATCAATTTCATCTAATAATTGAGTAACTGTTGGTACTTCAAAAGGATTAAATTTTTCAGGAAAATTGGAGTCAATAGGTACACATATTTTGCCTAAGATCATATGAATAAATGTAAAATTGTTTATATTTTCTAACCTGTTTTAGGGTGTACACAAAACGGAGATTTTAAAAGATGAGTTAGATGCTTAGAAACTTCTATATCAAGTCTTGGATACATATATTCTAAAATTATATCTTGTTTAGCTGCCAAAAGTGCTTTTGTATCAAGATTCTAATATATCAATTTAAAAATTAGGTAAAAGAAAAAATTACTCTCGAAACACCGCTTTCAGCTACATTATCAACATCTTGCCATTTATTGTAGCTAGATCTATTAGGCTCGGATTTCCATTTTTTTCGAAGTGCTTCCTTAAGATCTTTGATATAAGTAATATTTATTAATTGATAAAAAATGTACCATAATCTGAAATAAATTCAAGCAATTTTTCCGATCCTTCATCACTCTCCCATGGGTTTTGGGAAACAAGAATATCCGAACGAAAGGTCTCCCTCAAAATATAAAGACTCCTGCTATATAAAATTATTAATTACAAAATACTTATTTTAAAAATTAATTCAAAAAAAAACCTTATAGAAGGATGAAGAGGTCTTTTCAAATCAAATTTTCTACCAGGCCTTATAATACCTCTTTCTAATTCAAGATAAGTTGAAATTGCTTTACGTTTTTGATTATTCAATTCTCGAGCCTTTTTGTCACAAACCCATGCATGTACACCACGTCTCCCAGAATAAACCCATAAAATATATTGAAATCCAAAATCTTCTTTCAAAGCTAAATCAATTACTTTTATTGCTACAGTAATAAAATTCCAGCATTTCAAGCAAATATCTGTTTTGGAACAACATGTTCGTACATCATCATAATCAGTCAAATCAATGTCAAAAACAAGTTCTTTTTCAAGTGGTTTAAACACTGCTTTTCTAAGAGTCTTTCTATCCCTTGGATTTGCATTATAAATGGGACCTATTTCAAATCTTGAAGGATTTAATCTTAAAACTTCTTTACGAAAAGCTTCATATGTAGGAAATGAAATATAACGTAAATATACATCATTTTGTAAAGTAAATGCAATTTCTCGATGTGAAAAAGCTTTTGAAGGTACTGATGATCTATTTAGCCATTTAAAAATGTGTCTATTATTAAATAATTCATTAATTTGAAAAAAATAACTTAAAAACTTACTTAAATGGAAAAATTCTTTGATAAAAAGTAAAAATAATACTTGGATCAGAAAATTCCTGATTATCATCTAATATCATCTCATATTTATTAATAAAAACTTTATTCTTAAAAATTATTTTTATTAAATTTTGGATGTCATAATGTATAATTAAATATTATCAAGATTATTGATAAAAGATAATCTTTATAATATAAAGATGGAAATAAAAAAGATAAAAAATACAAAATATAAAGAACTTTTACAAGATGAAAAGGAAGATATTGAATTTCTAAAATACCGTGAAAAATTGAGACAAAAATTGAAATTATGGGAACGAAAATTTAAAGAAATAGAAGGACGTTATCCTGAAAAAGATGATATAAAAAAAGATCAAAAAATAAGTAAGAATAAGAATAAATTATTGAAAGGATTAATTTATGTTTATAGAAGAGTATTATAAACTTTATAATCAAATTAGAACGAAAAAGAAAAGATCAAAACTTCCAGAGATTGAAAGAATAGAAAATAATCCATTTTATGATGAAAAGATACAAAAAGTTCATAAAAAATATACAGATATAATTTATAAAAATGAAATGAATAAGAATGATATAGAGGAGAAAGAATGTTTTCTTTTAAATGGAGATTATGAAGAAATAGGACCTACTCCACAAAAAATAGGAAAACTTATAGGAATTTTTGATCGTTTAGATGATTATTCATATATTTCTTGTAAAATGTACAAAGAAACAGAAGAAAAGGCATATCCTTCTGATGAAAATGTAACAACTCTTTCAGAAAAAAATATTTGTATTCTTCAAACACCATCAAAAAATTTTTCAAAAACTTCAGATAAAAACAGCTTTCTTACAACACCTGTATTTCTTAAAAGAAATATAGATGTTTCTTCACCAACTTTTTCAAAATTTCCTTTTAAAATGTCTTTATTGTGCAAAAAAAGTCTTAGCTCATTAATAAAACAACAAATGGAGGACAATTTTATTGATCCAGGGGAGGAAGTACTCAGGGAGATTGAAGAAAGGGAGATCGAAGAAAGGGATAATGAAGCATGGATAGAGAAAATGAAAGGGACTGAATTTCCTGAGAAATCAGATTTTGAAAATAAAGTATCAAGCAAAAAAAGAATTAGACGATCAAGAAGAGTTATATGTAATAAACAATATCTATCTATCTATATAATTAATTAATTTATTTCTAGTACGACCTTCTACTGTTGTCAAAAAACAATCAAAAAAATTAGAATCTAAAGATACATTAAATACATTAGCGAATGAAAATACTTCAAAAGAAAATAATGTTCTCCATGAAAATAAAACGTTAGGTAATGTCGATATACAGAAAAAAAGTGATAAAAATAAAAAAAGCAAACCTAAGAAATTCATTAAAGGTAAAGGTGGTGTTCTTCTTCGTTCTCAAGTTAGTAGAAATTATGTAAGTTATAAATTAAAAAAACGCAACAATAAAATCAAATCACATAGAAGGTATTATTGATCATATTTCTTTTTAATATTTTAGTCATTATTGCTGTTTAAAATTTATATTGTTTCACTAATGTTAATTACATAAGTTAATCATACTATAATTTCTCAAGTGTTTGGATATATTAAAAAGTCTGATATACTGATTAAAATGATGAATAAAAAATGAAAATCTCATGATGTAAATTAAATATCGTTTTATAAATGAAATTTTTATTTCTGTATAATTTACATATTTTCTATTTCATTTTATTTTTACATCCTGCACAATCTTTTAATTGTTTTGCAATTTGAAAATTGATTTTGATTTTTTTTTAAATATAAACTTTAAAATATTTCCCATACTTATTAATTTTAACGCAATTTTATAAATATTTAATGATTTTTATATTAAGGATGTAGACTTAAAATTTCTTTTTTATTAAATATAGAAAATATTTAAAAATATTTTAATTTATATTTTTAATTAAAATTATTTTCCAATATGTTTTATAATTTGTATTAATTAAAAAATAATCTAATAACAAATATTAAAGTGTTAAAAATAAGTTAAAACAATAAATTGAAAAAAAGCATATTTTTTATAAAACATATTTTTTATTTATTAATAATAACTTTTCAAAATAGTATTTGAAACATTATTGATAAAAAAGGTTATAAAGATATAAAATCACTTTGTGACATTATGTATAGATTCAGAGATATATCTATAAATAAGTTTTTAAATTTTCAAATTAATTAATCAATGAATAATACCGAACATTATCACTATATACACCAGCAATAGAAATTCTACCGTCATTTGTTAAATAAATATGATATTCATTAGCAAGACGTTTGACTTGTTCTAAATTAAGACCTGTGCAACAAAACATGCCTATTTTATGTTAATTTCTTAACCCTATAAGTAAAAAAAACCTATTTGAGAAGTAATATGTGACCAATCGTGCTATAAAAAAATTTAATTATTTTGAATATATATATATATATATAACCTTTGACTGAAAGTCTTCTTCAAGATATTTACGAAGTAATTTTCCTATTACGATGAGTCAAACTTATATTTTTATAAATAGAAACTTACTAGATGAAATAATCCTATCTGCCATTCCTTTTAATTCTGAAAGCCATTGTTTATAAAGTTTCTCATTACTTAAAATATCTGTAGCAATTCGAGCACCGTGAATAGGAGGATTTGAAATAAGAGGACGAATTAAAATTTTTAATTGACTCTCCACCCGTGTTTTTTCATCTGTAGATCCGCAAACAATAGAAAATGTACCCACACGTTCTCCGTAAAGACCCATGTTTTTAGAAAAAGATTGACTAACACATAAATTATGCCCCTGTTCAGTAAAATATCTTAAAGAATAAGCATCTTTTGCAATATCGCCTGATGCAAATCCTTGATAAGCCATATCAAAAAATACAAAATGATTTTTTGATTTAATAACATCTGAAATGAGACGCCATTGTTCTTCTGTAGGATCTACACCTGTTGGATTATGCGCAGAGACATGAAATAAAATAATGGATTCATCTGGTGCAGCAAGAATATCTTTTATAGCATTCTCAATATCAAAACTAATTGTATTTTTATTATAATATCGGTAATTTCTAACGTC
Organism: Pneumocystis canis; assembly: GCA_017311265.1. Classification (NCBI taxonomy): domain Eukaryota; kingdom Fungi; phylum Ascomycota; class Pneumocystomycetes; order Pneumocystales; family Pneumocystaceae; genus Pneumocystis; species Pneumocystis canis. The sequence continues at coordinate 94,634 of JABTEF010000023.1, read as the reverse complement.
TAATCCTGAATCCATAAATATAGATGCATGATTTCCCTAAAAATATTAATTTAGATAGATATATTATAAAATTAAAAAAAAAGTATAAACCCATGTAGGTATTGGAAGATATATTCTTTTATTTGAATAAAATCTATTTAAAAATTCTCCACCTAAACGTAATGCACCTGTTCCTGAAATAGATTGAACAATAGAAATACGATCTTCTTTTAATGCCGAACAATGATCTCCATATGCAAGTTTTGCTGCATATTTTGTAAAAGAAGGAATACCTGAAATTGGTGCATATTCTTTATCTAAATTTGCAAAAAAAAGATTTCTTTCCGCTTCTTTAACTGATGGTAGAATATATGGTTTTCCAAAATTATCCCTATATGTCCCAACCCCTAAATTAACTTTTAAAGAACTTTTATCAAGATTAAAAATCTCATTAATCCCTAATCATTTTAATTTATTAATAAATAATAAAAATAAAAATAATTAAATATTATTTTACCAAGAATAGGATCAAGTGGACCTATTAAAATATTTTAAAATAAAATTTTATTAAAAATAATAAAAAAAAATTTAAAATAAAAATTTACCTTGTTGAACTTTCGCCCAAGTTGAATTTGAAGCTTTAAATTTTGAAAAAAAATTCGTAAATTTCATAAGAAAAAAAAAAAATTTCTTTTTAATAATGAAAAATTCAACAATAATATTTATTACACAATCTATATTTTTCTTTATATTTGGTTATTATTTTAAGAAAATTTTATTTTATCATTTAAAAAAATCACAAGTAAAAAAAAAATATAATTAAAAAAATAAAATTATATAAAGAATTGATTATTAAAAAAGAATTTTTTTCTTAAATATAATAATGAGGAATATAAACTTGTATTAATAGTTAGAACAGATTTAAAAATGGGGAAAGGAAAAGTATAATTTTAAAAAATCATGATTTTTTAAAATTAATTAATTAAAAGGTAGCATCACAATGTTCACATGCAGCTATTTCATGTTATAAAAAACTTATTCATAAAAATCCTAAAGTATATTTTAAATTAATTTTTATTTTTAATTATATAAATTTTAATTTTTTTTATAGATAATTAAATTTTGGGAAGCTTATGGACAACCAAAAATTGTATTACAAGTAAAAACTGAAACTGAATTTAAAAATTTATATATACATGCAAAATCATTAGGAATAACTTCATGTATAATTCGTGATGCCGGTCGAACACAAATTGAACCCAATTCTACAACAGTTATCGGTATTGGACCTGGTCCTAAATCTATTATTGATCAAATTACTGGTCATTTAAAATTATATTAAATAGAAAAAAAATTAAGTATATTAATTTAATATTTAATTACTATTATTATTAGGTTTTTATTGATTGATTATTTAAAATAAAATTATTTAACCATATACATATTATAACCGATAAATCATATTAATATATATATAATTATGAAATTTTATTTATTATATGAAAAAACAGATTGTTGTTCTCTCTTTTTTTCTTCAGCTAATTTTCTAAGTCGTTCATCAACTTTAGCTTTACCTGAACCTTTACCATGAAATTGATGCGATAAAAATTTATACGCCTCCTTTTCTTTTATTTCCCTCCCAAATTCATCATTATATTTCAATTGAACGACTGGTTTCCAATTTGCAAAAAGCTTCTGCAGCTCACGTGCTTCTATCATTGCATGACGCTGATTTTCCGCTTGTAAATATAATTCTCTCTCTCTCGGTGTCATTCTATCCAATTTTCCATTACAACGATCCATTTCCTTTTTATGCCGGGCTTCTTCTTCCAGCCTTTTTCTTAGTTTCCTTTGTTCTGCCAAAAAGAGTGCGTGTTCATGTTGAGCTTGTTGAATTGATAATTTTTCATCTGTTTGTTTATCAATAATACCTAATATAATCAATATATAGAAATATTTTAAAAGGCATGCAAATCACCTTTTTGCTTAAGTAAATTAAAAACAGCACCAACACCTGAAGTAATAACTGCTTCATCTTCAATTCCTGTAGTTGAAAAAGCTTGCATATGTTCATTTGATTCTTCGTAACGATCTTCTTTGAATTGATTTTTTAAATATGGCTCTTCTATATCTTGAGAACTCGTCTCTACATCCTGTACATGCTTGATATCTTCTAACGTCTTCAATTTCATTTTTGACGATGCAACTTGAACCCCTCGAACAAACTCTGTTGTTTCATCTATTATAAGCCCTTTCTCATCTTCTTTATTATTATCTTCATTTGATTCCTGCATAAATTGTTTCACGATTTTAGCAACATGCTTGGATCGTGGAATATTTTTATGTCTCGAGGCTTCTCTTTGACGTGCAAGACATGCTTGCAAATCATCATCATCCACAAAGGATACATTATCAAAATTAACGTTTTTTCTCTGTATAATACCATTATTTTCTTGTGCTACAGTTTTTATATCAACTAAATTCGTAATAAGATCATGGTCAACTGTTCTTATCCTATTCGTTTTCTTTTTCCTCCCCTTTTTGATAACGATCTCTGGAGTATCTTGGTAATCAGATACAGTATTTTCAGGAGGTATGTGATTTAAAGAAAATGTTTCTTGTAAATTCTTCTTCCATGTTTCCTCCTGAAAAGCAGGAGACACATTCCCAATTATAAAACCCTTACTAATTCAGATTTTATCGAACAATTGTATAAATTACCTTTTTTACTTTTTCATCATATTGAGGAAGAATTGTCGTAGCCTGTTCTTGGGTAAATTCCTCATCATTGTATCTCGAATGCACTGATTTTTTCTTATTTTCTAAATTTTTTTCAAGTTTTTCTTTCTCAACCAATCCAATATTTTCTAGTTCATCGCCACAATCTCAAAGAAAACGTTAAAAATCATAATAAATCAGTTAATTAAAAAAATATACCCTCATTTTCCAAAATTTTACTGTCTTTTAATGTTAAAATCATTGTTTCTCCCTCGTGAATATCGGTTAAATCATGAGATACTTTGATTCCCTCTAATTGATCTAAAAAAGTATTAATTAAAAAAAGATTATATAAAAAACACAAAACCTGCTGTATATTCCATTTTATGTACTTTTTTTTGTTTTTTTGATATATTAGAATTAGATCCATGTGTTTTAGTATTTAAACCAGAAAAATCCCGTTTTCTATGATTTATTACCCATGAACGTACATCTAAATCATCATCTCCATTTGCTTCTCCAAGACTTTTTCCTGAAAACTGCCGCTGTGTTTCACGAGTTTCTCGAGCTCTATATATAAAAATGAACTAAGTAAAAAAAAATATATTATCTTAACCTTTTTATCCTCTCTAAAACCGATTGAGTTTCCTCTTCTTTAGTTTTAGCTTCCATATATGCCTTGAAATTAGCAATGGCTGAATCTTCTATAGATACAGGAGTTTCAGAAAGTTCTGAAAGACCTCTAAAAAAAATAAGAATGCATATAACTCATAAATATGCAAAAATACTTACAAAGAACGCCGGAGTGCATTTGTTTCCTCAACACTAATTGACTCTGCTAAAGAGTCATCTTTTACAGATGGTCTTACCATTTATACCCTCTTAAATAAAAAATAATATTAAAGAGTCCTTGTTATAATAAATATATTTTAAAGTAGAAAATTGTGATATTATTCAAAGATTATGATAAAACTTAAGATTTTATGGTGACAAAATTCAGTCAAAAAATAATACCGAGTTAATAGATAAATACGATTTTAAATAGAATCCTTTTTTTTTTCAAAAACATATATATATATGTATGTTTGAATTGAATATATCAATTTTATAAAGTTTTTTTATAGAAAAATGTCGTATTAAAACACTTAAAAAGAAAAATTCTATAAATTTTCTTAATCTTTTAAAATATACGTATTATATGCGTACTATATGCGTATTATATGCTAATCATATTAGTATTTTTGTCAAAAAAAGAAAAAAAAAGTATTCGAAATTCTACTGATTTCAAACTTCAAACCCATATTGATACTGTGCACATATGTGTTCAAAATGGTTTATGTTGACAGATAAATTATATAATTTTTTAAATGAAAAATTTCTTAATCATTTTAAATAAAAATTCCCTATTTATTACATCTAAATTTTATATAATAATTAAAAAATTATTAATAATTACTATTTATTTTTTAATAATACTCATTACTTACTTACAAAACTGTTTCCTAGGCACTAGTTGTCCTGGTAACTCATCCTCATTTAAGAACGTGCAAGCTTTTCAAAAATTCCTTTATCACTACAAAAAACCATTGTAAAACCGTAATTAGCTTAATATTTACTATATTTATTAGTATTTAGATAATTTATATTAATACGTATGAATGGGAACTATATTTGAAGTTAACTGCCAAGCTGCATTGCGAAATTATGCACTTCATCCACGAATTTGTTATCAAACAGTGAAAAGTATTTCAGGACCATTAGTGGTTTTAGATAATGTTAAAGTATGTTTAATGTGAATATATTTTATATATTAAATTTATTTTTTATATAAATTAATTATTTTTATCAGTTTCCTTGTTATAATGAAATAGTTCATCTTTATCTCGAAAATGGTGATGTACGTATGGGACAAGTTCTAGAAACATCAGGAACAACTGCAGTTGTTCAAGTATTTGAGGGAACATCCTCAATTAGTGTTCAATCAACACGGGTTGAATTTTCTGGAAAAAGTTTAAGAATTCCTGTTTCTGAAGATATGTTGGGGCGTATTTTTAATGGTTCAGGAAAACCAATTGATAATGGACCTTCTGTTTTTGCAGAAGATTATTTAGATATTAATGGTATTAATATATTCTATTTTCAAATAATTAGTAATTAAGATGATAATATATATATAGGGTCACCTATTAATCCTTATTCGCGTATTTATCCTCAAGAAATGATCCAAACTGGGATCTCTGCAATTGACACGATGAATAGTATTGCTAGAGGACAGGTAATGTCATACGATTTTAAAACAATTTAAAGATTAATACTTATTATAGAAACTTCCTATTTTCTCAGTATATAGATATATTCATTTAATAAATCCAATTAAACATATATTTAGGCAGCAGGGCTTCCTCACAATGAAATAGCTGCACAGATATGTAGACAAGCAAGTCTAATTAAAAAACCCACAAAAGATGTACATGATGGTCATGAAGATAACTTTTCTATTGTATTTGCGGGTAAATCTACCATTAAATAAATTATCCGAAATTAATGGGATATAGCTATGGGAGTTAATATGGAGGTATGCATAGAAACATGCTATTTTTAGGTGAATAATAAGTAGACTGCTCGGTTCTTTAAACGCGATTTTGAAGAAAATGGATCTTTAGAAAGAGTAACTCTTTTTTTAAATTTAGCTAGTGATCCTACGTAAAAAAATATCATTAAAGGTTTAAAAATTTAATTATTTAGAATTGAGAGAATTATTACGCCACGTCTTGCATTAACTACAGCAGAATACTATGCTTATCAAACCGAGAAACATGTTCTCGTTATTCTTACTGATATGACTTCCTATGCCGATGCTCTTAGAGAAGTAAATATTTTGGATAATCTAGGATATATTTATTTCTTTAGGTTTCTGCTGCACGAGAAGAAGTTCCTGGTCGAAGAGGTTATCCAGGTTATATGTATACCGATTTATCAACAATTTATGAACGTGCTGGGCGTGTAGAAGGAAGAAATGGCTCTATTACTCAGATTCCTATATTAACTATGCCAAATGATGGTATATTTTCTTTGTGAAACTATAAGTTATTCATTTTTTTCAGACATAACCCATCCCATTCCGGATCTTACAGGATATATTACAGAAGGACAGATATTTGTTGATCGTCAGCTTCATAATCGCCAAATATATCCACCGATTAATGTTCTTCCATCATTATCACGTCTTATGAAATCTGCAATAGGTGAAGGTTTTACTCGTAAAGATCATTCAGAAGTGTCAAATCAGCTTTATGCAAATTATGCTATGGGGAAAGATGCAGCCGCTATGAAAGCAGTTGTTGGTGAGGATGCTATATCTGATGAAGATAAATTATCGTTGGAGTTTTTAGAAAAATTTGAGAAAAATTTCATTTCACAGGGTTTGGATTTCTTTCTTTTAGAGTCATAAATAACCTATTTTTTAGGTTTATATGAATCCCGTACCATAGAGGTATTATATATATATATATAAATTAATTAATTTTTTTAAGGAATCTCTTGACATTGCATGGTCGCTTTTAAGAATATTTCCAAGAGAACAACTTACACGAATTTCAAAGAGTATCATTGAGGAATTTTATCCACGAGTATCTACTAAAAAAAAGAATGAAGGGATTAAAGATGCTAAGAATAATTATGATGATATAGAAACTGAGTCTATGTTATTAGCTCAAGAGCAAAATTTAATTAATACATGACCTCATTGAGTTTATAATAATTTAGTGTGTTGATAAAAAAAAATTATTGCTTAATTTTTACTCTTAAGGAAAAGTGAATATTCTGTTAAATTATATAATATATTTTAATACAAAAATAACTCGCTAAAATATATATTTAAAATGCATATATGATTTTTCCTTTTAAAGGTGTAAAATACTGCGTATTATATTTATTTGCTTAATGAGATATTCTAATTTTAAATTTAAATTAAATTATTTAGAAATAAAAAGCATCTATAGAAAGTATATTAAAAATAAATCAAATATTTTTTTCTTTCAGGAATATAACTTCTTTAACTTCTTATTTTTGGAAACATGAAATGTAAAAAAATCTGATTAGGCACTTTTTAATATTAAAATAAAAAATACTAATTAGGCTTGTATGAAAAAGAAAGACTGTCAATAATATGCCCCAAAATCCATATATTAATAACAAAAAACAAAATACTAGAAATCCATAAATAAGGAAAGAATACGTTCATTCCTAGAAATTCAAGACGAAAGGCAAAAAAAAGCCATAAGGCCTAAAAAAAGGTATAGAAATATCAAAATTAATTAAAAATATTTACCTGTGCAAGCCCCCAGAGGATTATCATTAGTAAACCTGAATGAAATTTAAGAGAAGGGAGAAATATAGGAAGTAAAATAAGATACCACATAAAATACTAAAAAATATCAGAAATAATAACAATTTTATTTTTAAGAAGTAGAATACCTGACTTGTACATACTTTATTAAATGTTACAAATGCAAATGTTTGGGAAAATATTGACCCAGGAAGATTTTTCTTTGCAAAAGCAACAGGAATTAAACATGTTGATAGTAACATTTGCGGTATAAATGAAACAAGAGAAATTGGTATATGAAAAAATGATTCAACCGAAGAAGAAGTATAATAAAGCCATAAGTGATAAGGTGAAAAATTATGCCGGTGATCTGTTCGAATAAAATGATAAAAATAAGTTTGGTTTAAAAATGTCATTCCATAGCTATTTTTTGTTAATATGAAAATAACATTCTTTTCATTGTTTACATTTGATACATTATTCCATTCAATAGAATTGATACAAGTATTAATGCTAAAGTAAAATAAATACGAGAATGAGTAATCCAACGAAAAATAGTTTTTGGTGAAAGGTTTCCCTCATAATGATTGTCCATTACCCATAAAAAAGTAGGAATATAAATTACTGTATATAGTTTAAGATGGATAACAAGCCCAAGTAAGCATCCAGTAAAAAAAGGACGTTTTAGTAAAATCATCCACAAACATAAAAGAACACCTGTGCCAATCATACTTTCCGCATTCCCGCGCGTACTAATAACAGCAACAATGGGATTCCAAAGCCATGTTGCTATATATAGATTCGCTTTTTTGGCTGAATATCCCTGTAATATTAAAATATTTTTCATAAGATATCCAGCAATAAGATCACATATACTAAATAAAATTTTTCCGAAATACGGAATACCTATAACATTTGGAATCAACATCCATGCTAATAATGGCGTATATCTATAGGTTTCTCGATCATAAACGGATTGTTTATGATACGTTTTTTCTGCAGCTCCAGTAAAAACAAAATAATCCATATCTGTATATTTAACAGGTGATCGCAAATCATGCCAATGTCCATAAATTAAGAGAAATAATCGAAATAATCCACTAATAATAAAAATATAGCGATTATGATTAAAAAATGTCCTTAAATATAACATAAATATTTTTTTCTTTTGAATAATTTTATAATTCTTTTAAAATATATCAATAGCCTAATTATTTTAAAAATCCTTATTCGTCTTATTTCACTAAAAATAATTCAATTTGTTGTATTTTTTTAATTTGACTTTTATTTTAATCAATTTATAAATTCAATAATAAATGTAAAATTTTTTTTTAAAAAAAAGGTTTGTTTAAATAATTTTTAAAATATATTCATATATCATTAATTCTTAGTTGTTTGACTAATTGATTGATTGAAATTTATATCCATTATATATTATATGATAAATCATCTGATAATTATCAATTTTTTAAAATAGAGTTTTATTTGTTCTTAAATTTTATAAAAAAAACCTATTGATTATTAAATAACTAAATTTTAATGAATAATGATTATTCTTTTTTATAATATTTTTAATTAATTAAAAATATTATAAAAATTGGTTATTAAATAATAAATTTTGTTAATCGATTAAGTGATTATTGAACGTCATTTTATTTAAAATAAGGTGTTTTTCAAAAAAAGAGTAGGAAAATATGTTTAAACCGTCTCAAATTGTTAGAGGAGCAAAGAGGTAAGAAATTTTCTTTTATTTAAAAAAAAAATCATTTGAAAAGGTTGCCTATGACGTCTAAACAAGGTCGACAATTTTATAAAGGATCAGGTACAGGATCAATGGGTAGACATACAAAAAAAGGAAAATTTTATATTTAATGAAATGTATTTTTGTTTTAAATGTTATATAGGGAGATATATTATTGATTGGAAAAAAGTTAGAACATTTATTGTTCCAAGTGGTCTCGATACAACACCAGTAATATTGTCTTTAAAAAAAAAAGAAATATTTAATAAAATATAGTTAAAACCATTTGTAACTCTTAAAGTTCGACCAATGCGATCATCTTTTGAACCTGGACAAAAGCATGGATTTGATGGAAAAGCATATTATAAACAATATAAAGAAGAAAATATGAAAGAAAAACAAAATGAATGATAAACATATTAATCCATCTATAATTAAATAATAATGAGTTATTTCGAAATGTTATAAAAATTTACCTATATATTTAAAAAATATTTAATTTTTATTAAAATATAGTATGAAAATTATTTAAATAGTAAGTATTCAGTTTTTATAGAGAGTATTCTTTCATATCTTATAGGAAATAGCCTGTTTATATTTTATATATTTTTTATTTTTTTATGCATTTTATATCATTTCTTTCTAAATTTGGTCCCCCACCTTTCTCATATAAAATAATAAAAAAACTCGATCAGAAAAATAAATCATATAAAATGACACAATCACAACAGACTTTTTTATTTTCAAAAGAAATTATTAAAGATGTTAAGGGATTGTTAAAAGTATATTATTTATTTATATTTAAATTTTGAAATAATATTTATAGATTCTTATTTTTGCGAGTATTATAGGTAGGTTTTGTGAATAAATTAAAATAATGGGGGATTTATGATTTTTTTTCTGTTTTTAGCATCATCTATCTTTCCTCGACTATTTTCTGTTATTAGGTATATTCAAATATAAGTTTTACATTACTTTTATTTAATAAATTATATAGATTTGAATCTATCATTCATGAGTTTGATCCATGTAAATTATCTATTTAAAATCTATTATTTGATTTTGAAAATTTAAGGGTTCAATTTTCGGGCTACAAAGTATTTAATTTCATCTTCATTGGATGAATTTTGGAATTGGTTTGACGATCGAACGTATGTTATTGTTTTTTTTTCACTTTTTCATCATTTAGTAAATACTAATGAATGCTTAAGATGGTATCCATTAGGACGTGTGACAGGTGGAACAATGTATCCTGGATTGATGATTACTTCATATGTTATTCATTCGATTTTTCATTTTTTAAATTATCCCATCAATATTCGTGATATTTGTGTCTTTTTTGCTCCTGCTTTTTCAACTTTAACATCTTTTGCAACTTATTTTTTCACAAAAGAATTAAAAGATGAAACAGCTGGATTTTTTTCGGCTGCTTTTATGGCTATTGTTCCCGGATACATTTCCAGATCAGTTTCAGGAAGTTATGATAACGAGGCAATTGCTATCACACTTCTTATGACAACGTTTTATTCCTGGATTAGAGCAATAAAAACAGGTCGTGTTTTTTGGGGGACATTGACTGCTTTTTTTTATTTTTATATGGTTTCATCTTGGGGTAAAAAATATATATATTCTTTTATGTATTTAACTGAAATGAAAGGGGGCTACGTTTTTATTACAAATATGATTCCTTTACACTGTTTTTTTCTAATTTTAATGGGTCGTTTTTCATCAAAAATTTATGTGGCATATTCTAGCTTTTATAGTTTAGGTACATTAATGTCAATGCAAATTCCATTTGTTGGGTTTCAACCAATTCGAACTAGCGAACATATGGCTGCACTTGGTAATTTTTTCTTAGTAATATAGTGCTTATAGATAATATATGTTAGGTATTTTTGGCTTAATACAAATTATAGCTTTTGCAAATTTTATACGATCCTATGTTTCTGATGAAAGATTTCAGACTCTTCTTAAACGCAGTGTGTTGTTCTTATTTTTTCTATCTTTTCTTTTATTAATCTTGTTGACAATGACGGGAACTATTGCACCATGGACAGGTCGGTTTTATTCTTTATGGGATACTGGATATGCGAAAATTCACATTCCTATTATCACTTCTGTTTCGGAACATCAACCTACAGCATGGACATACTTTTATTCTGATTTTGGATTATTAATTTGGTTATTTCCTGCTGGTATTTATTTTTGCTTTCAAAAATTACAAGATGAACATGTTTTTGCTATTATATATGCTGTTATGGCTAGCTATTTTTCAGGAGTAATGATTCGTCTTGTATTAGTATTAGCACCTATTGTCTGTATTTCATCCGCTCTTAGTTTATCAGCATTATTGGATAAATACTTACTTCTTCCGATTTTTCAATCTAAGCCATCATCTAATTTTTCTAAATTAAAAACACCTACTTTAATTTCAACATATCAAAAGACATCAAGATATTTAGAAAAGCCTAATTCTTTTGAATTTAGTTCAGCTGAAAATTCAAAAAGCATGATTAACCGTATTGTTAAATCATGGGTTTCTGGAATTATGTTAGTGTCTATATTGTTTTATTATTTAGTATTATTTGTTTGTCACTGTACATGGGTTACATCTGGTGCATACTCTTCCCCATCTGTAGTATTATCAGGACAAACATCAACAGGGAAAGATTTTATTATTGATGATTATCGGGAGGCATACTATTGGTTAAGAAAAAATACACCATATGATGCAAAAGTGATGAGCTGGTGGGATTATGGTTATCAGATTGGTGGAATGGCGGATAGAATTACTTTGGTTGATAATAATACATGGAACAATACCCATATTGCGGTAGACATGAATTATAATTACTGAAGTATTTTGATTAGTTATAGACAGTTGGGAAAATAATGTCTAGTTCGGAGGAAATTTCGTATCCGATTTTAAGAAAACATGATGTGGATTATATTCTTATCGTTTTTGGAGGATTACTTGGATATTCAGGAGATGATATTAATAAGGTAAAGTTAAAAATGATATATATGATATTTTATTTAATAAAGTTAAGTTTCTTTGGATGATTAGGATTGTATGTTTTAAATATTTTATATTTATCATAATTATTTTTTAGGCAGAGGGAGTTTGGCCTAATGAAGTGAGAGAAAATGATTTTTATTCGTATAGTGGATACAGAGTGGATAAAGAAGCAACTCCGGTTATGAAAAATAGTCTTATGTATAAAATGAGTTATTATAAGTTTGTCTAATTAAATCTTATTTTTATTTATCCTGATAAATATTAGTTTTAATAAATTATTTAATAGAGAAGGATATGATTCTGTGCGGGGTCAATATATACCTGCAGCGGAAATTGTATTGGATACATTAGGTGAATGAAGTATGCTTTTATTTTGATAAAAATTAATTTAGTTTTTCAGAGGAAGTTTTTACTACTGAAAACTGGTTAATTCGAATCTATAAAGTTAAAGCTCCAGATAATTTAGGAAGGGATTATACTTCTCGAAAAAATACTAAATCATATAGAAACAAGCAAAATATTTATAAAACATTAAGAATGGATGCATTTTAATTTACAAATTATTTTTATTATATTAATTTTGAATTTTATACAGAAGATATCCTTTTAAAAAAGTTTTATAAAGTGTTTGTTTATATTTAAGTGAAAATATATTATTTTATTGTTTATTTTAATATATTTATTTTAATTAAATTATTAATTATATAAAAGTGCTAAAAAGATCTGAAATTTCTCAAAAATTCAAGAAAATTAAATGTAGATGAGTCAATATGCAGGTAGAAGTTTTGCAAAGAACTCAACAGATTATGATAATGAGGATACATCCGATGATAGTGAAGATCAAGAGTATCCTGTGGATCAAACAAAGTAAGTATATATATTTTATATATATATCTTTTAATTAATAAAAAAAAGGTATGATTTGGATTCATGGCAAATATATAATGAAAAAACTAAAGAAATGGTTCATGTGGGGGAGATTTATACTTATTTTTATTATATTAATTATTATAATATAGTTAGCAATGGAAAAAAAAGCATCAGAAATAAATCATGCATTTTCTTTAATTAGTCATTGGACAAAAACTTTATTATATGATACAGATTATAATGATGTATTCTTGGAAAGGGATTTAGAGAAAATGACAATGGAACATAAGGAAATAGATTTTAAAGAAAGCATTTTGTTTGAACACCGCAATAAAGAAATTTTAGAAAATATAGAAAAAGCAATAAGAAAAGAGGATGAAGAAGAAAAGAGATATAGAAATATGCAGGAAAAACAGAAGGAAAAAATTGCAATTGAAAATAAAAAAATTGAAGAGAAGAAAAGTCAAAATAATGAAAAGAATATAATTGAGATGATAAATGATAAAAAAAAAGTGGAAAATAATAGAGAAAAAATAAACACAATTATGTTAACAGATGTATTACAACCTCTAGAATCTACAACAAAAAAAAATCAATATACATATAATATTATGGATCGTCTATTAAAATATAAAAAAAGGATAGAAGTATGAAAATCTATTTAAGCATTTTTGTTTTTATATTTTTTAGGATATTAAATTGAATGTTCTTAAACCTGTGTCAGAAAATGAAATATGGAGAAAATTTTGTTTTGAGAATAAACGAAAAATAACACCAAAGTGTGGTCAACTTACTAATTCTAAACAACAAATAGAACGTATTGTATTAAATATGATTTTTAAGAAAATTTATTAACAATATAGACGGGGGATTTAGAAGAAATTATTAAAATGTCTAAGAAAGTAGCTATAACCGTATATCATTGGATATTAAATTTCTTATCTAAAGCAATTATAGTAAAAAACATTATTTATTATTTTAATTTTAATTGATTGTAGAAACAAGCAGAAACAGAAGTTACTGTTAATTTATATTCTGCATATCCCTTAGCTACTGTTTGTGTTTTTTTGATGTCTAATCATCCTGATCTTGTTGATATTCTTTTAGCGCGTTTTGCAAAAAAGTGTCCTTACACAATACCATATCTTAAGGTACAATTTTGATTTTGATGAATTATATATAGAAATAAATAATTGTATAATTTTTAGTATAATAGAAATACAGAAGAAGGTAAAAAAGCATTGGGGTTTTATCGGTTGAAGAATGGAAAATTTGAAGAAGAGACATCTTATACTGAGAGACAGTGTGGAATTTTTGCTGTTTTTTCTGCAATTATACAAACGGAATATGTTCCTAATTATTTACCCATACATTTTGGATGGACTCTCCTTGCAAAACTTTTAAATGAACCACCTCCATCTGAAACTGTTTTTGCAATAATTAGTACATTTATAGATATTGCAGGAAATGCTTTTACAAAGCATTATGGATTGCAGGCAGATAAATTAATTAGACTCGCAGTAAATGATTGGATAGGTGATAATAAGGGAAGTAATGCAGCTAGATTAAGAATTTTGGGAGAAGAATGGATAACTCAAAGAAAAATAGGACTGAAAAATGGGGGACATTTTGATGAATAATACATTTATAAGTTCATATACAGATATACACACATGTAAATATATGATTTATTATTGTAAATTATCCGGATTAAATTGTTATTACATAAAAATGTAATTATAAGAGTTTGTATAATATATTTATATGGTTAAGACTCTGGCAAATAAACATATATGAATAAATTAATAGTAAATTGAATGTAGATTTTATAGAATTTTACAAATTTTTTTAAAAAATTGTTGTTTCATTAATAATAGATTATGTGTATATATTAAAATTTGAATTATATAAAATTGAGTTTTTTTATTAAAAATTTCCCTAAAAACAATAAAAATATTGTTTTTAATTCTTTATATAAGACTTTTATTTGTAACTTTTTAAAATAATTTTCTATTTTATTATAATTCTTTAGAATATTATTTTTATAATATTCAAAGAAAAAGTATAAAATAAAGATTATTGTAAAATAATTAATAACAAATTTAGCTATGGTAGAACAACCGTTATATTTATTAATGATAGAAAATATTACTAGGAAAATGAATATTTTTACTGTTAAACATGAACTTTCTTATTTTCTTGCTTTTGAAAATAATGTTTTAAAAAACAGTTATAAATTAAAGGAACATTTTTTATAAAAAAATGAAATATTCTATTAAAATAAATATTAAATGTTCTTTGAATTAAAAAAATTAAATTTTTAATTTATAACATGTATATATTAATAAAAGTAAAAAATCTTATAAACATTAATTTTTAAAATAAAACACTTTAAACATTTTTAAATGGAGTATTATTTAAAAATTTTAATAAAGTTTCAAGTTTAATATACATTATATTAGATAATCAAAATATTAAATATAAGGGTAAAAATGACAAATATATTTAAATATTATTGCAAATTAATTATTCATTAATACTAATGCTGTTTCGAATTACGTCAATATACATTATAGATGTATACATTCATAATGTATATATAAGTATATATTTAGATATGGTTTAAGCAGATAAAAAGTTGATGTTTTTAATATACTTTAAAATACGAAATTCACGTATTGACGCAAACGAAGATCCAATATACATTTTATCATCATAAAAGATACCCCGAAACTATATAATGCTTTAAGTGATATACTTTCTGCAGTGTTCAATTATATCAATTATACTGCTGTTTAATTCGAATTTAATATTTTCGCAAATTTATAAATGTATTTAATTAACTAGTTGTTGATGCAATTACAGTTGGTACATGTACAGTATGTCGATTACCTCGTGCTCCAACAACCGTCCATTCACCTGATGCAACACGAGGAAGTAATGTATGAATAGTCACTTTCTCTGTTTGTGCTTTCATTCGTTCTTCTTCAAGTGTTTTTTGATGTTGTCGAAGATTTCTTAATCGTTCTTCTTCCATACGTGCTTTAAGTAATTTTTGTTTTTCACGTTTCATTGCATTTTGCTTTTGTTTTTTTGTTTTTATAATATCTTCAGATATATTTTTCTTATTTAATGGTACATTTGATACATTTGATTCAATAGTCCATATTACAGGTTTTGAATTTTCAGTCATTTCCGTTGCTGTAGCAGCGGTTAGGGTTGCCGTTGTCGGTGTCGTTAAAGGTAATACTGTATGATTAAATAATGGTGTTTGTTCTATTTTCTCTGTTTTCTCCGCTCTTTCAAAAGATGATTTATCAAGACGTTTTCGTTTACGTATTTTTTTCGTAAACATTCCTGAATCCTTTTCATATAATGTTCGACTCATGAAAAATGTTAAACATGGAACTCCCCGCATTGCAATATATACAGTTCCTGAAATTCCAAGAAATAAAATCCATGAAAGAAACGGATTCATTTTCCTTTAAAAAAAATGAAATTATTTCAATTTAAATAATAATAAAATTAACCCTTTTATCGACCGTTTAAACGCATGATTTTTTTTTTAAAAATCTTATAACGGCTGACTTTTTCGGAAATAACATTTCAAAAATTCATTCGGAAAACATGATTTAAACGACTTTTTTCGCACTGCATTAAAAAAATATAAATATAATTCATATATTCATTAAATATTTATTTAATGAATTATTTAGAATGAAGATATAGTTTTATATTATTCATAAAATATTAACTTTAATATTAAAAATAATAATAAACAATGATTCTATATCATTCTAATTTTGTAAAATCTTTATAAATATCGATAAGAACGGTTTAATAATGTTAAACATTTATAAAATAATTTTTTATTGGAAATTTCTTTTTAAAAATATAATAATAAAATTTTATAAAATATTTAATAAATATATTCATTTATTATCATTTATATTGCTTTAATTATACTTTTTTAAATACAAAAAAATATATGCGTCTTATATGCGTCTTATATGCGTCTTATATGCACTTTGTGTTGTATGAATAATGAAAAAGAAAAATATTTGTTGATTTATTTTTCTTTTTTTACTTTCTTTTAAAGAATTCTTTACCGAATCGTAAGTGTTTCAGTTGGGTTTCGGTTATGCGAGAAACTCCGGGTGTAGATGAAGAGTTAATAGAAGAAGATGGGTGGTTATTATCAGAATATCCAAATGACATTGAAGTAAAAAGATGAAATATCTATAAAATATATTATTAATATTTTTAGTCACTTGATTTAATACATTTAAAATTAAAAAATATAGTTTCATTACATCTTGAACGATTTCCACAACTTAAAGTAAGTTATAAGGGATTAGAAGAGGTTTAATAAGATACAAGAAAAACTAACGAAAAGACTAAAAATAGATACTTTGTTTACGTCAAAATCAACTTGATACATTTCCTGAACCATCAACGTTACCTCATGAATTGACAGAACTTGACTTGTATGATAATATTATTTCAGAAATTCCAGATTATATATCATTTCCTGAATTACAAACACTTGATTTGAGTTTTAATCGCATTAAACATATTCAAAATTTAGAAAAATGTACAAAACTTAAGAATTTATATTTTGTACAAAATAAAATTGCACATATTACAGGTCTTGATACACTTAAAGAACTTATTAATCTTGAGTTGGGTGCGAATCGCATTCGCGTATTATTATTACTACTATAGCTCTATATAAACTAATATAAATTGAAGACAATTGAAAATCTTGAACAACTTACACATTTACAAGAACTTTGGCTTGGAAAAAACAAAATTACTGAATTAAGGGTATATATTTCTTCCTTTGTATTTATTTATTAATTTATAATATATTATATAGGGTTTAGAAACATTACAGAACCTTCGTATTTTAAGCCTTCAATCAAACCGATTAACATCAATTACTGGTCTTGAAGCACTTGAAAATGTATTAGAAGAATTATATTTATCTCATAATGGTATTACATCAATAAAAGGACTTCAAGCATTAAAACGACTTCGAGTACTCGATATTTCAAATAATAAAATTGAAAAATTGGAATATATTAGTCAAAACATAGATTTGCAAGAGCTTTGGGCTAGCTACAATCAATTATCTGATTTTGAAAATATAGAACAGGAATGTAAAAATATGAAAAAGCTGGCAACAATATATCTTGAAGGAAACCCTTTACAAAAAATGAATGGATCAACATATAGAAACAAAGTAAAAATCATTCTCCCGTGGATTAAACAAGTTATCTAATCATATATATAATTTCTTTATATATTAATGCATATAGATTGATGCTACATATGTACAAATATAAATAAATATTTTCTGAAAGAAATTACGATGAATTATTTTATACGCTTTTCCTTCAGAAGATATCATATCCGATTTTATTTTTTAGAATAATACCTCAACACTATTCTTTCAACTAAAGAAGCTATAATACTTATACCTATAATACCACATAGAATAAGATTGCTTTTTTTGTAGGCATTTTTGCCAGACATCCCTTCGTATAAAACAGATGTCGTAAAGACAGATCCTAAATTACCCAAACCAGAAAGCATGGCAGAGGATGCAGCTACATTAATTTTTATTTCTGAACCAAATATTTGAGCACCTATACATTTTTAAATATATAAATATACAAAATATTAATTATGATTTTCATACACCATGCCATACAAATAGGAATAGTAGGTCCTGTACCATACATAGTAATCAACAATCCTGAATATTGGACCCATTTATTAGACGAAAATGTAAGTGTAAGCATGCCTATTATAATAATAATACAGCAAAAAATAAAAACAGACATGCGTGAGCGATAATAATCTGAGATGGGTAAGATTGTCACTACTCCGATAAGATTAATCTAATATAAATCAACTCACAAATATAATGATTATGTAGAGAAACATACAATCCATATAATACCATATAAAAAACTTATTCTAAAACCTGACATTTGAGTGTCAATAAATCGAATAATTAAGCCTCCATAATTTTGAACACCAATACCGACTGAAATCCCCCCAAAATACATAAGAATTAAAAGCCATATTTTTAAATCAATAAACACTAGAAAAAGATCACGAAATGTCCATGGTTCTTTAAGAGAAATATTAGATAAAAGAATTAGTTTCTCGTCTGATTTAAGAAAAGGTATTTCAGTTGTTTTTTTAATTTTTTTATATATTCTGACAATATATGATGACGATTCCAGCTCTTCCTGAGTAACAGATGCTTCTGTTAATGTCTGAGGTAATAACCACATACTAATAATACCAACTAAAATTGATACAAAACCATATATCAAAAACATCCTTAATTAATGATTTAAAAAATTAATATATATATATATATATACCATTTATATCCTTCAAGATTTCCAATACCGTCCATTTTCTGAAATCCAGCACTAACAAATCCAATAATCATTGACGATATTTGTGAAGCAGTAAAATACCATCCAATACGTTTACCTATCATATGTGGTGGATAGTACATCATTAAATAATACGCCATTCCAGGCCATAATCCTGATTCCATTGCACCAAGTAAAAATCGCAAAATGTAAAATCCTGTTAAATTTTTCATATAACTATGAAATGCTAAAACAATGCCTATTGTTATTAACGTATCCGACATCCAGAACCTAGGGCTAATATACGTAACTGTATAAATTGATAAGAAATGATAAACATAAAAAGAATATTTACTAATTAAATTTGATGGAATCTCAAAAATAACATAACTAATATAAAAAAGGGTAATACCAATACTAATTTGTTGTGATGAAATGCCAAGAACTTGTTGCAAAGAATGTCCTTCAGAAATATTCATAGTAAGAGCAACACCAATAATAGATTTAGCAGAAAAAGCAAAAAAATAAATAATCCATAAACATGAAATTAAACGTTTATCAAGTTTTCTAAAGATTATATTAGTTAAAAACAAAAATTATAATAAATTTACTTATATATTTGTTTTAAATGTAATTGATCAGGTGTTATCGAATCTTTTTTTTCACATGTTTCACTTAAATCTTCTTTAAATAATTTCAAATACGAACTATATATTTAAATATGTAAAGAACAACTTACCTGAGCATATTGTATTAATCGAATTGTTTAAATTGTTTTCTATGTTCGGCATTATGTGATAACTTTTTTTTTGGTTGTCGAATCTTAATATATTATGTTAGATAACGAAAAAATATAAAATATATTTAAAGAAGAATTATAAATGTATATAATAAAAGAATACATATTATAAAGTAATTTTTAGTATTTTTATGAAAAAATTTCAAGAAGGAAATTATCTTTTTATTCAAATATTTTTAAATATTATCTTTTTAAGTAAAAATGAAATATTATATAATCGTTATATATATAATGTAACGATAAGTATATTTAAAGTTATAAATAATAATATATGTTTAAGGTGTTTTATATTAATAATTAATCCAAATATTAAGGATTTTAAACAGATATTATAAGGATTTAATTATAATAAATTTTTAAATACTTTTTAAAAGTATAAAATTTGGTATAATTTTTACGAAATATTATACTTTAAAAGAATATTTAAGAAAATATGGATAAAAAAGAATATCATCATATGACTGTGCAAAAATTGAAAGTAAATAGCACTATGTATGAAATTAGTAGTGAAATCATTAATATTTTTAAAATTAGAATATATGTCAGTCATTAGGTCTTAGTATTAAAGGTAAAAAATCAGAATTAATTAAGGTATTAAATATTATAAACAAAAAGGTGCTATATTAAATAGTGTTTAACAATAAAAGAGGATAGAAATTAATAATAACGAGAAAAAGGATAATCAAAACTTAAAATCAGTTTCAACAATAAATACTTTAAATAGTCAAAAAGAATTAGATAAGTTCAATAGCGTTAAAATAATCAATTGTGTATTAAATGATCAAAAAAAACTAAGTAAAACAGATTCGAAAATAGAAAATACATTAGAAAATATAAAAACACCTTTAGTCGAAAAAAATGATTCTGAGATTAATAAAAATCCATCCAAAAAGCTATCCAATGGGAAATTCAAACCGCCAATAAACACTCCCCATGTTATTGATAAAGAAAAACAAATACACAAATTAAATGTTAACCCAAATAACTCTAACTCTAAAAAATTGAAAAAAGTTATTATAAAATTTATTGAAAAACCAAATTCTACTGAAACAAATCCAGAAAAACAGACACCAATTAATCAAGTAGTAAATACGGTCTCTGACTCAGATATTTTTCCTCTAGAAATTGGAAAACCACCATCACTTGCTTTTCGTAAAAAAATAAATATTTATTCTCGTTTATTTGCTTGGGTTGCTTTCTGTTTACCTTCTTCTGAAAGATATTCATTTCTTTCTACATTAGCATGTGTATGCAAATTATGGAATTTCTCTGTTAAATTTGCGTGGTATGAACTTATATTGTTAGAATTTCCTGGAAAACGTACAGAGACTTGGATATCTTCTACTGATCCTACTATATATAATTTTCGTTTGTGGTATATTCATAGGCAAAAAGAAAAACAGTCTGCTCTTAAAATTTTTAGAAAAAGTTGGATAGAAAGGTTATTTAAAATATATGGACAAACATTTTCTTATAACTATTTAACTTCACAAAGGGAGCTTTGGTTTTATGGCGTTTCTTACAATTTGCTATCTGATCCTGATCAAAAAGGTCAATGGGAGGTTGCTATTCGCTTCTGGATGTCTCGCTTTGTTTTAACAATAATGAGCACTGAACCCTGGGAATCATGGCCTATTTTCTTTGATAAAATGTATAATGATATGATTGTTGCAGTTAAAAATATTAAAAATAGCGATATATGGAGAATTGAATGTTTTAGCAATAAAGTATGGTATATTTCTGGTCAATCTGGGTATTTATAAAATATTTATAATTTTTAATAATAAAAATTAGTGAAGCTATTGGATGGGATCTCTCTTTATCTTCTCGTGATTCAATAAATATAAAAAATATTACATGGAAAAATTTGCGTTTTGATTGGCAATCTTATATTTCTAAATTAATCAATAATGATTCTCCAACAGAATTATTTAATCATGTTTTTTACCATGGAGATACTAGTTTATATCCTCATGGTGTTCATAAAAGTATAAAAGATCCTTTACGTTTTTCTTTAGCAAAAAGATTTATCATCTCACATGTTATTGATTATAGTATATCTGGATTATATGAATCTCGACCATTTTCATATAGTTTAAACCCAAAACTTGTACTTGATTTAGAACAAAAATATTCTGTTGAAAGCGTTCGTTTATCAGGTGAAACTGCTATATATAATCAAATTTTATGTCCAGGACTCTGTTACATTCAAACATCAGAAGTTGGTATGTTTGTTCTCGACGAAATTGGTCTGGAAGTAGGCGATGATATATGTGGAGTACGGGATATTTGGACATTGTTATTAGGGTGCAATACATGGGGAAGTGCACTTGATAATACTATTATTGAAAAGACGCTTATATCTTTATTTCAGACATAATTTTTTACAAAAAATTAATATCTACAATTTTATATTTATGATAAATATAACATCTATATTATTCTATATCAATAAATAAGATTGTTTATTCATACATAATATATTATTTATATAAAGTTTTAGTTTATAATAAATTTATAAATAATTTCATATATTATAATTTCAAAATATATAATTTATCATAATTAAAAGAAAACAAATAAATAAAATGTTTAAATAATCTTTACAATTTATCTATTATCATTCATTATAGGACATCAAATATCTTATGTCACGATTAATAATACGTGTATCGATGCATCATTTATAACGCGTATCTTTTCAAACCACTCTAATAATGCACTGGAAAAGAATTCAATCAATTCCTTCTTCTATTTCATCATCAATGTATGATTTTGAAAATGAACAGGAACTTGAAAATATGTATGATTATCTTATTAAATTGATAATTATTGGACCTAGTGGAGCGGGCAAGTATATTACATAAAAATAACTATAATAAATGAAGCCAATATTGTTAAATAGAACGTCAATGTTACACCGATTTGTTAGAGATGAGTTTCGATCACTTTGTCCTCATACAATTGGCGTTGAATTTTCTAGTAAAGTGATTAAATTAGGAGTAGGTTCACTCAGGAAACGCATTAAGTTACAAGTATGTTTAAAAATTTTATATTCAGAATGAATAAGAAATTTATATTGATATAATTGAATAATATACTCATTATATGCGTTCATTTGTTGGGATGTATGCGTCATTATACATTTATACATACTGAATATATATATTGGATATGTCATTTACAATAAGATTAATAATCATAGTTATGGGATACAGCAGGACAAGAACGTTTTCGAGCAGTAAGTCGATCATATTATCGTGCTGCAGCAGGTGCTTTACTTGTTTATGATATTACTAAGTGTGGATCATATATTATAAAAAATATAATTAATCAATAAAATTAGTCATGACTCATTTATGAGTCTACCATCTTGGTTAGAAGACGCGCGGGCGCTAGCATCACCGGAGGTGGTAATTGTATTAATTGGAAATAAAAGTGACCGTAATCGTGAAAGAGATGTTACTATTAATGAAGCTATGGGATATGCTAATCGTGAAGGTAAGATTTGAAAAAATTAAATAAAAGTTATTGTGAAAATATGTAGGGATTTCATTATTGGAAGTTTCTGCATTAACTCCACATTTAATTGATGATGCATTTTTACTTGTAGCTCGACAAATTTTAAGTAAAATTGAACTTGGACAAATTGATCCAAATTTATCACAATTTGGAATTCAATATGGTAACGATGATCGCAGTGATCGCTCTACATTAGGTAGTTTAAAAGGTGCATTTATGCGTCGACGTGAACGAACGCGATGGTTTGATGGGTTACATAATATTATACGACGTGAAGATAGTATGCCATTTGGATCCAATTTTCATAGGGGTGGGTGTTTATGCTAATTAATAAAGCCTAATAATGTTCAAATGGAATTATATGTTTTTCTGTATTTTCTATTTTTTACGACAATTAAATTTATCATGGAGAAAATCTTTGAAAAAAATTCAGATAATTACTTTGAAAATTGTTATGAAGCTACATTATTTTAATATTATCAAAACATAATGATTTCTCAAGTAACTTGTTTTTTCCAAAAAAAAAAGCAATCAAAAATGCTAATAGGAATTTTTTTTAAATAACAAAAACATTATTTTTTACCCATTTTAATCAGCCTTGTTTTTTTATCCCACGTTTTTTATAAGTTTTGAATAAATATAATTTGTTCCTTTAAGTTTTAAAGTGATTTGGTTCCTTTTTTATAAATTATTGGAGTCATGTAAAAATGGATAATCAAAAATATTTTCCCTTATGTTTTTTCGGTTTCAAAATCAAGTGTTTTTGAAAAACGTTCTAATGGTGGTTCACCGATCAGTTTCATAGTTTCCTCTAATAATAATGTCAATGAAGGCATTGTATATGCCGGTATATCAAAAAGAAGACTCAAAGCTTCAATAGATACTGTTTTAGATCGCATGTCATCCTCTGGTAATGACTTGATAGTTTTTTCATTTGATGAAATTGTTCCATATATATCTGAAAGTTTAAATGTATTTTCCTCAATTAATGTTTGATCATCTTCTATGTTTTTTATAAAAGTGACATCCTTTGTTAAAGTAAAAAATCGTCCAGAAGTATCCATAAATGTAAAAGAAGAGGATGATGAGATAGATGGCATATGATTCAGCATAATAATTTTATATGGATGCTGTTGTAAAAAAATTGGTATAGGTGATTTTATTTTAAAGATATAAAGTTTTGAATTATTCTTTTTTGAATTATTAAATGAGACAGCAAATAGGTGGTTCGTATGATCAGCTGCAAGGTAGAAATCTTTAAGTGATTTATGAATTTTAGGTATATTTAAACACCATTTCGTACTCGCCCTTAAAATATCCCATACTAAAATATGCTTTTTTGTAATAATAATAATAAAAGCTCCCAGAGCTTGAACAAATAAAATTTTCCCCATACAAAGATTATTAACTGTATGACAAATAATTCCAAGCCGTTCATTTACAATTAATAAAGAATTATTACATCCAACAACAATCATACTACCATCCAGTGTCCATGTTATACAAAATATCTCATTTTTACTTAAAGGATCATACGAAATTCGAGTATAACGAATGACTTTATAACAAACCCAAATTTCTGTTTTAACTGTTTTATTTTCATTTTTTATTTTCAATTTCCAAATTTTTAATGAGCCATCATCACCAATTGTAGAAAACTTTTTTTCATTAGGGCATGCGTTTAATCCATTTACTTTTTTTCCAAACCCATGAGGGAAATCTATACGCGTAGTAAGATCCCATTTCTTATTTAATGAATTCCATTTCCAGAATTTAAGAAAAATTTCTCTGTTTTCTTTATAAGAATCAGAATTTCTATTTAATAATTCCCATTCATCAATTGTTGCCATCCAAAGGCTATCCGCTGACAGTGAAATGTGTGTTATTCTAGGTTTTGATATTACTATATTATCTTTTTCTAATGTTTCGATATGAAATCTACGTATAACTTCAATTTTATATGTTTGACAATCTTTTATAATATCATAAGATTGTAAAAAAGTAGATGAAAATAAAGATTGAGAAGCAAATAATATATTTTTAGTTATAGGATTAAAAACGGAAGGAGTCTGATAACTTATTTCCCCTCCAATTTGAACACCAAATATTTCACATTTTGCTTTTAAATCTATTGCGTTGATAATTTTAATAGAATTGTCTTCTAACAATATAGAATAAAGAGAATTTGTCCGACTTACAGATATTTTTTTAATAGGAGAACCCAATCTAGGAAGAAATTGCTTATTTCCTGTCGCAATTTGCCAAAAAACCAAGACTCCTTCTTTCCCGCCAGTTAAAATATATGATTCTGTGCAAATTTAAAAAAATAAACAAAAATATCTAAATGTATACCTTCAAGAGTCCAATTAATGGCTGAAAAAGGTTGAGGATGCCAATGGAATATTCTAACAATTGGTTCTTCTAATTTTAAAATATTATAATATATGAGTAATTTCCCTTCATAATCCCCAACAGCAACATGATC
Source organism: Pneumocystis canis (assembly GCA_017311265.1). Lineage (NCBI taxonomy): Eukaryota > Fungi > Ascomycota > Pneumocystomycetes > Pneumocystales > Pneumocystaceae > Pneumocystis > Pneumocystis canis. The sequence continues at coordinate 68,776 of JABTEF010000023.1, read as the reverse complement.
ATTGCAGATTATTAGGGTATTTATTGGACCATCTACATCGAATTTTCGCGTTTCCCATAAATTCTGAGAATCTTGAGAATTTGATACCTTTTTTTTACAGACATAAATAAAATCAATACTACCAACAACTAATGTTTTTCCATCAGGAGAAATATTCATTCCGATACAAGTTTTACATTTGACAATTCTTTGAGAACGTTTTACTTTAGTAGATTTCAGTTCAAAAGATGGAAATATATATGAATAAATCTCATAATTTTTTTTGAACTTTTTTTTTTCAAAAGAATTATGTAAATTAGATAAATCATTTTCAAGAACGGCATATACAGAAGATGGAGTTGATTGAGATAAAGCAATGTAGCAGATTTTTCTTCGAGTATACCTAGACTAAATGGAAAAAATATAAGAAAATGATTTTTTTAAAAAGAAAATACCCTAAGCATATTATTACCCATCCAATCCCACAATTTTATAGCACCCTCTTCATCTGAAAGATAAATTCTATATTCATTTAAAGGATCTAGTGCCATGCCGGTAATTTTTGGTAGATATAGATTATCTTTTTGATCTAAATCGCCAATCGTTTGTATACAAATTCCTGTTTGTATATTATAAACCTTAACAACCGAACCAAATGCAATGAGTATTTTTCTAAATATATAAATGAAAAGAAATTTATTTATATAATATACTTTTCATCTTTTGTAAAAATAGGCGCAATATCAGAAAAATATCCTCCAGCAACATTTTTTATTTCCCATTTTAAAGCTTGTTTTTTAGTTTTTTTATTTTCTTTATCAAGAAAATTAGTTTCTAATGATTGTTGCTTTTCCAATGAAGAAATTGAAGTATCTGTAGTCTTACATTTATTATTTATTTTTGATTCTAATATAGCAGATTTTTGTGTTTTTTTTTCATTTTTTTTTATAAAAACATTCTCCCCATATGTTTTACAACCATTTAATTGATTTTTCTTACTTTCTTTTGTATTATTAGGGGACTTTTCTCTTATTAATAATCAATTGATCATTTTACTCTTAATCTTCCTATAAATTACCTATAAATTCCGTTTTTTTCGGAGGAATTATCTGTTAAGCCATCCATTGACTCATCTTCATCTATTAAATGCATCTACAAGCTCTTTTTATAGTTTTATATCTTTAAATGTTTTTTGATCGTCTTTAAAAAATTTCAAGCTTGTACGATCAGCAAAATTCAACGTCAGAAAAAAAAGTATTATTTGAAAATTCAAAAAGGGCTGTAAATAAGGTTTAAATTAACTCGAAATTAATAAATTTTATTTTTTCTTAATGATTATACCTGTACGTTGTTTTTCTTGCGGAAAAGTAGGCTTATTTTTTGGGTTTTTTTTATGATTTAATATTTACATAAATATAGGTTATTGGAGATAAATGGGATACTTATTTAATTTATCTTCAAGAAGATATTTCTGAGGGAGAAGCACTTGATAAACTTGGATTAAAGAGATATTGTTGTCGCCGTATGATTTTAACACATGTTGATTGTAGGTTAATTATATTGTATTTTTACTATTAATAATATTTTTTAGTAATTGAAAAATTATTACATTATAATCGTATATTACATGTTTTTATTGTAAATAAATTAACTTTTTAGCACTTGAACGCTCGATGCGTGAAGTTTGAATGAATATACAGATGTTATCATTTTATATAGCTTTATTATAAGTTTATTAAACAATTTTAATAAGGATACTACATAGAAAATGACGAATTGTTAGTGTATTAAATATCCGTATGGTTTTTTAAACAGGTGTTGTATATTTTAATAATAATACACCTATATCCCAACATAATATATAAGATATATAAAATATATAAAATATTATGAAAAGAACAAGGTTTTAACAAATGTTAAATATTAAAATAGGTTTTGATAATGTTTAGTTTTGTCCTAACCCTAACCCCGTAGATAAATCACCAGCCCTAGTATTCAAGAGTACAAGTTAGCGGTGTGACTGACAGTTGAATCGTCCGACTTGTATAAATGTCGAACTCAATTGTGGTTCGTAATTACGAAGTATTTTTATTTAAAAAAGTTAATATTTTCAGGGTGAGATCTATCATGATATCATTTGTGATGTAATTCAAGCATCACAGCATGATTTTGAAGAATATGGAATTGATGGTTCAGTACTTATTGAACTAAAGCAGGTTAGTAGCTTATGATTTGATACAGTATACTTTTCAATATACTATATGTGATATAATAGATATATGTTTCATATGTGATAAAGTTTCATGTTTTACTTATTTGAACATCAATTGATCTTTTAAGATTTGGCAGACACGATTAGCAACGACAAATGTTGCACGTTTTCCATGGATGGATCCTTTAGCACCGGATACTGGACCGAATCCTAAAGTAGAAGCACCATTACTTAGTAATCCTGCTATGTCAGCGATGCGTGCAGCACAACAAATTCAACAACTTGCACAAGTTCAACAGGCTCGGTTTTATACAGAAGCGATGGATTCCATTCATGAAATGCATAAATATCTCCCCCAGACAGATGGATTAATTGATACGTCTTTAAATGATATGAAAAATGAAATAGTTCATACACTATTAGATAATACGCCCAACACTGTATTAACTGATATCTCGTCTAACCATTTGACGACAAAAGTGTGTTGAATTATATTTAATCGACTATATTAATATTTGTTTAAGGAAATTGATGCTTCACTTAATGAATCACTTCTTCGAATACGTCATAATATGCAATCACCTGAACATTCGGTACGATTATCATTACATTTATTGCCATCTACACTCCCTTTAGTTCAAACGGATGGAATAGACTCAGATTCAATTAATTCTGATCTTGATTCAGAACCTAATTCAAATCCTGAAGATGGTCCAGAACATGATGATAGTAATCAACTCGTTCTTTGTTTATATGATAAAGTGCAGCGAACAAAAAATAAATGGAAATGTGTTTTAAAAGACGGTATTATTGGGATGGGTGGTAAAGATTACCTTTTTATGAGAGCCAATGTAAGTAATACTTTAATTTGGACAAAGATGATATTTATTGTAATTTAGGGGGAATTTGAATGGTAATTTATGCATTTTTCCATATGATATTTGGGATTTAATGTTTTGAATGTTTAACAACATATTGATATAATAGCAATTGATACATTTGTATTTTAGCAAAAATTAAAGCGAGTTTAAACTTAAAATAAGTGGTTTAAGGTTTATTTGTGCATGTGCATTAGAGAGTAAAAAACTAATTTGACGTATGGATGAAGTGAATTGATGGGATAGATTGGTTATTAAGATAGTGCTTTCCCTTAAAAATAAATGATCCATATACATATAACTCTATATGTTTTTGACATATATAAAACGAGAATGCATAATTAATGAATTATCTCTGGAAGTATCCATATTTCCTTTAAATAGGATATTTAGAATGAATTTTTTACCCTGTTGAAATTCATGATACCATATTCGCGCTTCTTCCCACATTTGATCATAGGGAATATAATTTTCGGCAGAAGGATCAACAGAAAACCATTGAGGGATCATTTCTTCTGATCTACCATGAAAATTAGGAGCATAATGAATATCAATAATATACTCTTTAGGTTCATCGTGAAATTGTGTAGCTTTGTAAACATGAATTTCTATCACAGAAGTAGATTCTTCCCACATTAAAAAAAGAATAGCCATTTTTTTAAGTACAGCATCTTCAATTCCACATTCTTCCTAAATAAATATGTTACCTTATTTTTATATAAAAAAAAGTTAACACTTTTAATTCTCTTGCTGCACATGCATTGATAGATTCATTTTGTTTTACTTTTCCACCAAATCCATTCCATCTTTTATATTAATTTAAATTTAAATTTTAAATATAATATTGTTACTTTCCGACTCCAAATCCTCGTTTTTTTAAACCTAATAAAACATGTGTATTTTTTGAATTATAAGGAAATACTAATGTATATTGCTTTGTTTCATTATGTTTAAACTTAAATTCATCTTTACTATATATATATTAAAAAATCGTCTTTTTTTCTTTATTTTTATACTGATTCGTTTCCATTGTATTTATAAAAAATCATAGTATTTTAAATATTCACTTTAAAATTTATTAAAAACTTCCTTTTTCACCTAAAAACAACATGTTTTCTCCTTCTAAAACACATATTTTTCCTATTTTTTGGTTAAAAAATTCTTTATATTTATAATAAACGGTTGTTATAACAATCGTTGCTAAGCAACTGTTTCTAAGGGTTTCTGTTACCTAAGCAACTATCGTCCAAGTAACCATCTTTTACTCACTTTTAGAGATTATATATCTTTATGCCTATTCCACCAGCTTACCCAGAGACACATTTAAAGAGGTTTTAAAGGGATTAAGATAAGAAAAAATAATAATATTTATTTAATTTTAGGATTCAAATTCATTGGAGTGATGGAGTAACGACAGGATATCCACCACCATCAAGTTGTGATCCTAAAGTGAATGAAGATGGAACATTTGATTTTTTTAGAAAAATAGCAACAGGGGAAAGTAAAGATTTACATTGGCGTAGAAAATGTGCAGAATATTTAAGGGAACAGGCGAAAATTGAAGCGTTTCCTGGTTTTTTTTCATGAAAAATAGTAAAAATGGGATTAATTTAATAAATAGGAATGGATTTTGTTCTAGATGCTTTTCCAAAAAATTATAAACTTTACGAACATTGTAAAAGGTATAATGATGCTCGTCAAGAACGTAGAGATACTTTTCTTTTTGGTCATCCTAAGGGAATTCGTTTTCGAAGTCCTGCGGAATTTAGTCCGCATCTTCTATGGATTGCACAAAGTAAAACACACTCTCGAGGAGAATGTCCTTGTAAATATTGTGGAGGTGATCCTAAATCATGGAATCGTAAAAAAATTGGTTCTGATCAAATTTCAATTGAAACAGCTCATGAAAAATCTGAAAGAGAAATAGACCTTGATCAAGAAGGTGCGCTATATCGACCTGGGGAAGTAGTTTGGATGATTCAGGATGACCCTAGTGATGAATGGACTGTTTGTATTATTATTGATCGAACAGCCTTATCTTGTGCTCATTTGGATGGTGTTTCATCAAAAAGTTATAATTATCGGGTTAAAACAACTAAGACTCCGAAAAAAACTATACAAGTTCCACAGTGGATGCTCCGACCCTTACTTTCAAGATCTGTAAATGGTATAAAAGATTTAGAAGACCTATGTGAGACCTGGTCTCTATTTGATCCTTACGTATACGGTGTTTCACCTAAAATTCATTGTTATAATGGTTGCTGGATGGGACCAGAAAAGATATGGAAAGGAGATGTGGTTCGATTTAGACAAAAAGAGAATAATGAATCATCATTTTCTAATTCTGATGATATTCTTGTTATTAATGCAATATATAAAGAAAATAAATCAGGTAATATTTTGGTTTCAGGTAATATTTGGCGTTTCATATCTGCACCGTCTAAAATAGATCCTTCGGTTTATATACCACAGAAATTAGTAAAAGCTACAGAAATTTTAAATATGCATTTGGGATGTAATAGTACGAAAGATGTTGAATTTACATGCGCTTTAGTTGATATACAAGGGCGTTGGTATGAACCATGGTTGATACCCAAAGGCACTATTTTTAATGAGGTTACTTTGAAGAGAAAAGTTAATACTCGAAAAGAAGCACTAACAGGTGATTTGAGCATGAACTAATTATTATCAAAATGTTTGTATTTAATAAAGATATATTTTTTATTAAATTAAAATCTCATTTTATGTGTCTTAAGTTTAAAATTAAACTTATTTTTGTTTGAATTTCTATTATATTTGTATAATTTAAAAATTTATCTTGAAGTATTTTAATTTCTTAAAAAAAATCTAAATTACACAGTAACAATTGATTATATTTTAAATTTTTCTTTTTTATTTAAAAAATAATATTTTTTCAAAAAGTTATTATTTATCAATATAAAATTTAAATATTAAATTATTATAGAAATAGAATAACTTAATTATTTTTAATATTTAAAAAAGTTAAATTTTTATGATTTGTATAATTACAATTAAGTTTACAAAAATAAAAGTATTTATAAAGTAATAAATGCTAATTAATATCATTATATTTTATATTATACAGGCTGATACCAATTCATAAAACTATAGTAAAATATACGAAAAAAACGCTTTTATTATTTAACTGCATAGAATTGTAATTGAATATTTTGATGAATTATATTACTTGAAATTTTTGTTGAGAATAATCTTCAAAAGATGATGAAATACCTTGAATATGCAAAGTGGATTGAAAAGGATAAAACGATTTAAAAGTTTGTACCTCATTTCGTTGAAATGTATGAAGATTCGTAATTTGAGAATAAGACATTCGAGACTGATGATATGTGTCAATACCAAAAGGTCCTGAAATAGGATGAACATTAGAATGTATTTTAGGTATATATTCGTTTATTGTATTAATATTATTATCAGAGAGAATTTCGTCTGTTGGATTAGTAATAACTATTTTGTTAAGGTTCTTATACAAAGAATTATTTAAGGTGTCTGCTTTGTTTTCATTTATCATATCTATAGGATGCTCTTTTTGTACATCTTTTGATTTTTGATTACATTTGTTACAAATAAAGGGAATTTCAGTATTTTTGTCAATTTGTTCCTGTAATTTTGAAAATATTTCATTCGCATTATACTGACATTTTGCATGTTCCCAAACCATGCATTTATCACAAGAAATCATTAATTCATTATCCAACTTGCACAATTAATAAAAAATACATAATATAAGAACTTACATAATTTTTACCAGATATACCACATATACAATCAAAAATCCAATCATTGTTGTTTATTTTTTTATTTTTTATAATCTTACGTTTGGATTTCTTAGTACTTTTCCGTTTAGCTGGAATACTTTTTGATAAATTTGAATAAGAGTAATTAAAATTAGAAATATCAATTTTCTCATTATTTTCCTTTTGCAATAATTCTTTTAACAACTTCTCTTTCTGTCTCCTATCTCTTGTTTCCATTCTTAATTCCCTATTCTATAAAATATCAATAAAGAAAGATAAAAAAAAACATAAAATACATGTCCAATTAAATGCTTTTCTTCCCTCCTTTTTTTTTCTATTAACATAGCAAGCTGTTCTTGCTCCAATCTTTTTTCTTCTTCTTTAAGTCTCATAAGTTTTTTCTGTTCTATACGAGTTGACTTTTTCCTATGAACTACTGCTTCTGCTTTAAGTCTTTCTCGTTCTTTAATTAGCCGTTCTTTTTCTCTTCTCTAAAAAACAAATAAGGTTTATATTATAAATTCAAATTAACATACATCTTCATTTTCCTGAAGATATGGAAGAATATTCTTTTGAAGATAGTTATATAATGTATGTTCATTTCTATTTTTCGAATGAGATATAGAATTTACAAAATTTTTCCAATCATTAAAAGTTACACAGACCTAAAAAAATAAGTTTTGAAACCATTGAAGATATAATTTCACATTTTCCCAATGTCCTAATTGAGGATTCTGTGATTTTTTATCATCAGCACTTAAAACATCGATTGAATCAATATCATCATCATCAACAATTCTTCTTCTTTTCCTCCTTTTATATTCATTATTATTGCCGTGTAATTTCTCACTTAAGGAATGAGGAAGGATATCTAAACGCCGATATAATCTGTTATCATCTAATAAATAATATGTATATCCGAGAGAATCATATCCTATTGGATCTATTCTCTTTATTAAATATTAGAATATATTTTAGAAAAAACATATCTTGATATATACCCAAGCAACTTCATCAGATTCTTTTGCTCCAACACGCTCTCTAAATTTTTCAGGATTAAGTAACTGCCATTCACAAAGTTGTAATAAAACATGAACCTTTATTAAATTATTAAAAAATAATAAAGCCATATATATTTTTATGCCTTGGTAAAAATATCAAAAGAATCCCACGAATATGGAATTTCTTCATTTCCATAAGGATTATTTTCCGGTTTACGAAGAAGAAATTGTTTTCTTGTATAAAGATCCACATTTTCAGCACTAAATTCTATAAAAAATATGTTCATAATCTAAAAAATAAAAATACTTGATATGTTTATTAGAAGATAAGTATCGTACTAGACTATATCTTATAATAGTTAATATACGTGGTTCATGAAACCCGAGAAGTTCCTGCTCAAAAAACTCGAAAAAAGTAAGAAGAAATATCACAAAACTAACATTCTAATCCTTACCTCAATATTAAAATCATCTAATTTTAAAATTTTATAAAAAAGAAACAAAAATTGTCCTAATATTGCAAATTCTGGCATATTTCGAAGTGCATGAATAATAGAGTCCGTATTATTATCTTTTTTATAAATCATTTTGGAAAAATAAAGAATTATAACCCTTTTTATTAACTTTAATCACTTAATTTTTGTTTTTTTAATAATTCATAAATTTCTTAATATAACGTTTATTTTTTCCCGGAAAAAAAAATAAACCCTCTAAAAATCACAATTCTCTATATTTCTATATGCATTTTAACTAAATCACTTATAATTTAAATAAATACTCTTGATTTATCAATATTTTATTTCAATAAAGTTATATTTAACATATTTAAGTCATTTCTATCGATACGTATAAAAACAATTTTAAATAAAAAATATATAAAAATAAGTTATTTTATTGAGAGAATATAATTTTACTTTAAAAATATGCTTACGAAAGATCATCATTTTCATCATTTTCATCATCTCCAAAAATTGATATAAATATATTCATACTAGGCCTTTCTTTTTCTAATGCTTCATTCGTTGTATCATCTATTTTTAAATTTTCCTGTTTTTTTTCCGGAAGTACATATGATTGATCTTTTTTAACTTCCCTCATAATTCCCTCAACAATAGATTTATCTACTAGTTCATTTTTTGGTTTATTATTTGCATCTGATGTGATTGATTTATCTGAATATAAATCTCGAACATTAAATCGTTTACAAAGTAATTTTGCGGGATAAAATGGAGTAATTATTCTTGTAAGACTGCCAAACATATTCATTTTCGCTGCTTCTTCGGCAGTATTAACCTTTATTAAATTAAAGAATGATTTTTTTTTAAAAAAATATACCTGATTCTCTGAAGGATTTACAATTCCACCTTCTGAAGAATGATCAACAACTGAAACTGGGGAGAAAGATGAAGACGTTATAAATCTATTTTTCATAATACCAGACATTGGTTTAAAAATACGAGCTGATTTTGCAAATTCATCTGCCTCTTTTTCATAATCATGAGGACTAACTGTATTCTAAATTTTATTTAACTTTAAAAATAATTTTGATATACTCAAAGTTACCTCATACGAACCACGTTGAACAATTCCAGCATGTTCCTGAAGAAATAAAATATATCTTTTTCTTTTCTCTTCATTATCTTGATAAGGCATAAATTTGTTATTTAAGGCATTAAGAGCAGTTTTCTTATCTATTAATAAAACATCTGGTTTAGAAGTGTTTTTTAGAATTGAACTTTCATTTTCTGCAGGTGGAAAATCAGTTTTTCCAGTTACTTGAATGATACGCTCTCTAGCAGATGGTGAAAGAAAGTCAAATACTGATTTTCCCGGAAGAGGTGTTTCACCAAGCATAGCACCTCTATCTCTAGGCTGTAAGACACCTTTTGTAATTTTCCTTTTTTCAGAATGAGGAGCAGAAGGCACATAATCGGATGGAACCACAGGCGGATCAAACCATGTTTTCTTTTCCATACGATAAATCTCTGCTACTACAAACCCATTTAAAGGCAACGTTCCATCTTGACAACATTTTACCTCAGTATCACTGGTAGTTTTTTTTCGAGGAACAAATAAATGTTTCGTAATAGGTTTTAATTTTGTATTAGTAAGTGTACTTTTTTTTTTTTCTTCATGATCTAAAACAGTATCATACTTAATACTTGAAGGACCAGAATCATAAACATCATGATCATATTCATTATCATCCTCATTTAATACTCCATATCCAAAACTTATTCCAGAAATTCCGAATTTTGGTGCACTATTATTTGTAATATTTTGCAAACGTTCAATTGCAGGAGAAGGAATATATCCTAAACCATAAAGATCTGTTTTATTTTTTAAAAAATCTATTATAGAATTTTTTGGAGCAAAAAGAAATTTTAAAGCATATTCATCTTCTACTTCTCCATCATCGCCTTCAACTTTCGATTTTTTTATAAGAGGACCAACACCTTGACCTTCCTTCCACCCCATTTTCTTTAATAAACGAACTCCAATAGATTCTTTTTTTATGATTAAATCATCTAATATACTCCCTTTTATCATTTGACTTGAATTTTCACCACCAATTCCAATATAATCATCTTTTGTTTTAATACGCCTTTCTTCTTCCATTTCAGCAAGGTCTTCAGAGTCCATATAATCTTCTATTCGACCTGCTCTCAATTTAGCTCTTTCCTTACGTGAAGAACGAAATGATTGTGGTGTCCATCCTATTTTCATTTTAATATTGAATTAATAGATTTTCTAAATATTAACCTTCCTTTGATCCAACAGTATTAAAGTATCCTGCACTAAAACCTCCCGTAAATGCTCCATGAAGTCGTCTTCTTCCGCGTTCATCTCTGACTTCTTGTTTCCAAATAGGTTCATATTTTCCCTCTTCTACCCCTTCATTTGTTACAATACTTGTTCCAAAAATCACATAATCCTGTTTATTAACTTCTATACGAGGCTTTTTCCTTGACAAATTCATTGAAAAATAGTCCTGAATATTCCATTGAATAGATTATTCAAAGTAAATTGATTTTTACTTATTTTTTGATTAAAATAAGCGGAAAAAAGCAGAAATCCAGTAATATTTTAAAAATATTATAATAAAAAGTTTAAAATAGAATCATTTTATTATCATCTCATATATTTTATAAATCTTCTTAAGAACTTAATTTTTTGTAGTTAATCGTTCTAAGATGAAATAAAAATGTAAAAAAAATAAGAATTTAAAGCAGAAATACTCTTCTATTGATTATTCTCAATCTCTTGATACTTAACTCTATACATAAAGAATTTTATCTTAATACCGCAGTATAATATCACCTTAGTAATTTTATATATGTAAACTTGCAATCATAATATATATACAATGCAATGAAATGCCTTCATATAAACTGATACATTATTTCATAGAAAGAATGCTTAATTCCAACGTCCATACCCTTCGTGCCCATACTTTTACTTTACCTATATTTTCTTCGATATTTGTAAATTCCATGCAATCCCACCAACACTTTCTCTGAAAAAAAAGTTAATAACAATTCATATGAATCATTACTCATTATTTACATACAGCGGGTTTCCTCCAGAATAAAAGAAGTTTTTGACTTGTATTAATCGATGATGTAGATGGTTTATCATTATTTTTTACCTCTGTCAATGCTAAACTAGAAATGCATGCCCTGGAAGGTTCTAAAACTCTTCGAGGCCATTTGTCATCTTTTTTAAATCCGCTTTTTTCACTCAGTCATATACGTAATAATAAAAAATAAGATCACCTTGAACATAACATATCAATTAAATATTGTTCTGATGTATCAATATCTCCATTATTGGATTCAAACCCCCTACTCTTCCAAAGACCATCAAATACTCCATTAATATCAACAAGCCGTTTACCAACAGCACGTTTCAATGTATGTTGTTTAGAAATTGTATCGGCAGAGGTATCACCTGATGTATCGCCGGTTGTTTCATTTGGTGATGCAATAACATAAAAATCTAAATCTTCTTTTAAAACAATAATAGCAACTTTTCCCGGAAATGGTATATTCTGTTTATCTAATACATCTTTCTCCATTCTAGGTGATGAAACCGAATCACAAAAGAACTGAATCACATAGGATAGAATAGAGGAATCATACTAAAAATTATTTTAAATAATTCATTAAATATTACATCAACAAAACTCACGTCAACTACAATAGGATCATTCTCTGATCCTTCATTCATCACCCATCCATTTGGAAATAAACATAATAAAATACTTTCTGGTAAACTTATTAATTCTTCACGATCTAATACAAATCGTTCTCCACGTAAATCTAATGTAATTAAAGTCCCTAAACATCCTCCATTGGATTGAATAGCTGTCTTTGTATGAGATTCTACTACATGTGCAATCAACCCCTCCATAATTATACGCAATAAAGAATATTAAGTCGACATGAATTTTTGTGATAAACCCTGAGACGATCGGTAGATAGGGTGAGTGATAATAAAATATATATGAAAAAGATGATTAATTAATGAGAAGGAATTAAAATTAAATGTATCGATTAGATTTATACGTTTTTCTTTAGGATGACAAAACTGAATTCATCTTCTTCCGGAAAATATTCGTCACCATCATCAAGTTCTAATGGAGGTAATAATGTTGGTAAAGCAAGAGATTCTTCAATTTCATTATCTTCATCTTTTTCTTTTCCATAAATTTTTGGATCAAATTTTCCCTTAGTTATTTGTTTTTCATAATCGCTTAAATGTGAAATTTGTTTTGAAATTGCTTTATATGTTTGATTACTCTCACAATAATCTTCTTTTTTCTTTTTTTTAGGACTTAAAATGGCTTCTACCATATTCCAACACTAAAAATGATTAATTGAAATAATATGAAAATTTTATGAAATAATTTACCTGATCATAATGAGTCCAAAAAGCACGAGGAACTATATCATCTACCATTCCAGCTTTCATCCATTTATGGCACATTGGGCATTGTGCTTGAATAGATTTATCTTTAATTACTTCAATATTTTTTGGATAAGGATATGGATATCCATATTTACGTATTCCATGTTTATATCTTTTATGATACCAAAATGCAGAACACTTTGTAACATACCAGTTTCCAGGTGAACATATATCATTTTTTTTATCTTCTTCAGAATCATAACTATCAGGTGGACAAAGGGAACAATGTGCCTGCTTTTTACTGCCTTTATACCGATAATATTCGGGATTATATCTGTCAATAAACTCAAATTTAGTATTTTGATAGGGTCGTTCATTGGGATCTGAATGAACAAGAAGTTTGCTGGATATCGTATAATGATCTAAAGGTACAATAGGATCAAACAAACTTGAACGATAATAAAATCTGTCATCTAAAGGTACTGGTTTAAGTCCTTTATTTTTCAATTGTGATGCTAAATTTGGTGCTTTCATTTCAGTACTCAATCTCAAATAAATTGCAGGACATTGCATGACAAAATCTTCTTCTTTATATGTTATTAATTCTTTAAATTCAGGAGGACAATTTTCCAAAGCTTTTGTTAACATAGATGGATTGATTCTTTTTTTGGAATTAAGAAATAAAGGAACGTCTTTAGAACCAAAAGGAAGATTTGGGGGAAGAAATAGTAATTTTTTTTTCTCATTATTTTTTTCTTCTACTGATTTGGAATTTCGACTCTTGGGTGCCCATTCCCAGTTCCAACATTCTTCATATCCTTTTAAACAATGTATATAAGCGGGTTTCCAAGGTAAAGCAATAGGTGGTGTATAATTCGATAATGGCTGAAGGCATGCCGTAAGAAAATGTTTCCAATCTAATCCCTGAGCATAATGATTAAGTTTAAATATAACTCTATGAATAGTAAGCATAGAATGTACTTGTTTCATAGAATATTGAGTTTTTAGAGTATTATATGAACGGATAAAGGATGAAAGAATTGAACCATCTTGATTTATATTTTGAAGTGCTAAAGGTATTGGAGTGGAAATTGATGTAGGCATGGCTGATATTATATTATCTGAAGTTGCCTTCCATGAACAGTTTTGTGCTTGTAAAGAATCATTAGAGTTGTTATTTTTGGAATACTGATAAGAATAAACTGATGAAGATAAAGATGCAGGACATATAGTATTAGGTTCTATAAATAAAGGTTTCCAAGCGTTTTGTAAATCATAATGGTTATTTAAAAGGTCACAGAAATTTCCTTCAACATGTTTTGAAGTCACTTGGAAATCAGAAGGTTTTAAAATCATATTAGAATCAAAAGTATATTCAGTATTTTTTCTTAAATCAGGAAAACATGTCGAAATAAAAGCATTATCATTAACGTTTGTATTGATAACAGGTAATGTTTCAGGGATTTGATGTTGAGATTGATTATAACAGTTGGAATTTGTACCAATAGATGATAAATTATCAGAAATTTGTTCTTTAGACTGATCATAAACATTAGATAGAATTTGAGATGATAACATTGCATTATGAGTATCTTCCCACGTTAATATAAAATTATCGTCCAAATTATTAATATTTGTGGTACCATTAAAAACATCAAAGTCATTAATAGGATTAATTTGTTTTTCTCTGGGAGAAATTTGTTTATTATCACATGCAGTAAATATGTTAAGTTTTTTTTCAGAAAGTGATACAGTATCCCCAGACTCACTTAAAGATGAATTAAAAAAATAGTTTTCTTGTTTTTCCAATGAGTTTAATATCTGCTTTTGATTATATTCTAAAATCGTTTCACTGGGTTCTATTTTTTTATATCCATTAGGATTTATAGACATTGCATAGTGATGAATAGGATTTTCAAGTCCATAGTCTATAATATTATCTATTTCTTGCATCGATCTAAGCATACATTGATTATTTAAAGGTGATAAAGGATGACTATAAGGTGATATAGAATGTCCATGTGCATGACCTGGTAATTCACTATAAATAAAACTCTGTTCTTCACCATTCATAGATGGGAAAAAAAACATATTTTCTTTATCATTAATTTCATACATATCATTTACAAATGCTTCCATCATCTTCTGTTGATTTATTAATGTTTATTTTGAATATATCATATTTTATTTTTTCCACTTACTAAGCTATTTATCCAAAAAATCAACGCCTGCGTAGTTTTTTCTGTTTCTAGACTCTTTCTCTTTTTATTTATTTTTTATATCTTTTTTTTTGATTTGTTTCCCATATGTTTTTATATTTTCAGAAATATTGAAGAGTGTCTCCGATAAACTTAGATCGGATTAGACACCTCTTTTATTGCTTTTACTGAGCATTTTCTAAGCTTTAGATCTTTATACTCTTATAACAAACCTTATAATAGAATTTTTAAGTAAACTTGAGTTTAACGTTATCGTTATCGTTATCGTTATCGCTCGTTGATAACACTTGGATAAGTGTAAACTTTAAGATATAGAATTATAAAAAATAAAAAAGCTAATTAAAAGATTCTATATGATATATTTGTTTTTATAAAGAGAAATAAATCATGATGAAAGATACCTATAAAATAAAAAAATATAATTTAACATTTAGTAACTATATAGATAACTAGTATAAAAAATGTAACATGTATTTATAAAAAAATACTATATAAATATATAAATAAGAATTATGTTTTTAGAAAAACAGCAGTTGAATTAAAAAATTTCTTGAAAATATTAGTTATAATGATTTACGAGTATTTTAGATGAAGAAAATATATAAACATAAACAAAAATCTAAACGTGGAATTTTTTCATATAAAGAAAAAACAGAATTTATTTTTGATACTCACTTTTTAAATATAATTCAAGAAATAGAAGAATTTAAACGAGAAATGTTATATATATATTAATTTATATGGAACTAATTAAAACTGTATGAGTTGAAAATTAAAAATTTTTATAAATTAATAATAAAAATATTTATATATATGAATTAAAAATATTTCAATAATTAACAACTTATTGAACATTAACATCAATTGTAAAATAAATTTAAAATATATTTATGCATAATTTAAATTATAATATTCTATATACATTTAAAAAACTATTCCTCCGATTCAAGCCAATTCCCAAATTTTTCTAATCTAGCTTGCTCTTCTGTATCATTTTCATCCATAGTCTTATTACTACTTTTACGATATCGAATTTTACCATTATAAATTTCAGCTTCAACTACTTTTCCCCCAAAGTAGCGACCATTCATCATCTTTATATTATAAGCATTTAAATAAAACACAAATAATCGTAATTAAGTTTTATACCTTAACACAAGCTAGTGCACTTTCTTCATCAGAAAATCGAACACTTACGATTCCTTCTGGTTCTAAATCAAATAAAATCACATTTGTAACATGCCCAATTTTAGAACATTCTTCCCAAATATCTTGCTTAAGATCTATTGTAAGTGTAATGTCATCCTAAATATATTTAGTAATATTTTTTGTATTACCACCTTTTATACTTCAAGTTCTTGTAGAGTAAACATATGTTTTAAAATAATAACTTTCGACCATCTTCCGGAGGGAGCAGTAACATGATCATCCCAGTCAGATATTTTTCTTAAACAGATATATTAGTAAAACAATCAATATTTTTTCTTAAAAAATATACTCATTTAACTTTTTCATTTTTTGTTGTAATTTCCGCTTTTCATTGGAGGACCGTTTAATTGAATTGTATTGAGATTTTTTATAAGATGCATCTGCCTAGAATTATAAGAAGAGTTATATAGAAATATTTTACCTGTTGCACTCTCATTTTAGGTCCACTTTTATCACTTATTCGGAGATACGTATCATCTAAAAGCTGAATAGCAAGTTTAACACTTTCCTCTCGAAAAAATATAACCATTGCATCTCCTTTAGGTTCTCCTTGTTCATTTAGATAAATTTTAATCCTAGGTTTTCCTGTATCAATATTTTCACTAATTATACCACATTTTGAAAAAGTTTCTCGTATCTCATCCTCTGTTACATCCAATGGAAGATTAGAAATATAAATTGCTGTATTTTTTGGTATTGAACATTGTTTCTTTTTATCTAATGGTTGGTCACCATTTTCCCCAATTTTTACCTAAATTATAATAAATAAAAACTCCAAATACATCAGGGTCAACAAAAATTCCTTTCCTTTACGTTTTTTTCGTGTGTTAATTAGTACCGATTCATCTACTCCTTCTACTGCATATGCATCTTGTTGACGCTGAATTAATTCTTCATTTATCTAAGTATTATTTAATAAATTTTAAGGCTTCAAAATAATCTTCTATATACTGATAAAACCCAAACTCCACGTTGATCATCATATTCATATTCATTTCCATCTTTATCTTCATAAGTCCATCTATTCTTACGTATATCAAATTCAACCGCTTCGTTTGCTAAAGATGTTTGTTCAGGTCCTTCAGAGAATTTTCCTATTGTTAAATCGTCTTTATTTATTGTTTCTGAATTATCTTTTTTCATTTTGTAACTTTATATGTTGAGTACGTTGATACTTGATTTTTAAGAATTTCGTTAGAACCTCTAAATTTTGAAGAAAAAGAAAAATGGATAAGATAAAAGAAGAAAAGAAAAGAAAACGGCAAAAACAACAAGAATATGTTCCAGGGAGAACACCAAAGGTTATTTCATGTTTTTTTTCTGTGAAAAAGGGACTATAATTGATGAAATTAGAAAAAGTTTTATAGACAAAGACCTCATTCCAATGTATTTTCAGATCATTTTTTATATTAGTAAATAAACAGATATAAATTTTTAAATACTTATATTCAAGTCCAGTTAATCCATCTATGATGGATTGGTCGACTCATTTTCCGGATATTGATTTTAATAAGAGTGATAAAAAAATCGAAATTTTGGACGTTGGCTGCGGATTTGGTGGACTATTAATTTCTCTTTCTACAATTTATCCAGATTTGCTAATTCTAGGCATGTTTTTGGTATTAATTTATTATCTTATTCCTCAAAGGTATGGAAATTCGTGCACAAGTGACACAATATGTTCAAAATAAAATTTCCGCATTAAGATACCAATTTTCTCAAAACAAAGCATATAGAAATATTTCTGTTCTTCGAATGAATGCTATGAAGTTCCTTCCAAACTTTTTTTATCGGCATCAAGTATTATTTTTTTTTTCTGATCACCATTTTTTTAACTACTGTTTATAAGCTTTCAAAAATGTTTTTTTGTTTTCCTGATCCACATTTCAAAAAATCAAAACACAAAGCTAGAATTATCACGTATTATTTATTTTTTTATTATCATACAAAATAATCGTTATAGATTTACACTTCTCACTGAATACGCTTATATTCTTCGACCTCAAGGAATCATTTATACAATTACAGATGTTGAAGATTTACATAGATGGATGGTTGCTCATTTAGATTATCATCCATTATTTGAACGTCTTTCTCAACAGGAACTTGATCAAGACCATTGTGTCGCTATAATGACTTCTGAAACAGAAGAGGGAAAAAAAGTATCTAGGAATAATGGAAAAAAATACATAGCTTGTTATAGGAGATTAGATGATATTTATTAGTTTTTATATATAATATTTTAAAAAGTTTTAATAAGATTCTCGATAATTATTAAATTATCAATTTCAATATGGAAAAATGAATAAATTAGTCAATAATAATATGTTGTGTTTTTGATGAAAGAGATATCATTAAAATCAGCAATTTTATATGTAATAATTTCTATTTTTATTGGATTTATTCGTTTTTTTTCTTTTTATCAGATTTTTATCATAATTATCATTTATTCTATTTTACTGATAATATTTATCTTTTATATTGCGTCAAAATATCTTAAACAATGCAAACCAAAGGATTATACGGGAATTATGGGGCCTTTAACCTTTGTAAAATCATCAGAATGGATAAAAGCCGTTAAAAAATATGAAAAAGAAGCATCTATAGATAAAATACACATGCAACTTCACAAGTCTGAACTTATATCTGAAGCATTTGATAAGATCATTGAACTTGTTATTCGAGATTTTATTATGAGATGGTACAAAGAAATTGCTCCACAAGGTATTTTTCCTATTGTTGTTGAAAAGACTATTCGTTATTCTTTAATACAACTTGGGAATCGTATCAAAGCTATAGATATGGAAGATCTAGTTGTTCGAAAAATTATACCAATTATTACATCACATATTGCAGAATTTTCAGCTGCAGATGCAAAAGTACAGGATCTTGGTCTTAAACAAAGTCTTACAGATTTAACAGAATTAAATCTAGCTATAGCAAGAAAGTACAACAATGGGAATCTCCATCCAGCAGTAACTTTTTTTCATTCCGGAAACATCATATATCAGAAGGATCATCTTAGAAAAATAGTAGGACGATTTATTGGTTTTATATTGCCCGAATCAGAAGCAAATAGCAAACTTGTTTTTACTTTGGTTCGAGAAATTATCTCATGTGGTGTTTTATCACCTATCATGGAATTATTAATAGATCCTGATATATTGAATCAACTAATAGAAGCAATTGTGAGATTTATAAAAAATGTGTTTTAATAAAATAACATTATATATAGAGTAATTCTATAATAAGAGAACGAAAAAAGATCAAACATATTAGAGATGTTCTTAAAAAACATTCATTATATAAAAAAATGGGGAAACAGAAATATACTCCAAAATTTCCATTAAATGATGATAAAATGTTCGAAAGATATATACGTTTCATAAAACATTGTAATAATTTATCTAATCTCAGGAAAATGCGAAATGATCTTACTTTAGAAAATCATAAATTTTTATCAAAAATAAGTATATATTTTTCTTTTTTTTAAAAATAAAATTAATCAATACATTAGATTCTACTAAATATGATCATAAAAACAATCAGTATATAGATCATGTTTTAGCTAAATTTCAAAAAAGCAGATATTATTTAGAAAAACAAATTGGAACGCTGACTGGAAATATAACTAATGATGTATAATTCGTATAAAATACTTTTTTGTATTTAATTCTTGTTAGTATTCTGATTTTATGGTGCAGACCCCAGATCTTTGTCTTGCTCAGAAAGATGTTAAACTGATAGAAATATTACATAATGCTTCGGGTTTATCATATTTTATGGTAATTTTTATTTGTTTATTTGTAATAACTTATTAATTTTCAAGGAATTCATGGATCAAAAAAATAGAATGGTTTTAGTTCAATTTTGGCTTGTTGTAAATGATCTTAATAGTCCTTTTCATGATGATATTTATTCAAAAAATGATCCATTAGGCGCAATTTCTATTTTTCCAGAAAATAATGATGTTAGATTGTCATATAAAGAAGATGTTTCTACTGTTTTTGAAACATATTTTTCAGAAAATCTCCTAGATATATCTGATGAAAGTAAAAATATTGTTAAAGAGTTTATTGAATCGCCAAATATACCTGAAAAATATCATAATGCCAAAATTGTACTGTCTAGAGTGCAAAATCACATTTTTGAAATTATGCAGAAAGAGGATTTTCCTAATTTTATAAAAAGTGAGATTTTTTTAAAATACTTAACTACAGTAGCAGAAGAAACGCACAAAAATTTTAAAGATAACTACCAAAATCAAATGATTGATAATACAACTAAAACTGTAGTATTGCCCGATTCTACTTCTGAACATAATCATAATTCTATTTCAAACGCTTCTTTCATTCAGAATTCTAAAAAAAGATCAGATAACAATAATGATATTGATTTTGATATTTTACAAGAGGTAGAAACTGCATTAAATAGTATTATAGATAATGACGAAGGTCATCAAAATAAATATAAAATGAATTCAAATCAGGAGAATACTGTATTAACAAAAAATTCATCGGAAACTTTTGATTATTTAAAAAAACCTTTAATAACAACATCATCTAATTCTAATTCATTTGATAATTTTTCATATTCAACAAATAAAAAAGCGCGTCTTCCTCTATTTGATGAACCAGAGCAATTTGATATAGATGTTTCTTATGATAATCAAAATATTGATCTGGATTTAACTGATGCCGATATATATCATGCTTCTCCTGGTGATTTAACTCTTTCTGAAGCTATTGATAAAATTTCTTTGGAAATTGATAGTTTAATAGCAGAAGAATCTGTTCTTGATTCTCTTATAAAAAAAGCTGAACTTACTAATAGCATTTCTGAACTTAGAATATTTAGAAAATCAATTAAAACTATTCAATCAGAAGTTCGTCGCAAAAAATACCAAAGACAACAATATATAATTCAAGAAAACGATAACTTACTTTATGTTTGTTTATTTGTATATTTTTAATTTTAGATTTAATTTCTATAGGGAAGATCAAAAATATTTATACCGACTGTAACAATAGGATTGGAAATGGATGGATCTGAATATACTTTATATATAATAGAAGTACAAAAGTTTGATGCTTCTAAAGTTGTAACAGCAGGATGGATTCTTGGACGCCGTTATAGTGAATTTTTTCATCTTCATCAACAATTAAAAGCACATTTTCCAAAGGTCAAAAATATTGATCTTCCAAAGAAAAGCGTTGTTTTAAAAATGCAAAAATCATTTGTTGAAGGAAGAAGAATTATGCTTGAAAAATATCTTCAGGTAATATATATATATATGTTAAAGAAATATTAATTCATTAGACTTTATTACAAATTCCAGAAGTTTGCGCGTCAAAAGAGTTACGTATATTTTTATCTCAGCAAAATTCTACACTACCATCATTACAAAAAGATCCTGATTCTGCATCATATTCTGATCCACGAGAAATTGTAGGGTATATTTTTAAATATCTTTCGGAAGGGATAGAAGACTCATCATCCAGTTCTTTTATTGATAATCTTTCTGAAACTAATATATTAGATACCATAACAACGAAAGAAAACATTAAACCACTTAATCAGCAAACGCAAAATTTAAAAGTTTTAGAAAATGAGGTTACTGCATTTATAAAGCCAATATGTGACTTGTTTTTGGAAATTTTTGATCTTAAAAAATCCAATAACTGGTTAAAAGGCCGTGCAATTATTGTAATATTACAACAGTTGTTAGGTGGTGCTATTGAACGGTATCTTTTATTTGTTAAAATACTTTTATTTATAAATAAATAGAAAAGTTCGTGAAATTTTGAAACAAGCTCTTGGGGAACAATCTATTTTAAACATACTTGAAACATTAAAAAATACATTGTGGCCAAATGGAATATTAATAAAAAATCGACCTTTAAGATCTTACGAAGAAAAAATAAAAACAAGATTACAAGCTGGCTTCTTATTTTCTGCTATATTTCCTGGTTTTTATTTTATTTTATTTAATATGATTTTATTAACCTATACAAGTTTATTTACCTGACTTTGCTCCTAAAAAATTATTTAATGTGCTGCAAAATCCATTATTAAATTCGCATCTAGTATTTAGTATTTTTGACGAAATTATTAAAATTGTTTTTCCAGAAATTAAAGAAATATAAAATATGAAATGTGATATATATATTCAAATACTTTGTTTACAATGATTAATCTTCAAATATTGAAAAAGCTAATTCTGATACAGTTCATATATTAATTTACTTTTACTTTTTTATTAATAAATTTAATAAATTTATTAATAAAATGCTACAATTATCCATAGCAATTATTTCTATATTTAATACAATTATTAATCATTATATATTAATAATAATATTCCAGATTTATTTTTATTATGTTAAATTATTCTTAATATTTTACTCCAATTATATAGTAATATCTTTTATCTTGATCATTTATATCATATTATTTCATTTAATAATGTAAAAATATTTTTATAAATATATATTAAATCAATCCATAACTTTATATTATTAATAAAAATTATTACAAAATCTTTTTATTTCTTATAATTTAATCATCTACATACCATCTTTTTATTATAACTTAGATATCCTAGAATCTCTGTTGCGATAACATGTTTCCATGGTAGCATAATTCACGGTAACCTCAAGATATTGCTCGTGTTCATTTTCTACGTGTCTATATAGATGACAGAATGAGTAGTTCTGTTGAACAAAATGAAAGTAAATGTATGTCAATAAGGGAAGGATTAGGTCCATCATGTCGCAGTTTAAGTACGGTAAGTGAATTCCTTTTTTTTTTAAATTAATATTAAGTATTCAGCTTGCGTATATGAGCTTAGGAATGGTAGCAGCGATAATAGGAAGTGTTTTAGCAAGACCTGTAGAAAAACCAGTAGAAGAATCAGAGGAACCATTAGAAAATTCTAGAAGAGGGTATTGGAAACATGGCCGATTACCAAAAACATCATGGAGAACGGTTTCTTTAACATCATTATCAACAAAATTATCATCAGGAGAACATGCGGTTCCAAGTGTATCATTGAGAAAATGGAGTAAAGAACATGCTTTTCAACATAGAAAATGGACACTTGATATGATCCAAGGTTATGATGTAATGCGTATATCGAGTTGGAAACCATATTTTGGTTCTTTTAAGGCATGTAAAACTTTTCTTTTATCTAAGGCGGAAATCCGGCGACTTTATCCTTTTAAATCAAAACGTCCAGCACCATCTTTAGTGTCAGTTCATAATATTGACAATCAACGTCCATGCTCTATTTTTAGTCTAGAAAGCATTGATGAATTTTCAAATGATAGTATGTTTTTTTCAGATCCTGAGTTCGTTTCATGCACATACTCTATATCACCAATAGTGGAACCTTCAAGAGTTATGAAAAATATACCTTTAAATGTATATACTCCAGGAAAACACGAAAAACGACTATCTAATAATATTTATGGAGATGAAAAATCTAACACCCGAGTTGATGAAGTTTTTGATATTATAAATCCATTAAATAGACTTGTTATTAGTGACAAGGAGATTTATGAATGCGCAAAATCATCAAATAAACAGTTACTTCCAGCAGTTTGTAATTTTTCAGACGAAAATTCCTTTGATATGATAGAACCATTGGATCAAAGTGTTCGAAAGAATCTTGATAATCCATTGAATGATGTTTCATGGGGAAATACTAATAAAACCGAACAAGCAAATCAAAAAAAAATATTCGAATCTTTTACATCTACAAATATGCTTTTAACGAATGAAAGAGTACCGAGTTTTTATTCACCACGCAAGGAGTTTCTTTGGGATGAGGGATTTTCAGAAGAAAGTATAATAGATATTTTATTTATTTATTTTTCTTAATCCACGCTAGAGTTAAATGAAACATGGGATGATGATTTTGATGCGGATCTTATTATACCGATAGATATTGCTAAACAACAGGATACTATTAAAAGTCATCTTGGTAGTATACGAAAATTTGCATCATTAATTGAAGGTAATCGCATATATTTTAATAAAGTTTTATAATTATATTTAGATTTAAAAAATTTAAGAAAAATTGCTCAAAAAGAAGGTGATAATGATGAAATATGGCCAGAAGTAGAGGCGATTATTGCATTAGGAACACTAGAAAATGATATACCAGATGTCAATGAGCAGGATTCATTGAATAATTCTTCTATTAGCGGAAAACAGGATATCCTTAGGGGTGTCATTATGAAAGCATTAGGAAAACAATTTCCAAGTGGAGAAAGAATTGGACTAGATCCAGATAATTTGCCTGGTTTTGTTAATTATGCAAGTTTACTAAAAGAAAGATGTCAAGGGATCATTGACCCTATTCATCATACTTTTTCAAATATTAATCATTAAATTAAATATTCATGTTTTTAAAAAATTATACTACGGATTTTTGTATTTCATTTGGGTAATTAGTCTTTAAAATTCTTTTTACTAATTTTTTAATTCAATTATTTGAATTTTAAAGTAGTAAAATTATGTTTTAACCCTTATTTTTTCAATCTTGTCTATCTTTAATTCTATTTTTCTTTCCTATCTTTCTAAAAATACTTTATGAAAAATATACTTTTATGTATTTTTACTTTTTTATCAGATTTTTATCTTATAATTCGTTTTCAAAATCAAAATACTTAAGATTCTTTAAAATTTTGTTAAAACATATTCAAATTATTAAGATAATAATATTTTTTTTAAAAAAAATAAGAAATCATATTAATTTAATTTTTAATAAGAATGAATCAACAAACATTAGAAACACAACATGAAGATATTATTGTAATATGAATTTTTTGAATAATAATAATAAATTAACATTTTAAAACAGCATGACGCAGTTTTAGATTATTATGGAAGACGATTAGCAACATGTTCATCAGATAAATCAATCAAAATTTTTGAGATTGAAGGTAATCAACAGCAATTATTAGAAACATTAAAAGGGTAATGATAATTTAAATTTTTTAGGAGTTTTTTAATATTTTATAGTCATAATGGACCAGTATGGAAAGTTTCATGGGCTCATCCTAAGTTTGGAACGATTTTAGCATCAGGAGGATATGATGGTCAAGTTATTATTTGGAAAGAAACAAATGGTACTTGGGCTAAACTTATGGAGCATACGTCTCATCAAGCATCGGGTATAGATAATTTTATATATAATTTTATTTGATATTAAGTTATTAGTAAATTCTATTAGTTGGGCACCTCATGAATTAGGCGCAATTCTTGCATGTGGATCTTCGGATAGAAAAGTTTCTATTTTAGAATTTAAAGATGATGGATCATGGGATATACGTTCATTTCCAGCACATTCAGTGGGATGCAATGCAGTTTCATGGTCTCCATCAACACCCCCTGCTTCTCTTATACGAATAGGAAAAAGTCAGGATTTAAATTTTTTTAAAAAAATTGCTACAGGTGGTTCTGATAATTTAGTCAAAATATGGTGTTTTAGGTGTGTAATCTTATTAGATTTTAATATTATATTTAATAAATAGCAATGAACAAAATAATTGGATAATTGAAGATGTATTAGAAGGTCATACTGATTGGGTAAAAGATTTAGATTGGGCACCTAATATTGGACTACCAAAATCATATATTGCATCTGCTTCACAGGTATAAAAATATTTATTAATATAAAATTATTTATTTTTAAAGGATAAAACTGTTATTATATGGACTCAAGAAAATGGTGGACCCTGGAAAAAAAATTATTTATCAGATAAACCTTTTCCAGAGGTTGTATGGCGTGTTAGTTGGTCTCTTTTAGGAAATATTCTTGCTGTTAGTTGTGGTGATAATCATATATATTTATATAAAGAAACGCTTAACGGAACATTCAAACAAATTAATGACATTTCAAATTAATTTTTAAAATAATCATATAAAAATGTTTTATACTTTTGCTTCATCTGTAATATTTTTATAGATTATTTTTTTATTTGTAATATCCGTTTTCAATAAAAATATTTAATTATGATTGTTAAAAAATCTCCAGAAATATATGAATTTAAAGAGGTAATTAAAAGACTTTCTTCTAATAGTAAATAGTATCTATTAAAATCTTAATTTAATGTTTTTTAGATAAAAAAATCCGGGATTCAGCTGTCATATCATTATCTTTTTTTCTTTCAAAAAAACATTTAGATTATTTTGAGCTTTTAAAACTTTGGAAAGGGTTATATTATTGTTAAATTTTATTTTTTTGTTTTATTTTTATGTTAATTTTATAATAAAGGCATGTGGATGAGTGATCGACCACTTACTCAACAAAAATTAGCAGATGATTTAGCAAATTTAGTTTCCCAATGTTCTATACAAAATTCTTTATTATTTTTAAAGGCATTTTGGGAGACTATTTGCCGTGAATGGATTTCAATAGATATATTAAGGTTTTAAATATTCATTAAAGAAATTCTCTAAAATTTTTATAGATTGAATAAATTTTATCTTTTAATACGCAAATATATTGAAAAAGGGTTTTTTATATGTATGAATTCAGACTGGTCAGAAGAAATTATAAAAAGTTACATTTTTTTATTAAAATCTATTCCTTTAAAGTATATTATTTACATTTATACAGTTATTTTTAATAATTATAGTCCAACAAGTCCTAAAATTCCAAATAGTATTCGTTATCATGTTTCAGATATTTATTTAGATGAACTTGAAAAATTTTTTGAAAAAACTCAAAATAAAAATTTCCCTGTTGAGATGCTTTTAGAACCATTTACAGATCTAATTAAAAAATCTCCCGATAAACATGTCAGAAAGCGAATATTGGAAAGTGTATTTCAGGATAAACGTATTAAGTTATTGTTAAATAAAAAAGATGATGATTACAATTTTGATATTACAATATCAAATATTGATAACAAAAATAACCAAACAGATGATGTTTTAGAGGAATGGTATGGATTCGATGATTAATAGTAGTTTTAAACAAAAAATTTATTTAATGATTATTATTTCAAATTAAATAAAACCTTTAAATATCAATAGTTTATTGTTTATTTAAAATAATTTTTGAAAAAATTATTTTAACATATAAGTCATATATATTTTATAATGTTTTTAGTAACATGTCTATATTGACTCTATGATTTCAGAATTTTATAATTGATTAGAGTTGAAAATTGAATAAATTTGAGACTTAATGTTATAAAGATTTTATTATAAATGTTAATACTAAATTAAATTAAATTAATATAATTTTTATAAAGCCTAAAAATAAATTTATAATTTTTTTGTTTTTACTAGATTTTTTACTAGTTATTTAAAGTTTTTATAAGATTTTTTTAAAATATTTAAAATCAAATATAATTCTTAAATATTTAATGAATTATATTTTATCTAAAACTTGATAATTTTCATTTAATAGAAATACTAACAAAAATAAATCTAAAAATTTACATAATTTTTGTAATTAAATTTGTGTTTAAATTCTGAATACTTTATTATAAAAGGATTTATTTGTTAATATTTATTAAATAAATATTTTAGAATTATATGTTAAATCTTTAAAATTATAAGCTTTAATTAATTATAAATATATATTTATATATTTTATTTTCTTTGAAAAAATTATATAACATTAAAGTTATTGTAATTAATTTATTTCAGTATTTATTTTTTATTAATCAATTCACCGATAGATAAAGCAATTCCTTGAGTTTTTGAACGTATTCTAATATGACCTGTAATACAATCATTTTCTTGTTTTTCAACACTAACATTCATTAAAGCATCTTCTCCAAAAATACTTTTAGCATATAAATTTGCACTGAGAAAATTACAATCTTCCTTAAATACTGTTTTGGGTGAAAGACAGGCCATATTTGTTTTAGACATAAGCTCATTTAAAAAGTCTTTTAAACTTCGAGTAGTTAAAGATGATACATTTACTTTATTTTCCCACTCAAATTCTGTCCACATACTTCGAAATTGAGTTTCTGAGCAATATGAAGGCTTAATATAATCTATAATATCAACATGAACATCATTAAATATAATTATATTAGAATCATGAGGTCCTGTGCCCTCATATGCGCAATTTCCAAATATAACCCCTGTAT
Organism: Pneumocystis canis; assembly: GCA_017311265.1. NCBI lineage: Eukaryota > Fungi > Ascomycota > Pneumocystomycetes > Pneumocystales > Pneumocystaceae > Pneumocystis > Pneumocystis canis. The sequence goes on along the minus strand of JABTEF010000023.1, from coordinate 40,472 downwards.
CTGTAGATAAAACTCTTACGACCACTTCTACTTTTAAAAAATCATATGGGGCAAGATTATATATAGGAGGACGTTCAACAATTTTCAAATCACCCAATGTTGCAAATTCTATAGAAAGATTTTGCAAAGTTACTGATAATTGATTTACCAAAAGAATATCCAATATAATATCAAATTGATGAACTTTTACACATGCCTCCACATATATAGGATCAGAAAATCCGGTAAGTTGAACAATTTTTTTCAAATTTAACGAAAACAAATCAGGATTTGTTTCACCACTTATAGCTTTAGATATTTCTAGTTGAGTCTTGTTCAATTAGATTAACTCTGAAAACATTCAGTATATCCTTACTAAATCCATTCCCGCTATATTTGATTTATTAGCCAAAAGATTAATAGTGATAGGATCATCTGGCTGTAAAATATTTTTTTCTTCTACTAAGCTACAAGTTTTTTCCTTATTTTCTTCAATAGATAACATTTCAACAAAAGCATTTCCAGTATCTTTAAGAAAAACGTTTTTTATAATTGAATTTTTTTGATATTCAATTAAACTTTTTAAACAAATTAAAATTCGATCAACAGAATCTTCATCAATATGTATTTTAACATATTTCGATTGACCCACCCTAATGATTCCAGTCATTATAAACATACCCTCCGCACACATGAAATTAAGTTTGGACGTATTTTTTGAAACTTCTGAATAACGTATAATAAGTTTAACAAGAGTTGATGATAAAACAGATGCAAGATAATAATCACCGTCCAATATTAAAGCTATACTTATATTAAAAACAATATTTAAAATCAATAATAATATACATCTTAATGTAGGTTTTTGATAGCGTTTTATAATATCAAATTTGTCAATTACTTGTGTTTCAGATATTAGAGCAGACTCAGTTGCATATGTACCATCTGGTAAGACTTTCCGAGAATTAGATAAAATGCTTGATTCGTTATCAATATGTATATCCTTATTAGTATCATTATGATTTTTTTCGAAAAGCTTTTGTTCGGCAGCAAGAATAGGTGTTTCTCCAATACTATTTCGAATATATTCCCAAACTTTTTCAATATCTTCTCATTTAAATAAAAAGAAAAAAAAACATTATTATTAACCTTCTTCATCTACACAATACTCTCCGATAATCCATAAAATACCACGAGATGTTCTTGCAGTTTTTATTTCATCTAATTTTAACAGTAATTTCTCTATAATTAATTTACGAAAATTAAAAAACTTCATAGCTATTTTTCTATTCTTTTATTAAAAAAACTCCTAAAACATTTTTAAGAATTTTACTTAGCAAATAATATGACATCAGCTGCGGAAGCTGCATTAAAACTACCAATAAATTCCATTAAAATATCTATAACAATTCCTAGAATTTTTGGGTATTTTGTCGCACAAATATGCAATGAACGAATTAGTAGTTGTAGATAATCATTCTATTTTAATTAATATCAATAATCAATAGCTTTAACTGACCTCATCGTGATTTTGATTAATAATTTTGATAAGCTCTTTTTTTAACAATGGTACAATATCCTCAACATTTATGCTAGAAAGCATTTCTATAGAAATATCCAGAACTTTTTTCCGAATATTGATATCAGAACTGTTTAAATGAGTATTAGAACTATAAATATAAAAAAGTAACCTTGATAAAATAGAAAGAATTTCAATTACGAGATCATCCAAAATATTACCGTTTTTTTTTCTGAGATCGTCAATCTTATTTAACATTATAAGTTTAGCATTATTATCAGCCTCTTTCATTATAAGATCAATAAATTTCCGAGCAATAACTAGATCTTATTTTAATCATTTCATCCAATAAAATAATGATAACAAACCAACTATAATTTCTGAATTAGTAGTAAGAGAAGCCAAAGTTGTAGCAGCTTCGAATACAATAGTATTTATTCCGGATTCAAGAAGATCAAATATAAGAGGAAGATGTTGTATCTATATAAAAATTAGAAAAAAACTGTGAAAAAAAATTACTTTATTATGGTGATTTAAAGATGAATCTTTTCTAATAAATTCAATGACAGCGAGCTGCATCAATTCATCCATAGAAGCTATAGTATTTAAGTGTTGTGAAAGATATTTCATTGCCATCTCATGATCCATTCCAGATAAACTAACAAAAGCATTACGTTTACATATTTGATCAGTCTCCTAAAGTAGATATTCTATTAAAATAAATAATTATAGTATTAAAACATACAATAGCAAGAAAACTAAGAATAAGATCTGGGGCATCCGGAATAAGACTCGGAAAATGAGTATAAATAGAAAATACTGCCATAACAGCATTTTTTCTGACATATGAATGACGATGTTCCTGTATTATTGAGTAAATAAAAAAAGCTTATGTTAATATAAAAATACCAAACAAGATCTAGTAGCGGGCAGCAAAGGTTCAAGAATTTCAGGTTCTCTAAGTTTCGAGACAAAGCGTAACGTAGCACCCCGAATATATTCATTTGGATGTTGCAAATCCCCACGAATGGCATTGCTAAATAAATTTATTAAATAATAAAAATAGAAATAATTTTACCATGCAAGAATCATTTCCTGTTTCATTTTACCATCTAATTTTTTTCAGAAAATTTAAAAATGATAATAAAATGTTCAAACCTGAACTATGTTTTAAACAAATTTCCCAATAATAATAAAGCAATTTTTTTAAAATTTTATTACGAGAAGGTATAACAAAACGAATAATATGCATCAGAAGTTGAGGCATATCATTCCCATTGCACATAATAACAAGAATTGTCTTCATTGCATCAATCTTTATGTCATCATCCTTTGATTCTAATGCTATTTTTAATTGTTCCAAAGTCGGTATATCATAAAGATTATCTTGACAAATCAAAGTATATGATGCCATTCTATTCTTCTAATTAGAAATGATTTCTTAATTATAATTATTAACAAACCTTAATATTCTCTGATTTTTTTTATAATTTTACTATCTTTTTGCGCTTTCGATAGATTCCACCATTACTTGGTCAAGATTTAAAATATACATATATATATAATGGTATTAGAAAAAGAGCCTTTTTATTTAAGATATTAGTAAGTTCTATGCGTTTTAAAAGTTTTAATATAATTTTTAATTAATAAATTTTTTAGTTCAGGACATACAGGACGATTTGGTCATGAATTTTTAGGTGATGATAAATTAATAAATTAACAAATAAATAATAAATATAAATACTAAATATTGCTTCAGAATTTGATTTTCGGGCGGATGGAACATCACGTTATGCTAATAATTCAAATTATAGAAATGATTCATTGATTCGTAAAGAAAGTAAGATATTTTTTTTTGATAATAAAAATGAATACTTTTATTTTTTATAGTGAGAGTGAGTCAATCAATTATATCAGAACTCAAAAGGATTATCAAAGATAGTGAAATTATGAGGTTTATTTAGACTTTTATTTTTTTTTTTTTAAAAAAAAAATTAATAAAATAAAAAGAGAAGATGATTCAAAATGGCCAAAAAAAGACAAAGACGGACGCCAAGAATTAGAAATACGACTTGGAAATAAACATATATCTTTTGAGGTATATTTTAGTTAATATTGTGAAAAAGAAAAAAAATCATTTTTATAGACAGCAAAAATAGGATCATTAGTAGATGTTCAGGAAAGTGAAGATCCCGAAGGATTGCGTGTATTTTATTATCTTGTTCAAGGTATTTTAATAAATTATAATTTATAAAAATAATTTTAAATTTTATAGATCTTAAAGCTTTAAGTTTTAGTTTGATTTCTTTGCATTTTAAAATAAGACCTATCTAAAACAAAATTTTTGTAATTATTTTTCAAAATAAAATTTTTTTAAGAATTTGTTTTATCTTTATTTATCTTTGTAGTTTTTAAAAATATTTATTGATAATTAAAGAAATTGTGAAATTTTAAAACTTTCCTTGTTTTTGTTTTTTATACTGTTACCAGAATTTATTATTATGTTATATTATTAGTCTTATTTTCATTTAAATTTTAAGAATTTTATAATATATATAAATATAGCTTTAAACCACGAAACTTAAGAAAATCTATAAAATGGTTTTAATAAGAAATATCTTAAAATATCTTTGATTTAGATAAGATTAAATATATCTTAATAAGTTTTTTATGCTATAAAACAAACCTGTAATATCTGATAAATATATATGTTGAAAAAAAATAAGGAAAGCATGAAACAAGGGACAGAACCTTTAGATGGAGAAATATATGAGGTAAAACTCTTTGAATATAAAAGATATTATTTTTAAGTTGAAGGTTGAAAAAATTTATGAGGAATTTGTGCAAGAAGATGTGAATTTTATTCTTAGAAAAATCAAATAATTTATACTTAGGGAAATATTCTTTATAGAATATCATGGAAGGGGTATTCAAAAGATTTTGATACATGGGAACCGATTGAAAACTTAATTGATTGTAAACATGCCCTTGAGGATTGGAATCGGCTTAAAAACTTAAATACATTAAAAAAAAGACAGAAGGTTCTTACTTTAAATAAAGATATAAAAAAAAAAAAAGAAACAGTATGTGTAAATAATTCGTTTGAGGATAATAAAATTAGGGAGCAATCCTTAAGAAAATCTTTTTTCTTAAAGAATACTTCAAAATCTAATAAAAAAAAAAATATAATTGAAAATAAAACAAACGATATAAAGATAAATAATGATAAAAACAGTTCACATGATGAAGAAAGTAAAGTTTATAAATTTAGGTCGAAAAGAGACTCATTTCCTTGTGTTTCAAAATCTTTTAAAAATAATTTATCTGAAAATGATTTATCTGAAAATTTTTTTACAGAAAACCATTCAATTAGTTCTATATCTGAGAAATCACCATCTGTTTCCGAAAAGGTAATCAATTTTTTTAATTAATTTTTTAATCATTTTATTTAGAAAATGATGATTCCAAAAGTTAAGCGAAAGAACAAACTTTTATGTAATTCATTAACAGATTCTTTATCGTCAAAATCTGACTCATTGGATAATTCCTTAAGTAACTCTGACTTTGAATGCATTACAGAAAAATTTTCTCATATACAAGATCAAGTGAATATTATTTGTGATAAAATTTTTTATTTTCAAAACTAATAATTTTCAAGATAGTTGTTAAGTTTAGTAATTTAAACAAGTCACCAGATTCTAATGTTAAAATCAATGAACCCGATTTAGACTTTTATAAAGAAAATTTAAAATCTTCTATATATATGAATAAGTCAAAATTAAATTTTATGACACCGTTATTTTTAAAAAATGATAGAGAAATGTTTTTAGAAAAACTAGACATGTTACTGGGACCCCCTGTTTTTCTTATTAATGAAATCGATTCAGATCCATCTCCAGCCGACTTTGAATTTATAACTTCTTATAAATATGGAGTAGGAGTACAACCACGAAATCCATTATTTATTTCTGGTTGTAGTTGCCCAAAAGACGGATGTGATCTTGACAACCCAAGTTCTTGTCAATGTCTTGAAGATTCAGATAATAAAAGCTTTTCTTATGATGAATATGGAAGATTACGCTGCAATATTGCTTCAATAATTTATGAGTGTAATGAAAATTGTGATTGTGGAATAAAATGCCCAAATAGAGTAGTTCAAAGAGGACGTAAAATTCCTTTAGATATTTTTAAGACTAAATATAAAGGCTGGGGTAATATTGTTTTTGTATATCTATTTTTATTTAATATTTATAAATATTAAGGCCTGCGATGTCCACGGTTTATCAAAGCAGGAACGTTTATAGGTGTATATTTAGGAGAGTTAATATGTCAAGCGGAAGCAGAAGTTCGTGGTAAAAAATATGATCATGTTGGTATTACTTATTTATTTGATCTTGATCTTTTTGAAGATCAAGTTGATGATTATTATACTATTGATGCTCAATATTGTGGGGATGTAACACGATTTATAAATCATTCATGTGATCCGAATCTTGCTATTTATACTGTTTTAAGAGATAAAAGTGATCCTAAAATTTATGATTTAGCTTTATTTGCTATTAAAGATATTCCTCCTTTAGAAGAACTTTGTTTTGATTATAGTGGAGGAAATAATGAAGATGAATTGGGATTTATTGGAAATTGTTCAAGTTCTAAATATACAAATCTTAAAAATAAACGACCCTGCTACTGTGGTTCAGCTAATTGTAGGGGATGGCTCTTTGGTTAATTTCATTGTTATATTTAAAATATTAAATGTTTATCTTTTAAAATTTAACAATGTAACTAATTTATTCTATTTTAATATAATTTATTCTATTTTAATATAATTTATATCATCTAATATAAAAAATCTTTTTGTTACCCAATAAATATTTTTAAAGTTACAAGAAGGTATAGAAAATATTTTAAATTGGTCTATACAATCATTTTAAAAAGTATATTGTAAAATAATTTTAAAATATGAGAAATATAAATATAATCAAGAATAATCAAATACTAATTTAATAAATATATTAACTAAAATTATACAATTTAAATTTTTATAGTATATAAAAACATTTTATTTTAATTTAAAAAATTTAGATATAAAATTAAACTGCATTTTTAATAAAATTATTATATATAAATATTTTTAAACTTATGACAACAAAAAATTTAGGTAAAAAGTTGAAATATGAAATTATTTATAAATACAGTTTCTTAAATTTTTATAAAATTCATTTTTTTAAATCAATTTATATTATATAAATCACAATTAGAATAATTTATTTTATAAAATTTTCTCATTTTTAACAATTTTATAATATATAAGTTTTAAAATGTTAAAAAAATATATATCCTCAACTGAATAATAGTTTTTTCTTATATACTATATTTAATGATTTGTGTGTTCATGTTTTCATTGTATTTAAGTATTGAGTATTTAAACAAACAATTTATATTTATTTTTAAAATCATTTTATTATTAAAAATGAATATTTTAAAAATTTTCATAATTATTTGAATAATAATTTCATAATATTATATTTCTTAAATTGTTTATATAGTAAAATAAACTTTAAAAATTATAATTTTTAATTAAAAATATTAAACCTATTTTAATTTCTATTTTAAAAAAATAATTTTAATATTTCTATAATTACTTTTTTTAAAGTTCCAAAATAATCATATTTGTTAATATTAGCATTATTGAAATTAAAATTTATTAAATTTAAAAAATCCTATTATTTTAAAATAATAATCAAATTAATCTTAAAATATTTTATTCAATCTTAATAAAAAAATTATAGATAAATTATTTTTCACTATAAAACTAAAATCAAATTAGCATATTATAAACATATTTATAATAATTTTTATATAAATCTATGAATCCTTTTTGTTTAGATAATTATACGTATTATAAAATTTAAAATTAAAAATCATAAAAAATATATTATAACTAATTACAAAAACATAATTGATAAAGCAACTCTTATTATTATTGTCAATTCAATTAACTTAAAATAACATTAAAAGTTATTTAAAAATAAACCTAACAATATTTTCAAAAAATCTTATTAAGAATCTTCAAAAATATTATAAGCTATATGTAATATCTACCATAATAAGTATAGATTATAAAAATCTAAATTACTGAACTATTTTAAAATATCACAAAAGTTTACTTTTGATAAATTCGGGAGCATATTCCAAAAAAATCTTAATTTTAATAAACTGATTTTCAAAAAGTACCTCATTATTTTTATGCTATTTAATTTATTACTTTAAAATCATAAAATTACGAGCAGAATTTATATAAATATTTAGTCATGGTTATTTTTCTTTTTTATCAAAATAAATTTTTAAAATCTCCTTATAACAATATAAATTTTTGATTTTTTAATATACTATAATTCAATTGTTCAGATTTTATCATCAAATATTATATATTTTTAATATTTTATAAATAATTCATTTAAGATTATTAGTTTTTTATATTCTGACGAACGCGTTTAAATTTAAATATAGCATATATAAGAACAATAATAAAATGTAAAAAAATACTTAAAATATTATGCTAAAAAAGCTAGATTTACAGAGGCAAATAAAAATAAACTAAAGTATATTAAAATAATCTGAGCTAAATATTTAACTGAAAAATACTGAAAAAATGGGATGTTCATTTAGCAAACGTTTTTCTGCACATGATGAATTTGGAGAATATCATCGGAATTTACAAGAAAGAGTGAGTTTTTATAGGAATGCAAACAATGGGACACAATTACTCGGATATCATTTATCTAAACGTATTGTTTCGTCTAATGTTTATTAGCTATCTTATGATTTGTCAGAAAAGAATTCTTTGAGGCTACCACGGCCATGTACTTGGACTTCTGATCAGCCTATTACAATGTCTAATCTAATACGTCGACGAAAAGAATTTTGGGAAACTGCACCATCTTATGGGGGTATTTAAATAATTTTAAGCTTATAATTAAATCTTTAATATAAATAGGTAGTCCAGAGATTTGGAATACTCTTCGTCTTGTTATTGAAACAATGCCAGTAAATCTTGCTACAGCTCAAACAATTATTAATACTTCTAAAATCATTCTTCCTACAGGTAATATATTTACCTATCTGCTTATATTTCAACATTATATAATTAATAATTACAGGTGATCTAATAGACGGGTGTTATGATGAACGGGGATCTTACTATTATATTCCTCCTTATATATTTTCTGAACCTACCAATTTAATATCAGAAAGCCCGGAGAAATCTACAGATGATAAAATAAATGCTTCTATAAAGAATGAAAAAGAATCAGAATTAAACAAGTCATGTGATTCTGAAACTGTTACAGACGAGCATACAAGTGAAATTATTATCAGATTATCAAATATATCTAAAGATATTTCAATAAAAATAGATTCTAAAAAATCAATAGCACATATGAAACAATATGTTGCGGAAATTGCTGACATTAAGAAGCCTATGCATTTTTTTCTTTTGGGTAAAATGTTATCAGATGAAAAATCATTAGTTGATCAGGGTTGGAAAGAAGGAAGAGTTGTTCAGGCTTTAATTTTAAATTAATATTTAACCTATTAAAATATTTTTATTTCATAAATTCTTTGAAAAATTATTACTTAATCTATAGATATAAGATATTACATTTTTGCCTACTAACTTTTATATTTATTTCTAACTTTAGTGTTTCATATTTATGATTTAGTTTTATTCTTTATACTATATAATTCTTATAAAACATAACTATTAGTAAATATCATTAATTTAATAATATAAAAATAACTATATTTATTAATTTTATTAAATAAAATATTTCTTAAATTCTAATTAATTATTACATGTTTCTAATTTTAAATCTATATTGGTATATATATTCATATTTAATGCTTACAAGATATAAATGTAAAATTTTAACACTTTTAACTTGAAGAGAAAATTTCCTATTTTTATTTACTAAAATAAAATTTAATATAAAATAATTTAAAATTCAAAAATGTTTACTAAAAATAATTTTATTAAAAATGATTTTAAAATTATATAAATAGGTTATTTTTATTAACAATTTCAAAAAAAAGAAATTCCAAAATTTATTAATACCATTTAAATATAGACAGGCATATTATTTTTAAATTTTTTCTATTTTTCTATTTAAATTTTTATATTAATTAAATTTATAATGATAAAAATATTTTACAATATTTACAAAATCTTAAAATGAATAACATAATATAATGCCACATATATAATTTAACATAATTATAAATTTAAACTTTATATTGAAAAATAAATTATTATATGAAAATTAAATATTTTAATTATTTAATAAATAATTAATTATATAATAAATATTTCTAACAAAGTAAAAAAAAATTATACAAATTTATAAAAACGTAAATTTATTATTATGCAAAAATTGTTTAAGACATTATAAAATCTCAAATAATTTTTATAGTTTATATAAAAAATTCAATGATTATTCCTCCATATTTTTTAAATTATCATAAAAGTATTATTACAAATATATAATTTATATTAAATATTAAAATTATATATTCAAAATTCCAATATTTTTTATAAAAATATCTATCATAAATTAAATCAATTTTTAACACAAATATCCTTAAATCAATATGTTAAAAACATTATTATTAATACATTTAACAAATCTATCATTTATGAATATTATTTTTACAAATTAAAAAATTTATCAAAAAAATAATTCTTAATATATAAAATAATTAAATCATTTAACTAGTTTTCCATATTTAACTAGAGTATAATTACTTATATGTTAGATGCTATTGGAGACAGAATTTCTTTTAAAGGCAATTGCTGTACAATAAAATATATTGGCCCTCTAAAAGGTATAAAAGGACAATGGCTTGGTGTTGAATGGGATGATCCATCTCGCGGAAAACATAATGGAACTTATCTTGACCAAACTTACTTTGAGTGTAGGTACAATATTTGCTTTTTCATTACTTGATATACTAATATAAGAAAAAAAAATTCTGGATCTTTTATCAAACAAAATAAAATTAGAGATATTAGCAGAACATTTGTTGAAGCATTCAATGATAAATATGGATATAAAAACATTGAAGAATATAAAGATTTTCAAAGTAAAAACTTAGAAAATAATAATGCTGACATTAAAATTTATGAAATTTATTATCCAAAAAATAAACCAGAGTATTCTTTAATACTAAATATTTATTTTATTAAACTATTTTAGACAAATTTCAAAACTATGTATTGCTGCTTTAAACCATATGTCTATATCACAGCTAGGAAACATAAAAGAAATTAAAGAAAGATGTGTAGGTAGAGTAAAATTCAAATAATTGATTTTTTTTTAGAATTATAAGATATATTAGAAATAGATCTCTCAGGAAATCTTTTAAATTGGAAAACTGTTATTTTAATTATCAAGGCACTCCCAAATTTAAACACATTAAAACTCAAGTACTTTTTTCACTTATATATCAATCATTTACCTTTATTAGTTACAACCAATTCCATATTCCAGAAAGTACATCCACTAATAATTTTAAGTTTCCAAATTTAAAAATACTTACACTCAATAAAACATATCTAAAAATTACAGAAGTATAATAACTTTTAATTTTTGCATAAATTAAGATTAAAATAAAGATAAAAAAATTATGCATTTCTTTTGAGAATTTAGAAGAACTTCAAATTGGTTACAATCTTTTAACATTAAAAATACATAAAAATATTCAGTTTTCTGATAATTTCTCTCATCTTAAAAAAATCTTTTTGGATAATAATAAAATAACATGTTTTAAAACAGTTACTGAAATTTTTGGAGAATTAAAGAAGTATTTATTATTTTATAATACATTTTACACATTAACTAATATAGACTTGAATTTTTATCATTAGCGTCAAATCAAATAAGTACCATTACTATAGTTCCAAATACATTTATATCCCTAAAATATCTTAATATATCGAATAACAATATATCTGAATGGTCTTGTATTGATAATTTAAACGCGTTAAACGCTTTGATATCTTTGCATTTCACAGACAATCCATTAATTAAAGGTTTGTTAATATTTTCATCTTACAAACTTATATTTTAGGACTTGATAATTCCAGCGCTTTTATAATTCCAAGATTAAAAAATATTGAAATAATAAATGGTGTAAAAGTAATCAATTTATTTCATTATTAACAATTTATTTATTTTTATTAGATTACTCAGGAAGAAAGACAAAATGCAGAGTTATATTATTTACATATAATTGAAAACGACATTAAATCAAAAAAAATAACAGATTATTTAAATCTAACTAAAATACATCCTCAATGGGAAGAATTACGAAAAAGTTTTTAATTTTGAATAATATTTTTTAACTAATGTACTTAGAATATGAAAAAGAAAACCCTATATTCAATTCTGAACAACATTTAATAGGAAAAAACCTTGAAGAAAAACTTATTGGTAAGGAATATTTATTTTCTATTCAACTTACGAAATAGAATTATCTATTATATTTGAAGAAGAAATAATAAAAAAAAAATTTATTTCATCAATGAATATTCGATCTTTCAGATCTTTTTGTGCAAAATATTTTAAGATTGATCCATTTGGATTTATGATATCATATTTAAGAGAATTAAATAAAGTAGTTTATATTAACGATGACTCAAAATCACTTTCTTTTTATAATTTATCACCAGGTGAATTCATATATATAAAAAAAGTATAAAAATATAATTATTATATTAATAAAAAAAATATATCTATTTTAAGAATGCTTCTAATATAATTCAGAACAATTTAAGTTGTCTATTTGCCTTCCTATTAATTTTAAAATTTCTAAAATTAATTTTTTATATTAGTCAATTTTATAATTTACGTTTTATATTAACTTTTTTAAAAAATATAAAATGCCCCCTAAAAAGCAAATTACCTTTTAATTTTACCTTAATATACTGATATTGAAACCAGGCAAACAGTAGGAGATAAAGTATTATTAGGGCATCCGGGTAATAATCTTAAAATTGGCATTGTTGGACTAGCCAATGTTGGTAAGTTGATTTTAAATCAGTTATTTTTTTGATACTTTTCCAGGAAAAAGCACATTATTTCAAGGTTATTATATGATTATAAGTTTTAAAAAAATTATATGACTGATTTTTTAGCAATAACTAAATCAACTCTTGGAAATCCAGCAAACTGTTCGTGATTTTATAAAAAATATTTATAAACAAATGTCCTTATATTTTTTAGTCCCATATGCAACCATTGACCCAGAAGAAGCACGAGCTGCTGTCCCGGATGAAAATTTTAACTGGCTTTGCGATTTATATAAACCTTTATCTAAGATACCAGCTTTTCTTACAATATTTGACATTGCTGGTCTTACTAAGGGAGCAAGCACAGGAGCAGGACTTGGAAATGCATTTCTAAGTCATATTAGAGCTGTTGATGCAATTTTTCAGTTAGTTCGTAAGCTTCATATATATATTTATCCTTATAAATACTAATTATTTAGGCGCATTTGATAATACAGAAATTATTCATGTTGAAGGAGATGTGGATCCCTGTCGTGATCTTCAAATTATACATGATGAATTATTGATCAAAGACATAGAATTTGTCAATAAACATTTAGAAGGATTAAGAAGAATCACAAATAGAGGTGGCCAATCTCTTGAACTTAAAACAAATAAAGAAAAACAATTAATTGTAGAAAAAATTCTTTATTGTCTTGATGTAGAAAGGAAGGAAATACGAAAAGGTTCATGGACTAATAAAGAGGTTAGTGTTTAAAATCAACAAACAATATTTTACATTATATACATTTTTAAAAAATAATGATTCAAACTACCAAAATTTAAAATTATTAAGATATAGAACAAGCATCTCCTTAATTTCTTTATATATTGTCATTATTGTGCTTAATTTTTTTAGATTCAAGTAATAAATTCCTTATTTCTGCTAACAGCAAAACCTGTTATATATTTGATTAATTTAAATGAAAAAGATTATCTTCGACAAAAGAATAAATGGCTTCCTAAGATAGCTGCTTGGATAAAAAACAACAATCCTGAAGATATCATTGTATAATTTTTATGTTTTTTTTTATAAACTAAATTTTCAAGATTCCTGTTTCAGTTGCATTTGAAGAACGTTTATCACAAATGACTGATCAGGAAGCTCAAGAGGAATGTGAACGGCTTGGAACTAAATCAATGCTTCCAAAAATTATCACTGTTGGGTAAAATTTTTTTATTTAGTAAGATTTTAACTTATATTTTTAGATACTCCACTTTAAATTTGATATATTATTTTACATGTGGTCCTGATGAAGTGCGCGCATGGGTTAGCAGATCATTTAGATTTATTTTTCTAACATGTACTCTAGACTATTAGAAAGGGAACTAAAGCACCTGCAGCAGCAGGCGTTATTCATAGCGGTATTTCTTCTTTTATTTATTTTGCAATTAATTTTTCAAGATTTTGAAAAAACTTTTATAGTTGGAGAAATAATGAAATTTGATGATTTAAAAGAACTGGGGTCTGAGGCTGCTGTTAAAGCTGCGGGTAAATATATGACAAAAGGTAACAAAATACACTGAAACATTATTTTATTTAAGCAATATTATAGGCAAAGATTATATAGTAGAAAAAAATGACATAATTCATTGGAAAGCTGGAAAAAAATAATCATGTGAATAATTAATCTAATGCATTCTATAAAATATTATTTCAATAACATAATCCTCAAGATTATAATAATATTGAATCAATACTTTAAAAATATAAATATTATTTCAAATTCTGGTAATCTTTTATAAAATATACATATTAAGCAATTTTAAAATACAAAATATTCCAATGCAATGTCCTATTGATAGCATAATGGACAGTATTTTAAATGAGTCCTAATAATTGAGGCCGTTGTATTTTTAATTCCAATACTAGTACATGTTTCCTTGAAAACTTTAACAGCCAACAAGACTTCTTCATTATTTTTTAATATACAATCTATATGATATAAATGTCTACAAAAGAATATAATAATCCCTAAAATTGTGTTAATTCATACAATTCATAAACATCCACTCACCATCCTTTATCATATGTTCATTACATATACAACATTTTTCAAACTTAGCTAAAAATGTTAATAAATTCATAGATACATTTTTATATACCATCCACCAAAATCCCTCGTTTCTGATTTTTTAAAAACTCATTATATAAACTAGCTACTTCTTTAGAATTAATCTTATATGCACAATTTACCAAAGTCATCTAATATCACAGTAAAAAAATAGCTTATAGACTATTTTTTATACTTGTAACTCATATTCTTTTAGAATTTTTAATAATGATTCTTTGAGACAAGGAATATTGAGTCCCTCCGGAATACGTTTAATTAATTTAATAGGATCAATAACTGATCCAGCATTTTCCAATAACCGACATATAAATACTAATTAATCATTATTTTATAATATGCATATATTTCTTTACCTGGCTTATCTAATGAATAAGCAATCAAATCTTCCCATAAATCCTGATCTGTTTGGATTTTTGCAAATTCTATAGCCTGAAAAAAACATTTTTCTACATTATTATTTCTCTTCAATAGAATTCATACCTGATCAACATCATTTAATTTCTCAATAATCAACGTTAACGCTTTTTTATTATCACCCATTTTTCCAAGTATAAAAACTTGTTCAGGAATATAATTACGCAGCTCACAAATTTCAAAAGCCTAAACAAAAATAAGATGATCAAATTAAATTATTTAAACATTAAAAACCTTTTCTAAAGAATATGTAAAACTTGTTCGAAGAAATTCCATTAAAATACAGCGATCATATTCTGCATATAATTCAATCTGTAAATCCCCGAATTCTGAAGCCAATGTGCTATTATAAATAAAGATAGCTCGCAAATAATAATATTGAAGAATATGGTATCCTTGTAATTGATAAACAACTTTATATACCTTAAATAATAAATAAAAGTAATAAAATACTAAAGATGTTACCGGAATTAAATGAGAATATTCAACTAAAAAATCAATTACTTTATCATTCATCGTTTTCTCAAAAAAATATTCAGGTTTATCATAAACAATATTTAGCTGAAATAATAAAAGTATATCATTCTGAATATCATCAAAAAGTCGATACTGTTTAATTAAATCAATCGTTTCAGAACTTTTAAGACGAAGATAAAAATATAAAGCCTTTGTTGGAGAACCTTTTTTTATATATCTATAAAATATTAAAACGCCTTTTAAAATAATATTAAATCCCCAACAAATCCGCAAGACATTCCATCAGAATTGTTTCTCCTTTCTGTTCCCAACTATCTTTAATAGCAGAAATAATATTGTCTAAATTATATATTTCACATGGCCAGCTTTTTAATGTATCAAACAATAGTTTTTGATTAGAATTAAGATAATATAAAAGAACCATTTCATAAACGGAAGAGCTTAATTGAGGGTCGGTTATTGGAATATATGGAATTATATCCTAAAAGTATTATAATGATATTTTATGATAAATATTATTTACCTGTAAATGATCATTTTCTGCAAAATTAAAAATCCACTTTTCCCATAAATCTATATCATCTCTCAAAATATCTCCAGATATAGAAGATATTTTATCATATTCACCTAAAATTAAAATAAGAAATAAATAAAAATCAACAAAAAACCTTTTCTAGCTAAATATTCCAAATAAAGAAGATTAACAGCTTTTAAATCAATACCATCAATTGACATCTGAGTTTTTTTCATAATACTAATAGCTTTCTCATAATATTCATGCTTAATAAGCCATAAAATATGATCTTTTGGTTCTCTTTCCCTAGCTATCATTCCATCATTAGGCCCTATTATATAAATACTTTTCTTTTTAGAACATAAACGAAGATTAAAATCATTAGGTTGAAAATTAAAATACCCTTTAAGATTTAAAGCATCACCAGATACTTCTTCATTTTTAGAACTTATAAATCTTAATTCTGGACATTCAACAATCTAATACAAATTAGAATATGGATACAATTCGTTCAATTTAATACAGGCTTAGTTGTAATATCAGGATCTGTAAAACTATTCATATCGGAAATAAATGCAAGAACTAGAAGTTTATCTCCAAATTTCGCAACTCCTGATACTATATAATCAAGTTTTATTCTGAATAAACTTAATTCTAAAAAGCAATCCAAAAATACTCACATCAATGATATTTCACTATATGTTAATCGATGACTAGAATCAGATGACTAATATGATAAGTAAAAACAAAAAATTAAAAATAAGAAACCTTTATTGTAACAATAATCACATGATCAGCCCAACCTATAAGTAAGGTATCAAATGAAGACCAAGTTAATCTACATCGAAAAAGATCAGCTCTAGGAGTATTAGGTATTTTCTCAATAAAAGATATTCTTTGAGAAAGCATTGTGTTGTATATTTTTACACCCTTTAAAATATTAAAATCAAAAATAAAATCACGATTCCAAGTACTATATCATTTGCCCATGCAACCAAATCTCCATACCATTTAATTTCGTAAATAGGTCCTTCACCATAATGAAGCACAATATCTTTACTTCCTAGCCAACCTACAGAATATTATTTATTATAACTAAAGAAATCCAAATTATTCCTTTCTCATTCATTATAAGTTGTTCAGCCATTCCACCAGATATAATTCGAGAATTTTGAGAATAATTTGGATCAATAGCTACAGATTTCACAGGACGACGATAATTATATAGAATAATATTATTATTCGAGCGAGTGTATAAAGCTACACTACCTTTTCTTGATTAAATAAAAATACATTATATATGTGCTGAACCATCTATAGAAGCAGTAGCAATATATTCACCAGTATTATCAATTGATATGTCACTGACGGATGCAGAATGAATACAATGCTGAGATAATTTATCATTATCCATATCAACTATATAGAGATAACCATTATGTGACCCAAGAACCTTATGGTTATTGATATAATATACAAACATATAATTTTTTAAATTACTAATATATTTGATGACACCTCAAAAGCACTTATAAAATCTTTAGAAAATACATCAGATACTGTTCCTGAAAAGTAACTATATTTTAAATATGATTTATTATCAATTTCGTCTAAAAAATCATCCATTTTTTCTATCTTATTAAAGCCTAATATTTTTCTATAAACAAAGATTAGGGCAAAAAGTAATAAAGTTTAATATCAGAATACTTGATCTAAATTTATTTTTATTTAAATAATCTTTTGTAAGTAAAATATTCGAATATATTTATATTTTTAAAGTAATATATATATATTTCAATTTAAAAATGATTTAAATATTTTTAAATATATATTGTTTTTTTAATATAATCTAATGAAAAATGTTTTATAATTTCATAAATTCTTTTAACATAAATTGATCTACATTTTCTGAGAAAAAATTAAAAAAAAAGCAAAAAGATTTTTAAATATATGAAAATATATTAAAAGTAAAAAATAAAATTTAGATACAAAAGTTATAGACGTACTTTATAATTAAATTATATGAAATTTTACACTTTTTTAAAAATATTATCTAGAAAATAAAAAGAAACATTCTATATTTATGAATATTAGAAAAATTTAAATGGTATTTTTTAAAAAATTCTAATATATAAAAAATATACAGAATAAAGAAAACATAAAATATAAAAAAGGAAATATAAATATGATCTAAACATAATAAAATTTATCAGAGAAACCACAAAAATTAAGAAATTTAACCTCAAAACTTTTATAATTTATAGTTTAAAAAAAGATAATATCATGAAACAATATTATATAAAAATAAGGATTATTTTTCTATTAAATGATATTATTTATTAAAATATCAAATGTGATTATTTGAAAAAGGTTTTATTTTGAAAATGTTCATTTTATAAAAAATTTTAAATAAATATATAAAAAAATATGTATTTTGTAAACAAAAACTAAAGAAATAATAATAATAATAACAATTATTATTATAATTAAATGATTTATTATTATTTATATTATTAAATATATATATATTTTTTCTGAATCCGATTTTTAAGATTTACGATACGCTTATCAATGAGTAACCCTTGTATATTTTTAGTTAATTTATGAATATTTATCTGGTTATTGTTTTAATAAATATAACATATGTTATTTCAAAAGATAATGTTTTAGGTATTTTCATTTTTTTCCTTGCTTTTTTAATTTTTTTTAGGATTTATTAATACAAATTTTAATTCATTTGATTTGCATAACCGTGATGCTTTTAAAATACGATCACTTTCAATAAAATCAACAGCTTCTCAATATGGAGATTCGAGTTTTTTAATGTTAGTCCTAAAAGAAAGTTTTATGAATAGTTCAAAATGTGAACAAGATATTCAAAAATACTGTCAAAAATTAGCAGATATGGGACTAAATCCAGAAAAACTAAACCAGCAACTGAAAGATATATGTTCTAATAAAAAGTTAAGAAAAACTATCTGTGAGGAGTATAAGAAAACATACGAAGACTTTTGTACTTCATATAAACAAGAATTTCAACAACTCGTCAAAACCTTAACATCGGATCAAGAGCACCAAAGTATTGAAAACAAATGCTTAATTTGGAACAGAGTATGCCAATTAATTTTAAAAGAAGAATGCACCACCATAAGAATTCAAAATTATCAAAAAAGACGTAATGAAGTAGCAGATGAAATTCTTATAAGAACACTTGTCGGTGTTTTGAAAGAGAATGTTTACCAACCGGCGTGTATAGTGTTTTTAGAGGAGAAATGCCTGAAACTAGCAAAAATGAGCAAAGAATTAGCAGAGAAATGTATCAATGCAGAAGAGACATGTAATTCTCTTATTAAAATAGTTGAAAAAAAATGCGAAACTCTTAAAACAGAAATTAAAATAGCACTTGAGAATAAAAACAATG